>CM076580.1:1446972901-1447572901 GCA_034641835.2 Pinus albicaulis
TAACAACAATTAATAAATAGAATATTTTAATAAATTAGTATTTTAACTAGGTAATAAAACCAATAATACAGACCTAGGATTTAACTCTTATAAATATTAACGCTTTTAGTAAATTAAATTAAAAACATTATTTTGCTTAAATTAAAATAAATTTATTAACACATTTGCAATTTTTTCTATAATTAAATAGTATAATAAAATTAAACATAAATTGAATTAAACATAAGTTGAATTAGCCATAAATCGAATTAAGCATTATTAAATAAAAATATTATAACTCAATTAATCATAATTAATAAGATATTATTATTAAATTAAACATTAATATTAGTAAAATTATTTTTAGGGTTTTTTGTAAATAAATAACTATTATTAATAATAATTAACTAAATCAATTAGGTCGTCAGGTCATCACTTTCCTCTGTTCGTTTTACCTATTTATTCTTGGTCTTGTTCTTGTTTCAATATTTTATCATTCAAGTAATCGGTCCTAAAGAGGGATCCCTGTTGGAATTCAAAACGTCGACATGATTCATTTTACACTGTGGATAATCCGAGAATCTCCGGTACAAATGATAACCATAGAAGCCTAAAATCTAACGATATTTATTCTTGTTGAGGTTCTTCCTTAATCAAAATCAAACCAGGTGGAAGAATTTCACTGTCAGGTTCGAGATATATTTCAGGTGGTTGACTGCATGATAAAATGGAACACTCAATGGCTATGAATGACTGAGGAGCGATCGATACATGAACAATTTCTTATCGTTCGACTTCGGGATCTAGATGTTCTGGTAAAAGAATGATCAGATCTAGATCAACTTCCAATTGAAGAACGTCAGGTTCTAGATGTATGGTCTCACTTATTGGAACTTCAGTGTCCATAGGTAGTGATGAAGACTCCATTTCGACAATAATAGGTAAGCTAGGATGTGTAGAAATGACTCGAGACAACTCTCATAGATGTGATGAAGATGATTCACCAGAGGTACTGATGGTACTGGATTCGGTAGAACGAAGTCGCCTTTTCCAACTAGAAATTGATTATGGTGGTAAAGGTGGTTTAAGCGCTATTCTACGCGAACAACGGGGAAAGGGTTGTTATTATTCCATGATGACTAATTGATTTTATTACAAAAACAAATAAAAAAATAAAAGGGCAATACTAGGCTAAAGGATTACCAAGTAATTGTGAACTGCAAAAATACCTCCTGGTGAAACAAGAAGTACATGCAGGAAATCTCCCCAAATGCTATGTTCAATGCATCACAAGTTACAAGGTGGCTGAATCAGTTACCTATGGATGGTAATAAAACTAATGTTCTCCTCCCAAATATACCTTAAGATATGTGGAGGCCAAAATTTGTGTTAGCGTTGTCTAATGCGAAACCAAAAATGAGAGCACCCCCTTATATTTTTCATACTAGAACACCGCCCTATATACCCAAATGTAGGTGGAAGAGCTCCGATATACTTATGTAGGTGGAGTGGGATTTCATACTTAAAATGTATCGTAGAGAATTTAATGACAATTGCTATTTTTAACGATGCTGGAACACGTCTCTAGCCTAGACCTCTAAATGTTATCATTATTGTTGCAATGCTTTCATAGGTTGATTGAGGTGAATTTTATGTTAATCTTGCTTAACAGTTTATATTTTAGGTTCACCTCGAGAGTTAATGGGAAATTCCTAAATGAAAACTAAATGAGAAGAAATATTTTCAATTCAGTTTTTCAATGAAAACCTTAGCTATTAAAGGGATAGAGCAATCAGATTTTTGAGCATAGATCAAAGAGCACAAACTAAATTCAAATTTACCTAATCTATTCCTATGCAACACTCACAATATATAAATGCACATGCATGTTTTTCTTTTCAGTTTCCTTTAATGTGAATGATTAAAAAGAAAATTAATGGACAAATCAATCAAACAATGTTTTCTATTTGAGAAATGAGGACTGAAACAACAATTTTCTCTTAGGAAATGAAGACTGAAATGAAAAAATTCATTTTCAAAACAGAGAATTGATCTAATGCAAAATTTACAACTTAGGATTTAATTTGACAATGCTAAATAAAACATCTAATGAAACATTGAAAAAACAACTATCCAAAGGAGGAAGAACTGGCAATGTTTACTGGTCTCTAAGGTCAAACATGCATTTGAGAATACAATAAGCAATAGGATGGAACTGAATGCAAAAGATAATTATGATAGAATTTTTCCGACTGAGGGGAAACACACCCTTTCAGGGAAAACAGTGCATTGCAGAGCACCTTTGCATGGGATACAGTGCTATGCAGAGCACTGTACCTTGACAAACAGTGCGTTGGGCATACTGAAGCTTGAAAGAAAAGCAACTAGACACACTTATAAGGAAAAAATTACATTCAAATGACTAAAGAGATGAAGTAAATTCCACTAAAGATGGTAAACAAAGACATAAACACCAGGAATGATGGATTTCTCCCCAACAGAGTCACCAGTTTGTTATGAGGAATTCTAATCTATGGATAAAATAGTCTTCCCTGAGTGTGGTGTTCCTTTAATTAGAAAAATAGAAGAAAGTTAAATGTTTTATTCTCTAAAATAGATAGAAATATAGAAGGGATAAAGACCTACTTGTGATCCTTCACTCTCATTCCTCTTCTATTATCATTCCCGTCACTCTTGATCTAGCTAGAACCTACTTGATCAATACCTGTAATAAAAGCCACAAGACAAAAAATGACATACATTATACATTCTATCTACCTTAACCAAGTTAAACAAATTAAATTTGAGAATACATACACAAGATATAAGTGCATATATGAGAGAAAGAAGAAATATCTTTATTGAAATAATAGGAGGACTAGATTACAACCAGTGGATCATTTCGTTGTCAACTTGCTCCAACTTCATTCCATCCTCATCACACCAAGCATCATCTCAGTAGCATAATATTACTTCAACTATCAAGAATTCAGAATCCAATAGCATAACACTACACAAATTTCTTCCTCCCTTGCACTTATATGAGTGCTCAATTTATAGGGAAACTATAGGTAGTTTCTCAATAAATCATATTGAATGGCTTTCTAATAATATATGAGACATTTTCCAGGTTCAATGGTGATTGATGAACACATGTATTCAAAATATGACACCTATGAGCTCTTCTAGAAGGCATTGGACATGTGGAGATTCCCGGAACAATGATGATTTCGCTCCTAGGAGACCAACACACCCTTAAGTGTCGGGAAGTGATTTGTAGAGCACCCTTGCATGGGGGTAAGTGCTTTGAAAAAAAACTTAGGCCCATTCATAGGAGCATTGATGATTCAATGGGTCATTTTAACTATACTTCAAACATTGAAACTCTCATGAATTAAAGCCATCAGTGGAATGACTTCTCTAGGGCATTAGCAACTAAATTAGGGGATGATAGACCATGCTTGTATTGAATTAGGGGATGATAGACCCTATTCATAATGGTCTTAGGGATTATGCCCAAATTTTCCTATAACAACATGGTTGTCCAAATTCAATTTGGCAATCATTTCTCTTTAATTTAGTGATGACTCTAAGTATAATTTATATTGTGAGATAAAAATGTGAAGCATTAAATATGCGCCAAGAGAAGTAAGGTTCTATAAAATGTGGGGTGGGAGTGATCCTTGTGTGCATGCATGCTTCTGTAGTGCTAATAAAATAAAATAGAAAAAAAAACCAACATCTTCTTTTTAATTACCTTACTGTCTTAGCCAGTGTATGGAGCTTTTCCTTAAACCTGGATTATGTCCAATATCGTGGTGGCAAATTAGATGTTGAATCTAATTAGAGATGAAAAAATTTATATGTTCAAAAATAAATCATTTTCATCATTTTGGGAAATCAAAAAATATAAAAATAGAACCAATACATGTATCCATGTTTTGGGTCCTCACATTTAGTTTGTCAAAATTGTGTCAAATTTGAAGTTAAAATATTTTTATTTGGTCCTGAAATTTTGACCAAGTATTTTTCAAATTGGGGACATTTTTTTTAATATCATTTTTCTTGAATTTGGACATGAACACAAGTCAACTCACTTAGCTTATTGTACAAAATTCCAATGTAGCTAAAGCTAACATAGATCCATCACGTTTGGATCTTATTAAGAGTCAAGAGGGATCAACAAAAAGGTGAATTCCATTATGCATCCATGAATATTATGTAAATATATCCATTTTAGGTTATATTCTAAGGTTATATTGGTTTCATTAATTGTACTATTCTCAATTTTGGGCGTTAAATAGGATAGAGATCTATTGGATTTAAAATTGAAAAATATTTAGCTTGGGTCATTTAATTTAAACAATTTGTTGACCATGATTTTCTATAAACTACATTACTACCAAAGAATTGGGCATTGTTATGTGCTCTCAAGGACAAAATCCAACTGAATCTCAAGTACAAGATATGATCAATGAAGTGGGTGTCGATGGAAATGAGGAAATTAATTTTTTGGAGTTCTTGAATCTCATGGCTAGAAAGATGAAGGTAGGTGGTGAGCTCCATCATTAGACATTTTTGGAGGGGTTAATGGTCACCTTTTTTTCCTTCTTGGATATATTTTCTTGCATTTTTATTATTATTTTGTTTTATGATGCTGTTATAGGTGGTGATTAAGGCTAACATACTATGAGTGCCTAATATGAGGTTGAGTGCAGAAAATCATGAATTATTAGCATTTTTATAAGGATTTTTATCATCAGGAGGAGACTGCAAGGAGAAATTATAGGAGGATTTCTCACCCTCCTTAACTCTCAAAGAAAGCCAAAATATGCCAAATATTCTCTCAAAAAATTAAATTTCAAAAGGTAGCCAAAGGATCCCCAAGGATTCTCTCCAGCAATTCAAGTTCCTGAGGTAGCCAAGCAACGCAAAGAGGAGTGCACTCAATATCTGTTTACTTGGAGTCAAGTGGAATCAATCACTATTTTCTAGGGAGTTGTTCATAGCTGCCCTATAGAATAAATAGAGCAAAGCTAGAGATAGGAACAGTTAGAAATTTGTTGCAAGCTATTGATATTTTTATTATTTTACTCAGTGATCAAAATTTCATAAATGTATGAGGCTATTCTTTTTATGAAATGAAAAGAATGATTTCATTTTTCTGATTTAGGTTTTAGAGAGCTATGCTCATGGTTTAGGGTCCAATCCATGTGCCTTAGCCTCTTTGCAGTATTTTTTCTCTTCTTTCTGTCATTTCATTAGTTTTGCTTCTGATAATTTCGTTTATGTTTCAAGTTGCTATTTAGTTTTTATTTCAGTGTGCCATTCTAGGTTTCATTTGCCTGTGAGTAATAGAATAGAGAAGAAAAATAAAAAAATATGTGGATCAAGACCCCCATCTCATCTCTGTCAATAGATCTCGAGGAGAGAGAACCTTCCCACAGACCCAAAAACTGATTTTTTTTCACTATTTCTATGATTAAAAGTAGATTTGCATTACCATTTTTCAGCCTTCCATTGCACTGTATTTTTTGTTTCTTTGTGCATAACTTAGCAGGTTGATTGCAAGAATTATTGTTAAAACCCCAGAGCAACTTCGCGGTGCCTCCATGCTTCATTCTCCATCTTTGTCTTCATAATCTGCTCACTGTTGTTACACCCTCCAGTTCCACTTTTTCCTGCTTATTATTTCTACGACACCCACCTTTTATCCCTAAAAACACTTAAAATATCAAGCTCGCCTTATTCCTTTGTTCTTATTGGTCATGGTTTTCTTACCCATTTTAACACAAAACTATTGAAAACGATTGAAATTCAACCTCCACCTTTCCTCATTGAAACTCCCGCTACCATACTTCACAAATCAAAAATCGCACTTCGCGACCTTTTCCATTTTTCTTTTAAGACTTACCTCTCCAACGTTGATTGCAATAACTTTGCCGCATCGCACATCGCAAATCACATCTTTTCTTTGGTTCCCATTAACACTTACCACTCCAACCGTCGATTGTGATAATCCTATGTTCTTCTCCACATCGCAAATCAAAAATCACATTTCACAACCGTTTACCTTTTCTTTTAAGACTTACCGTTCCCAACGCCGATTGCGATATTTTCATCGTACTCCGCCACTAGTCATACTGCCACGTCACTTGTCGCAAATCGCATTTTGCAACCTTTTCCATTTTCTTTTAATACTTACCATTGCCGACACTAATTGCAATATTCTTCATATTCCACCACATCACAAATTGAAAATCGTAGTTTTTACCCCATCGCATTTCACACTTTGCCACTTCTACCCCATCGCATTTTTCATTTCTCTCCCGCTTCCGAACATCACCTCTGCTACCCCTTCAAATTTTCGATATTGCGATTGAGATACCGTATATCACATATCACACTGCCAACCCTCCATCGTAATTCTATAATTTCACATGTTAAATCATTCTGATCCAAAGAATTTTTGCACCATAATAAAGCTTTAATAAGGTTTAAACCCGCTCTTTCCACATCTAAGCCTTGTTTCATGTGTTGAGCCCTCAATTAGCACCTTTAGCCCATTTTCCTCCAAACTGCAAGCCACACTTTGTCAAGTTTAGTTTATCATGAATAGTTACATGGTTAGAAGCATGTTAGCATCGTAAATAGATCAGAGGATAAGTATGGTGTGTTTAGTCGATTAGCCTAGCTAGGTGCAAATTAGTTTAGTTTCTTTTCAGTCATTTCCTTTTGCAGATTAAATTAGTTTCCTTTCTGTCATTTCCTTTCTCCACGTCAAATTATTTTTATTTCCGTCATTTCCTTTCTACAAATTAACTTAATTTCCTTTCTGTAATTTCCTTCCAACAATTTAATTTTCAATTTTTATCATAGTTTAAGAAATAACACCCTTTCATAAAGTAGAAGAGGATGACATGAACAAAACACATCTGTTGTGTATATAGCAATGTCACCTCCAAGTTTGTATGAACCCTGGGCTGATAAAGTAAAGTAGGGAAGCCTTGGGAGTTGTAGCAATCTTGGTGGAATACGATTCTCTCTTCTTCTTTTTTTTCATATCATTGTGATGTATTTAGATATTTCCTTTTGTCTCGCATAGCTCGAAACATGAAGTTAGGGTTGTAGGGTTCTTTACCAATTGTTTATGAAGTTTTGCGTTTCAGATTCTCTTTTTGTTTTTTCATAGATTCATTCTGATATATATAGATGTTTCATTTTCTCTCAATCCTTATTTTCATGTTTCACATATCCCCTCTTTTTTTCTAATGGAAAAGTTTCCCTTGATTTATGGGTAGTTATGAAACCCAATTTTGCATGATTTTGGCAAAGTGCACTTGAATTTGGGGGTTTTGAAATTCAGTCAACCATACTCATAATCAGGGCTCTCTGTTCAGTGATATTTGAACATGGGTCATTATTGTTTTTATTTTTCCCTATGTGGTTCATGGTCCATAGGGATCTATGTTACATTTGCACAGAAGTTTAGATATCATTTAGATATCTAAAATTTTAGGTTTTTAATTTGAATATTTATGTGATAAAGGAAAGGCAAAGGTCTCAATTATAAAAAGTCACCCAACAACAACAAAATTGAGATTTTTATTTCATTCATCCTGTAACATATTTCTTTTGTCCTCATTAATGCTCTTCTTCCATATGCTATCCTCTTATGACATTTCCTTCACAATATTTGGTGCATTTGCTAGTTATAGGTCATTTATAGGCTATAAATGTCTTCAGAGTTTCAATTCTAATTGAGTATTCAACTAAAAATATTGACTCTCTTATACGTAACTATTTTTCCCTCCACCAAATTTTCATAACTTTGATAACCATTATGTAGGGACCTGCAACTTTGATGTTTTTTTTGCTTGTTTAGTAAAATATTGTCGAAACTTTCATTTATTGAAAGTTGTATAATTTACAATCTATAAAGTTTCAAGCTCTAATTTTTAAAAGTATAATTATTTAAAGGGTGCTAGCTCAATGGAAGAGCACCTGCTTTACAAGAAGGATGTAGGTGGTTTGATTCCATCATGCCCTGATATTCGTATGGAATGGAGGTGATCAATTTTTTGTGATAGAGGTTCTTTTGACTATCACCAATGAGATTATGGTGACATTTTTTTACCCTCACCAAAATATGAAATGGTAATGGTCAATGAACACCACCATATATACACATCAATAGTGACAACCATGAAAGGTATGTCACCATAAATCATTGTTGTTGATATGAAATAGTGACAATCATTGTTTCTCATTATATTCATTATTCATGATGGACCTTGAAGTCACCAATGAGATTATCATGAAATATTTTTTCCCTCACCAAATATAAAATGGTGGCGGTCAAAGAACATCTCCATATATATGCACCAATAGTGATGAACATGAAAGGTCCATCACAATAAATCATTGTTGTTCATATGAAATGGTGACAATTACTATCTGTCATTATAATCAATATTCGTTACGGGCCTTGAATGCCACCATAACACCTATACTATTGGAAATGCCACCTTTGGTGACATTCATTTTTTTGGTGACCGAGGCTATGGTTCGTCACCATTTTTCATATGAAATGGTGGTGGTCACTATCTGTCATTATAAATCATTATTGTCGATGAACCTTGAATGTCACCAAAACAACTATACTTTCGACGATGCCACCTTTGGTGAGGTTAAATTTTTGGTGATGAAGGCTTTTTTGATCATCACCAATGAGCTTATGGTGACATTTTTCGCTCCTCACCAATGTCCTTTTTTTATTGTAGTAAAGGAAATTGCAAAAAATGAATGTGTATTTAAGAAGGAGATCCCTAGAAGTTTCATGGACATATAAGTCCATTCAATTATACACCTAGTCAATGACACCGAATTGGTGGTTATTACATCGATGAGGTGGATGTTTTTCTTTCAGAGGTATACAAAAAATATAAAAATATATCTTGGAAAAAAGCACATCCAAAGGGTTGCATGGCTAAAGGGTATGTATTGAACAAAGAATTTTTCTTCCTCTGTGAATTCCTTGGTAATTATTTTTAAGGTGGGCCACGCTTCTAAAATGAAGAACAAGCATCATATATTATCGATGGAGAAAAATCAAAATATAATGGTGTTTAAGAAGAAATTATTAAGTAAATTCATGATCATTCTCGTTGTTTTCCTTGCAATCATTAATTTACTTTATAATTTATTTTCCAAGTATACAACACAAAATTTGGAGTTTGAAATAAACATGTTGACATGTAATAGGTTTAGTTCAATGTGTTATATTTGACAGGTTCATTCTATACCACATGGAATTTTTGAGCAAATGGATTAATTTATATGATAAAAGAGAGAAGTGTTAGAAGAAAGGAGATAATTTAAGAGATCAAACACAATAAATACTCCTCTTCCCACTGATTTTCTTGGGGAATGGGGAAAATATTTCACAGTACGATGGGTTATTGAAAAAATTCAAAATCAAATAGAAGATGCTGGAATTGATTCAAACATAAAATAATATGAAATCAAATAGTGTAGAGGATGTGAAAGAAAGGTACTGTTGGAATTTTACAAAAAAAAATATTTACAATAATGACATTAGTAACTATTTTAATACTCACCATTATATTTTTTCACTGAAATAAATAGTCTTTCATAGGTGAGGAAACATCCTACAATGTGGGCATATGGCTGAAATTATCGTGTAGAAAGTGTATATGTAAAGAGGTTATCATTTGATTATGGTGTCATGGTTGATTTCAAGCAATCAAGTCGATCAAGCTCAAAATATAAGAATATTATTGAAGGAAATATAATATGTTGGGAAAATACATCAAATTATTTAGTTGGATTACCACGCTTTTAAATATTGTATTTTCAAGTGTTGATGGTATGAAGGTTTTGATAGGACATAGAGACATGATACCCATAGTGGATTGTTTTCGATAGATTCTCGAAGGTTCCTCCCAGAGGATAAGGAATGCTATGTTCTACTATTTTTTTATGAGTATATATATATATATATATATATATATATATATATATATTAGGTCCCTATAATACTGGTGTATTTCCCATAAGATTATTGTTATTGTTGTGCTCATGTATCTCCCATGTTGTTATTTTTCTGCCCCGTAGAAGTCCAACCCTTACATTATTATTGTTATGTAAGATCTGATTATATTGTGACCCCTTAGACTCCTATATATACGAAGGAGGTCTTATCATTTTTGTAATTAAATAATTGTTCATTTATGTGATGTGAAGGAGATTTCCCCTTGAAAAAGGATATTTTTGAAGTCATTGTTTTATCTCTTTTGTGATTTGGTTACACAACATTTGGTATCAGAGCTTTGGATTCTAGGGTTTCGCTACTGAAAAAATTTCATCTTGGAATTTGTGCTATAATTTTTTTTATTTGAAGGTTTAGAAGATGAAATTTTAACCACATGGAGTTGAAATCCTGATGAACATCTTGTAAAAAATTCAGATCATGGTTCTATATATTTTATGATATATGGTCCAAAGGCGTTAGGGTTTTTTCATGCTGCATAATTAAGTCTTAAGTAGGCGACCTTTGGAAAATCATCATAAATTACTCTATGAGCAACAGATTTTAATTTTGGAAAACATCACTGAAATTGCACGAATTATAATATTTCGTATATAGTTTTTAGGGAAAAAGGTAGAAATAGTGAGACAAGACACTTTGTACAAGCTTTTTCTACTGAATAAATCCATATTCAAGTCATCGTGGAAGATTGGGAATATCGTTACCTTGAAAAATCCAAATCTGGTATAAATTATGGAATCGAAAAGAAAACTTAGAGGACTACCACAATACTGAGTTTCAAATATTGGTGAGTTGAAATTAGAGAGATATAATAGCTCCAATATATATCACGAAAAAACAAGGAAAAAATGTGTGCATATTTTTTTAATTTGCATAATTTTTTCTTCAAAAATCATATTGAAGTGATTCAAGGGGAATAGCGAAGCATAGATATCTTTTTTTATTCCAAAATTCCTCAAAAAAAAATTGGACACACCTAATAAGAAAATATAAATATCTTCTATGAAACATGAAGAATAGGAAGAAATGAAACATGATATATGAAACTTATGAAACCAAGTGCAACAAATTCCTCTTTTGCAAAAAGTAACAAAATTGAATTGGAAGCCATGATGAATTTAAATATAGATTTTATAAAAAGTGAATGGGAGTTTTTAATTATGGTTTAAAATAAGACATGAATTAAATTATGTATGTAAATATAAAGGAGATGAGGGAAGGTTTTGAAAAGTTATTAGAATAAAGTCTTCCTAGTGGTGACAAGGTAATCCATGAAAATAACGACGAGGAAAAAAGAAATATGAATTATGATTTTAAAGATTCTAATGTTGGCTTTAAGAACTACCACATTCAAAATATAGATATGAGGAAGTTTAATGGAAAGGATCTGGTAACATGGATACTGCATATGGATCAATATTTTGATCTCCATGACATGCAACACACACAAAAGGTACGCATTGAAATTTAAAGAAAAAATCCATTGATACCATACAAACTGATTTAAACACTTTTCACTTGGTAAATTTTTATGGAGGAAATGATAGAACATGATGAGTATAAAAATATCAACACCTTCTCTAGCTAATTGATAAATCTAAAACAAAAGGTTTTAATGGTAGAGCACATTGAAGACTTCCAAAAATTGAAGATCAGGGTAACTAATATTCTAGAGGAACATAGGATCGATGTCTTCATAGGGACTTTGAAGGATAACATCCAACATGAGGTTAAACTTTCTGAACATTATCTATTGGAAAATGAATTTAGGGTGGTGAGAAAATTTGAAAGAAAAATTATGGAAATAAGGAAGTCTATGACTCACAACTATAAAGATGGAAGTGTTGTTACTCCTATCCTTCCACAACCTACGAGGTTAGTGCGACAAAAATTGGAGCGAAAAAATAGAAAAAGGGATTTTTTTACAATATTTTAGAAAATACACTAAAGTTCATAAGTGTGATGATAATAAATTATTCTACATAGATTGTGAATATGATGAATAAAAGGGACAAGAAACATCAAAATAGGAGGATATACACCAAGAACCAACCCCTGATAAAGATGAAATGAGTCCAACCATATGTTGCAATTAATTGGCATGAATTACCACTCCTCAAATGATAAATATAGAAGGATATATCTAGAATAAAAAGGTAATAGTCCTTATTTATTTAGGTAGTAATTATAATTTTTTTCATTGTAAGATAGCCAAGGAATTAATGGATTCCTATATCCAGCACTAGAGTGTCAAGTGATGGTTGTAAATGGAGGAACTATAAATTTCTATGGAAAATTCCATAATATCAAGTTAACCATGGGAGAATATGTATTTAATAGTCCAATTCTTTCCATTCAAATGGGGAGTGTTGATTTTTTACTATGAGTCCAATCGTTATAATGTTTGGGTACAATGGCTTTTAATTTTCAAGAAATGTTGTTGATATTGTTTTCGGAAGGAAATAAAGATGAATTAATGGGTATCGCAAGGAATCGAAGAAATATAATCAGCTCTAATGACATGATTTTTTTTTGAAGAAAGAACAATGGGCATAATTGCACAATTATGATCACTAGAGGCTCAAACATCAAAATCATATTTTTCTCCAGATCTCCAAAAATTCCTAAACTAGAATTCCAAGTTATTCGAGACTCCCAAAGGCCTCCCACCTATTTGTGATCATGATCATGCTACTCATTTGATTCAAGGAGGTTTTCCTCCAAACATTAGACCATACACATATCCTTATTCCCAAAAGAGTCAAATTGAACATATGGTTGCAACAATATTAGAGGTTCGTATGATTCAACCTAGTCAAAGTTATTTCTCTACTATAGTAGTATTCGTGCACAAGAAGTATGGAACATGGAGTATGTGTACAAATTATAGGGATATCAACAAGCTCACTATTAAATATAAATTTCCCATTCCTGTCATTAATGAATTGTTGCATGAAGTACATGGATCAAGTTATTTCACCAAGATGGATATTTGTTCAGGATATCATAAAATTAGTGTGAATATCGAAGACTTCACAAAAACAACATTCAAAACTCATGAGGGTAATTATGAATTTTTGGTCATGTCTTTGAGCCTTACTCTACACATTTGACATTTCAATGTTGGATGAATTAAATTTCAAACCTTCCTTACAAATTTTGTGTTATTATATTTTGATGATATACTAATCTACAACAAGTCGTGGAAGGATCGTGTTCAACTTGTTGACATGGTGCTCAACCTATCAGAGGAGAAACAATTATATCTAAAATACTCTAAATGTTTCTTTAGAGTATAGGAGGTGGTTTATTTGGGTCATATTGTATCTCATTAGGGTGTTAAGGTAGACCGTAACAAAATTAAGGCCATTAAGGAATGGAAAATCCTCACAACCATAAAGTATCTTCGAGCATTTCTCTGGCTGACAAGGTATTATCGCAAGTTTGTTAACAATTATGGGAGAATAGCAGCCCCTCTAAAAATATTAGTGAAGTAACATGAACTTTCATTGGCTCCAGAAGTAACTAAAACATTTGAACACCTTAAAGAGGAAATGTGCCAAGCACCATTCTTAGCTACACCTAACTTCACAAAAACCTTTATTGTGGAATGTGATTCCTTAGGAAATGGAATTAGTGTTGTTTTAATGCAAGAAGGAGGATCTATTTCTTTTTAAAATAATATAATCAAGGGAAAGTATTTACACAAACCTATTTGTGAGAAGGAAATGTTGGAAATATTTCATTCACTAAATCAATGGAGACCTTAATTAATAGGAAGCCAGTTCAAGGTAAAAAATATATCATGATAGTCTTAAATAGTTTTTGGAACAAAGATTATCTTTAGAAGAGCATAAAAAATGGGTCACAAAGTTATTGTGTTATGACTTTGAAATAATATACAAAGAAGGGAAGAAAAATTTTGTTGCATATGCACTCTCAAGAAAGGATGAGAATGTGTAAGAATTGCATTAATCCATTTATATTATCCATCTTAATTGGATAAATGAAACAAGGGAGGAATGGGACAATGATGCAGAGATGCAGACACTCATTCAAAAGTTGCAGGAAGATCATAGTACATATGATACATTTAGCTCCAAAAATTATTCATTATGGTTCAAAAATCTCTTATATATTTTTAATAATTCCCAAGTCAAGAAAAATATTCTTTTGGAATTGAACACACCCCCTTTTGGAGGGCACTCAAGGTTTTTAAAAACATACCACAAGGTCAAGAATGATTTTTTTTTTATGGCCTTAAATAAGATATTCATAAGTTTGTGGAAGAATGTTTGGTTTGAAAACAAAATAAAGTTGAGAGAATTAAGACCCCGGGTCTGTTACAAACTTTATCCATTCCAACTCAATGTTGGGAGGAGGTATCAATGGATTTTATCACAATTTTACCCAAGTCTGAAGGAAGGAGTGTCCTCATGGTGGTAGTTGGTAGAATTACTAAGTATGTACACTTTTATGATTTATCTCATCCTTTTAAATCTAGTACAATTGATTTTGTATTTATGGAAACAATTCAAAATCTACACGGAAACCTAAATATTATTTTAAGTGACAGAGATCCCATTTTTAATGGAAAATTTTGGACGAAATTATTTTCTTGTCTTGGTACTCAATTAGCTCATAGCTCATATTATCATCCTCAATCTGATGGGAAAATTGAGATAGTCAACAGATGTTTATAATGATACATTCATTGCTTTGTATCTGATAAACACACATAATGGGTCAAGTGGTTAACCACCTATAGCTAAATGGTGGTATAACACTTCCTTCAATAATGAAACAAAAATGACCCCATTTATGGAAATTTATGGATATCATCCACCATCAATGGCATTGTATTTAAGAAAAAATTCTAAGGTTTAAGTAGTGGAAGATCACATCAAGCATCAACAACAAGCTCTCCAACTCTTAAAGAATAAGATCATGCTGGAACTGAATTGAATGAAACATCAGGTAGATCAACATCGCAGTGAATCAAGTCTTGATGTAGGTGGCTCAATATTTTTATGGATAGAAACATACAAACAAATGCCCCTCAAGAAAGCTAAGAAGGATAATAAATTATCACCAAAGTAGTATGGTCCTTACAAGGTGTTGAAAAAGATTGGTACTATGGCATACAAATAGGAATTTCTTGAATATTCCTGAGTGCACCTAGTTTTGCAAGTTTCATGCTTAAGGAAGGTTATTGGTGAAAATATCCCAGTTCAAATAGTGTTTCAAAAACTTAACGAAGAAGGAAAAATCAAATTTGAGCTTAACGTAGTCATGAAAACAGGAACCCAACAACTACAAAATCAATTAATTTTAGAGTGTCTCATTAAGTGGAAGAACTTAGCCACTGAAGAATAGGCATGGGAGGATGATAATTTTATACAGAAACATCTGGAACTTCTCAAGTGTTGAGAACAACACTTTTTTGAAGGAGAGGGGCATGTTAGGTCCCTATAATACTAGTTTACTCTCCTTATTGTTATTTTCATTGTAGCCCCCTATTATTATTGTTGTGCTCATGTATCCCACATGTTGTTATTTTTGTGCCCAATAGAATCCCACTATTGTTATTTTTGTGCCCTTACATTATTATAGTTAAGTAGGACCTCATTATATTGTGACCCCTTAGACTCCTATATATACCAAGGAGTTATTATAATTTGTATCATTCAAGAACTATTAATTTATGTGATGGAAATGAGGTTTACCCGTTGAAGAGTCTAATTTTGAAGTCGTTGATCTATCTATTTTGTGATATGGTTACATAAGAATGTGTATGTGTGTGTGTTTATTAAACAATAAAATTTTTATGAAATAGGTCTAATATATGTATGTCATTCACGTGAAGGTATTTTTGTATGAAGATATTTTTGACTTGAAATGGATATTTTTCATACATTATGATCCAAGATTGGGGCATGTATTTAATGATGCATTAGTGGATACTGAACATAACAATGATGACCAACAACATGAGAGAGAAGAAACAAATTATTGAGTCAGATTACCTCTCTTTTAAATGTTGTATTTTTAAGTGTATATGGTACGAAGCATTTGAGAGGACACAAAGAAAAGATACCCATAGTGGATTGGTTTCTTTAGATTGATGAAGGTTCCTACAAGAGGATAAATAGCCTTATGTTCTACCAATTCACTATGAGTAGGCATTTCTCTAACTCAAACAGGAAGCGATAGTGATCATTAATCTATTAATTCATATTTTATTACGAGCACACACACACACACACACACAGGTATATATATATGTGTGTGTGTGTGTGTGTGTGCGTGTGTGTTTATTAAACAATAAAATTTTTATGACATAGGTATAATATATGTATGTCATTCATTTGCAGGTACTTTTATATAAAGCTATTTTGGACCAAGAATGGATATTTTTCATACATTATGATCCATGATTAAGGAATGTATTTAATGATTCATTTGTGGATACTGAGAAGAGAAATGATGGCCAACAAAATGAAAGAGAAAAAATAGATGAGATTGAAGAAATTGACATCCCTAATGATGTTGAAGATGGTAATGTTTGGGAACAAGAAGAAAACAATCCAGAGTTAGATGATGTTATAAAGGAAAATAATATGGATGGTCTATAAAATTATGATCCAAGTAGATCCAGTAATAATATAGATGGTATGCAGTCAAATTTCAATGATGATGAAGATGATGCAGTTCAAGATGAGGACGATCATAATATTAATACCGAAAAACATATGAACATTGGCAATGATTCAATGGATGACATTGTTGCTGAAAATAATGTTAATGAGAAATAATTATTGTTGTAACATTTCTTGTTTTGATAAGTTAGAAATTTTAGAAGAAAAATAGAAAATTAAAAAATGTTAGGATTGGGTATGAATATATGAAATAAAAAATGTGAGGACTTGGTGTGAAAAGAAAATAATTAATATCAAAAAATGTTAGGGTTATATGCTTTGAAAATGAAAGAAAAAATATTTGAAAATGCTAGGCATAAATAGAAGCAATAAAAGAAGTGAAATTTCTTTGTTTCAAATAAAGAGAGAGATTTTTGTGTGCAACTTGTTAGAATGCAACAACCCAAAAATAATTTGGTTTGAATCACACTGTTTAAACATGATAAAAATATTTAAATTTATGTATTTAGATTAGGAAATAAATTTCACCAAATTGTATTATATTGGTTGAACATAGACTTAGGAAAAATAAATGGGCAGCTACACTAAATGCGCCAAAAAAATATTAGGATTAAATTATGTTTTATTAGGGATTATTCGCTTATTTAGTGATTAATTATTTCATAATAAATAAGCATGCTACCTTTTTATCTTGAAGTCACAACACAACAAACTTTTTTTGTCTTTTGTGCTATCTTCGGAGCAGATCTTGATAGTTGATATTACCCCCCTAGATCAACGACGGGGAAGGTATTTCACACCACCATTCTCCATTTCACATAAATTGAAAGGGGGGGGGGGGTCTAAAAGGTGGTTTCATATTTGGTGGGACCCTTGCAATGTGTCACCTCCATATCATTTCACACCCCCCCTACTGCTCCATCCAACTTACCATCATCTACCCATTTTGAAAACCACCTATCCGCCAACATTCATTTCACTTGCTTCCAATGTTCGTTTCCCACTTCCTATTACCTCCTGCCACATGTAACCATTCTATTACATCCACTCTCTTACCATTACCTGATACTATTACTGTTATCTTCCCATCATTAAACACTCCATGAATTGTTCTCCAATAGTCATCCAACATAACAGTAACCCCTGAATGTATAAATAAATATCTACCTTCCTCGCACAAGTCTTTGATTCACTTGGTCGTTCTGTCAAATTCCAGGTTGAAAGAGACATAGTTCAGTTTTCAGCTATGTTTCCTATCACCCTTATCGACAAATTCATTTACAAGCCTATCAGTATTTGCAGAAAACACTCTCTGTAGGTATCATTTTATCATAGAAGCCACGTTTCTTGTTCTCTATTGAAATAAATGGCACCAAAATGGAAGGGTCAAAAATGGTTAACAGAAGGAGATCCAAATGTCTCCACCACTCCAGATCTTGACCATATCCCATTAGATGACTAGTTGTTTAAAATCATAGACACAAAATGTGAATTCAAACTCTACGAATTATATCTATGGTTAAAACAAAATATCTAGACAAGCAAGATGAAGTCAAACTTTGGGAGACCTTGTTTCCTATTTTTACCTTTCCCCAAACCCATGAGTTTCCAGATTTAGTCACCTAGTGTCAAGCAAGATATGACCCTCTCAAGAGAACCATAGTAGCTTAGAGTGGATAAATTATAATTTCCATTACACCTAAAACCATAAACCAGATGTTGTTAATTGCGCAAAATGATTCCCTTAGCCATTTTTCCCAAGCTGCCCTCATGGAATTATATCATAAGCTTACCTTTCTCCAGAGAGCTCAAATTTTTGAAACATTTATTCTAGATGATATTGAAAATCCAAAAATAAATCCTCCTTACCCATCCACTATGTTTCTAGAAGCAGCCAAACATATTATTTATTTAGTTTCCTACTTGTTAGGCTACCAAAATAATAGAACATTAGATGAACCTATTTTCAGTTATTTCTCAATTTTCTCCAAGGAAAGTTAGCCAACGTTAATGTATAATTACAATAAGTTCCTAGCTAATAATATGCATGAGAAGATGATGAATCTAACTACTCAAGGCATGTTCAAGTACACCTCTGTACTCGTTTATATGTTCCTTTTTCATCAGGGATATTTTCTACGAATAACTTTGCACAAACAAGATAATCAAGGTGTTAACCAATTGGCCATGCATTGGACTCAATTGGTTAGGTAAATTTCAACTAAATTTTCATCTGCATATTTTATTGACTACTTCATTCATCCAGTTTTTAACTCTTAAGTATTCAGAATGAGCCTAGGATTGGTTTTGTTATCCTCCACAATGCCCCAAGGCTGAGAATGGAAATTGATGGAGGTAACCTTAAACCACTTGGGATTTGGTAGCTATCCCAAACAAATAAGAGAGGTATCTCTCTATGATATTGTATCCAAAATATCACTAAATAAGGGTAAAGATATTAGGCTAGGTCTGAGCTCTACGGTTTTGAAAATTTAGGGTTTTTGTTGGATCAGGAGGAGAGGTAAAGGAAACTAGGTCAGAACCAAAATATTATAGTTGCGCGAATACAAAAGGGCATGGTAGTTATGTTCAATGGAACTTTAGGGATGTAAATTATAGTGTAGGGTGGAAAATAAGAGAATCAAAATGAGCATGATTAGCATGATTTCATTTATCAGAAGATGAGCTACATAAAAATGAAATTCCTACCAAAACATACCATTATAATAGAGAATTATGTTTGAAATCTTATAGGAAAGTCACTGAAAATAATAGATATGGAAGGAATATTAATTAAGAATTCATAAAAAATGAATTATAGTAGAAAATATATGCCACAAAATCATACCACATGAATCCCTATATATTAGTTGCAACTAAACTTGTATTTATGAAAATGTCAACTGTACACAAGAGTCCAAGCCTTCTACTCACTGATGTCCAACCTTCATTCTAAAATAAAACTAGATAAAATTAGGCAAAAACCATTTTCCCTTCTATCAGGGGTTGAATCTCTCAATATAGGATCAATTTACACATATTTCTCCAACAAAACCTAAGACTAGGGAGGTTAAAACAAACATCTCCTTTTAGCCTTTGACTAACCTAACCATCATAAATGAAACTTAAAATTACATTCAGATTACATTAGAAAGTCTATTTACATTAATATACCTTATATAAACTCAAAACAAGATTAATGACATATGAAAATCCAAATCTGAATTAAGAAACTCAAAAAATTGACCAACAGAGAAAAGCACATCGTCAACAGGGAAAAGTGCAATCCCACCATGTAAAAGTGTAGTGCCATATTGCAAGGCATGGATGACTTCCTTCCGAAGCTCCAAATCTAGATTTGAAGGTGCCATTGGAAATATTAGGATGTATAGTTTTCAATACACTCCTTAAGCAAGAAAAATTGCCACTCAAAGGCTAAGAAAAATGAATTCTCATAAGTTCATGCGAAAAGCACAATGCCTGGGTCAAAAAGGTGTAAACAAGTAACATTTTAACATCTTTTTTGAACTTTTCTTCCAACCTGTTTGCTGACATGGCACAACAAGTGGATATTTGTGATATTCAAATCAATATCTATCCATTAGTGTAGATTTTTTCTCATTTTTCACGTCTGAGGGAAAAGCGTAGTGCCAAGGCGCTGCGCTTTTGGGCACCATAAAATTGCCAAAAATGTTGGGTTATCTGCAAAAATAGGGTGCTAAGATTGTGCTATATCTTGGTAAAAATAATTTTTTTTTCAAAATGGAGAGAGATTTTTGTTATTTGGCATTTTTTTAATAACAAAATCCTCCAATTTTCAAAAATACGTTCTCATTTGTTCAGTTCCATGTTTGAAGTTGGTCGCTAAAAATTGGAAAAAAGCAACAAATTTCGAGAAAAGCAAAACAAAAGTTTGGAGAGTGTTTTGGAGGCATTCTTAGAGGATATTTGGGCTGCAAGTGGTATGACTAGAAATATGTGGATGTCTTCTAGACAATAGAGTCATAAAGAACTATAAACACCTTCTCCAAACCCCTAAAAAGCTGACTTGAAGTCAAGATATCCGTGCGTAGAAAACCTCCTGTAGCAACTGTAATTTGGGCATTTCTCTTAAATCGCAACACCTGTGCATAAAATTAAGGATTTTTTTTCACCTTGGTCTATGATGTATCAAAACATCTTTCACTCCACCAAATACATCTGCCTTACTTCAGAAACTAATTTTGAAGTAACATTATCCCTATGTATGACAAATGACCTCAAAACCCTGAAAATTATGCCAGTCACATTTTCTGATATGATGAAGTCTATCCCTACTATTGTGGCTTTTTCTCTCTTCAAGTTGGTGGCAAATAGGCTTTTCAAATTGTCATTAAAAGCAACTTCTTGAATTTTCTCATAGAAACATAGGCAATCCACATCTTCGAATGAATTCTTAAGAAATAGTGAAGCCATGATGTCCTTTAATATAGTGGGTCCATACCTGATGATATGACCTCCCTTATGTCTCCTTTGCTCTGTACTCTTTGAATCCATAGTAAACCCTAGCACACTAGGAGCGGAAATTAGGATTTTAGTGTAGGAAAACATGGGATTTTTGGAAGTTTTAGGAATGAAGGGGGATGAATGGATTAGAGGGTCTCTAATTTATTGGGAAACATTATGGGGGTAGAGATAGATATTAGTGACTGTAGGGAAGTTGAATTTTGGAAAAATAGTGAGGGGAAGTGGTGCAAAAGGGAAAAAACGAGTCCTAGCCTTGGAAAGTGTAGTGTAGGCTAGGGTTTGTAGGGAAATGATGAAAATGTGGTTAAGGAATGAGGGGGAGTGTTAATGATGGTACATCAAATGTGGGGGAAAGTGAGGGAGCATGAATTTGATGGTTTTTCTCAGTAAAATGGACCAAAGGGACTTTCTTGAACGAAAACACAACAAACACTAGGAGAGGTCATTTCCTAGCCTTTAAGCATGTAATGAATTGAGAAAGAGGTGTATAGTTACCCACTTACTTGTAACTGATATTATTAAGCCTGTATTTGATGATGAAACTTCTGCAAAGAAGAAATTTCCCTTCCTGAGGTAAAAAACAACACTCTTGAGAAAAGCGCATTGCGACCAACCTTAAGCACAGCGGAACAAGGAGATTAGGCTTTGGAAGGAAAGAAAATGGTTTTCAGAGGGTGGAAATCTCCTTGGTGACTGAATGGTATCTTGCAAAAGATAAATAAGAAAATAATGAGCTTTGTTAGTATTCTTATAGGTTGGAAATCGGTTTTTCTCTTTGGTGGTGATGTGGCCCGACCTTCTCTTTTCACAATTTGATTTGATTGATTGTGTAATGAAACTTTAAAACGTTATCACATGTATTTACACCTTGATAAAGATCAAAATGAAATTTATAAACCTTTATTGAACACTTGTCCCTATTACTACTCCTTTTAATGCTGAATTTGATGATGACACTACATGGATGGATGAGTTGAATGATGACCAAGATGACCAAGACACTTTTAAAAAAATTAATTACGTGACCATGGTAATATTTATTAACCATGGGACTGAAAGGAGTAGTAATGACCTAGGTAGACTAACCAAAGGTCATATTTTTATTTGAAAACCTATTGAAACTATAAAAATTTACCATGGGACCCTATCAACCATATCAAAGATCATACTATGATAAATGGTGACCAACAGGACTGAAAAAAACTAACATTGACTTCACTTGGGGATGGAAGCTCCTTAGGAGGTGTCAAGAACAAGTAGTCTTTTCCATTAGGCATGGAGTCAAAAAATAAAAGAAAGACTCGAAACTAAAATCACTCGACAAACTGAAATGTATGAAAAACTGAAATGACTACTAACTGAACTTATTTATGGAAGCAGAGCATCAAGATTTGAGGGCTTAAAATATTGATGATAATCATAAGCTTGATGAACATATATATATAATTATGTGAAATTATCCCTCTAGCGTAACAAATCCAGCAAATCGCTACTTACTTGAATCACACTCACAATTTTCTTGAGCAGGAAGAAAAAAAAAAAGATAGGAAACCATGAGTGTCCACTGAAGATGTGATCATGATCCATAAATACAAGAAAATATATCATCCCTATTAATTCTATAAAATTAGTGTAAGTATTCTCTAAAATTTGAAATGTTACCTGGTCTTGGAATCGAGCAAAAATATAAGCACCACTTTCATTTTCCAATGAAAAATCTGTCTAAATGAAAAAAGACAATATTCTCATCTAGTTTTTTAGTTGCATCAGGGAAAGTATTTTCTTGAAAATATGCATTTGAGGCAGCCACCTTCTCAATAGCTTAAGTTTCCACATCCATGAGATCTAGGACAAAATCCTCAACTTCAACGAAATCTTCTAAACCTAAAAGAATATTTTCCTATGCAAGAGGATCTAAAAAAACCTCTTCTTTTTCACTACTTTCCTACATCTCGGGATGGTCAATTTGAAGCCTAACATTTTCAAAATATGAATCTACATGAATATCTCTTTCATAAAATGAATTCATGAGTAATCCTTCATGTGAATCTGATTTTAAGAGTTTCTAGATCATTTCATTCATCAAATATTTGGAAAATATTACCTTCAATATATTCTTCTATAACTGGTACAACTAGATGCAAATATATTTCACATATCCTCTTAATCCCATCATCTTGGGGTGAATTCTCATACTGCTAAAAATAAGAATTTTGAAAAGGGTTTGTAATCTTCCTTTTCGCAATCATTGACCTAGAAGATCAATAAACCAATGGATTTTTATTTCCTCTTTTCCTTGCAAAAGTAGATGATCCTCAGCATAAGATTATGGCTGGGCTACTTTCTTCCAGATTGTTAGGATGTATATATGTTTCATCTTCAAGAAAAAAAGGAGATAATGTGTACTTTGAATCACCCTTTGTATCCAGGTAGCTAATATTTGTTATTTTCTTCTGGGAAAAAAATTCATGATGGGCTTATATGATATCATCATCTAGACACTCTTCATCAGCAAAAACCTCTTCAAGGTATTCAATGAAATATTCACATGATTCAAAACAATATTAGAACAAAAATAATGAATGATGAGATTTTCCATAAAACTCAAAGAATGTTTTGTGGAAATATTTAAAAGAGAATAAGCTACTTGGCTTCAACCCTTCATACCATGATCTTGCTTTCCCTTCCAGGGTAGCCATAAATATTTTCATCAAACATTCCTCACAAAAACTAATCTCAAGCTTACGTATATCCAAATGACATTTTATTAGATGAAAAATAGATTCATCCTACTTTCCATCTATGTATTTAAGAAGATAAGTTTTATAATCTATGTAAGGTATTCTATTTAGAAAACCATGAATTTGAGCATGATTCATAGGAGCATACCTTCTAGAAACTGAGTCCATCTTGAAGATAGTGAAGTCACAAATAAGTTCTTCACGATACCAGTTTTTGAACAATGGAGTCACTAGGTGAATGTTTCAACCTTTATATGTATCTGACCATTTTCCACCATTGGTAATCATATATGATCTTTGTCATTCTTACCGAGGGAAAATATGATATTTCATTCCTCAACAACGATGCCAAAATTTTATCCCCCATAATATCCCGAGGCTGGGAATGGAAATCAACGAAGGTAACCTCAAACCACTTAGGATTTGGTAGCTATCCCTGCCAAATCAGAGAGGGCTCTCTTCGTGATATTTCAACCAAAAGATAATTGAAGATGGGTAGAGATATTAGGTTAGGTCCAAGCTCTAGGGTTTTGAAAATTTATGGTTTTTGATGGATCAGGAGGAGAGGCAAAGGAAAGTAGGTCAGATATGAAAGATTACAGTTGCAGGGCTACAAAGGGGCATGGAAGATATGTTAAATGGAATTTTTGGGTTTTCAATTGTAGTGTAGGGTGGAAAAGAAAAGAATCAAAATGAGAATGACTAACATGAATTCATTTAT
Organism: Pinus albicaulis; assembly: GCA_034641835.2. Lineage (NCBI taxonomy): Eukaryota > Viridiplantae > Streptophyta > Pinopsida > Pinales > Pinaceae > Pinus > Pinus albicaulis. Next base: position 1,446,997,580 of record CM076580.1, read on the forward strand.
CAGAATATGAGCTATATAAACATTAAATTCCTACCAAGACATAGCATAAGCATAGAGAATTATGTTTAAAATATTATTGGAAAGTCACTGAAAAGAATAGATATGGAAATAATATGAATCAATCATTCATAAAAGTGAATTATAATATAAAACCTATGCCACAAAATCATACCACATGAACCCCTATATATTAGCTGCAACTGAACTTTTATTTTTGAAAATGTCAATTGTACACAAGACTCCAAGCCTTCTACTCACACATGTCCAACCTTGATTCTAAAATAAAACTAGATAAAAATAGACCAAAACCATCTTCCCATCTATCAGGAGTTGAATCCCTCAATATAGGATCCATTTACACAAATTTTTCCAACAAAACCTAAGACTAGGGTGGTTAAAACAGGCATCTCCTTTTAGCCTTTGACTGAACTAACCATCATAAATAAAACTAAAAATTACCTCAATATGAAATTAAAAAGCCTATTTACATTCCAATACCTAATATAAACTCAAAACAAGATGAATTATATCATTAAAGTCCAAATCTGAGTGAAGAAAATCGAAAAATTGACCAACAGAGAAAAGTGCAGTGCCAACAGGGAAAAGCGCAACACCATCTTGCAGGGAAATTTTTCCTGCTTTCCTAAGAGCCAAATTCAAATAAAAAGGTACCATTGGAAATATTAGGATGTTTATTTTTCAATAGAATCATTAAGCAAGAAAAATGGCCTCTCCAAGGCTGAGAAAAATGAATTTTCCCAAGGTCGCTCGAAAAGCGCCACACCAGGGTAAAAAAGGTGCCAGGAAGTGAATTTTTGGCATATTTTTTGAAATTTTCTCCCAACCGGCTTGCTGACATGGAAAAAAAAGTGGATAGATATCATATTTAGGTCAATAAATATCCATTAGTGTAAATTTTTTCTTATTTGGACCTCTGAGGAAAAAGCGTAGCGCCAAGGCGCTGCGCTTTTGGCACCATTCAATTGCCAAATATTATGGGTTATATGCAACAATAGGGCTCAAATATGGGCCTACATCTCTCTAAGTATAGAAATTTTTGGAAAACTAAGAGCAATTTTTGTTCTTTGGCATGTTATTAAGAAGAACCTCCTCCATATTTAAAAAATACCTTCACTTTTCTTCATAATCTAAGTTTGAAGTTGGTCACTAAAGATTGGAAAAACACAACTAATTATGAGAAAAGCACAACCAAAAATTTGGAGAGTGATCTGGAGGCCTTCTCTGCGATTTTTGGGCTGAAAGTGGTATGTTTGGAAATATGAGGATGTATGCTACATAATATAGTCATCAAGCACTACAAACACCTTCTCCAAATCCCTGAAAACTTACTTGGCGTCAAGTTGTCCAAAAGTGCATAAAACCTCCTGTAGCAACTATAATTTGGGAATTTCTCTCAAATCCTAAAACATGTACATAAAATGAAGGGGTTTTTTTTTCCTTGGTCTATTATTGACAAAAACACATTCACTTTTTCCAATATTCATCTTCCTCACTTCGGAAACTAATTTTGAAGTAAGGTTGTCCCTATCTGTGACAAATGACCTCAAAACCCTAAAAATTTATGCCAATCACCTCTGCTAATATGATGAAGTCTATCCCTGCTATTGTGGCTTTGTCTCTCTTCAAGTTAGTGGAAAAGAAGCTTGTGAACTTATCATTGAAACCAACTTCCTAAATTTTCTCACAAAACCCTAGGGAACCCACATCTTGGAATGAATTCTTAAGAAATGTTGAAGAAATGATGTCCTATACTATAGTGGGTTCATACATGATGATATGACTTCCCATATACCTCCTTTTATTTGTAATCTCTGAATCCATATCAAACCGTAGCTCACTGTGAGGGGAACTTAGGGTTTTAGTGTAGGATAACAAGGGATTTTGGGCAGTTATGAAGGGGGATGAAGGGGTTAGATGGTCTCTAAATTATTGGGAAAATGTACACGAGTAGGGATAAATGTTAGGGAGTGTGGGGAAGTGGAATTTTGGGAAATGAGTGAGGGGAAGGGGTGCGAAAGTGAAAAAAAGTCATAGCCTAGGAAAGTGTCGTGTAGGCTAGGGTTTATAGGAAAATGATGAAACTGTGGGTAAGGAATGAGGGGGAGTATCAATGATGGTATATGAAAGGTGGGGGAAGGTGAGTGAGCCTGAATTTGAGAGGTTTTCTGAGTAAAATGGACCAAAACGACTTTCTTGGACAAACACACAACAAACCCTATGAGAGTGGATTTCTAAGCCTTTAAGCATGGAATGAATTGAGAAAGAGGTGTATATTGACCCACTTACTTCTAACTAATATATTGGAACATATATCTGATGATCAAACATCTGGAAAAGAGAAATTACCCTTACTAAGGAAAAACATAGCACTCTTGAGAAAAGCACATCGCGACCAATGATAAGTGCAACGCAACAAGGGGACTAGGCTTTGGAAGGAAAGAAAATTGTTTTCAGAGAGTGGAAAGATCCTTGGTGACTGAATCGTATCTTATGAAAGATAATGAGAAAAATATGAGCTTTGTTACTCTTCTTTGGGGCTGGAAATCGATTTTTCTCTTTGGTGGTGATGTGGCCTGACCTTGTCTTTTCACAATTTGATTTGACTGATTGTGTAATGCAACTTTAAAACAATATTACATGTATTTACATCTTGATAAAGATCCAAATGAACTTTATAAACCTTTATTGAACACTTGTCCCTATTACTACTCCTTTGAATGTTGAATTTGATGATGACATGACTCATTTACATGACTTTTTTACAATATGAACTAATGATGACACTACATGGAAGGATGAATTGGATGATGACCAATATGACCAAGACACTTTTAAAAAATGTAATGATGTGAACATGATGATTTTTATTGACCATGGGATTGAAAGGAGTAGTAATGACCTAGGTAGACTAACCAATCATCAAATTTTTATTTGAAAACCTATTGAAACTATAAAAATCTACCCTAGGACCCTATAAACAATATCGAAGAGAATAATTTGATCACTGGTGATTGACAGGGATGAAAAGCACTAATGGGTTCAGAAATCAAAAGGATTCTTCATTTCAGTGATCAAGTAGAAACAAGAGATTGGTATATTGACCATAATTATAGAAAGATCATGGTATATGGCTGTGAATTGGCACATTACAAGTTGCCAAAATATGTTCCAATGAGATTTTTCTCTCTAGAATATATCAAGAAAATGATCAACATGGATGAGATGCATTTTTTTTCAAGTAAAAGGAAATATCAATTTAAAATCAAGGCTAAGGTGGGCTCATTTATATGCAACACCAAGACAACAAGAGTTGAATAACATATTATCCTCAAGAGGATGAAATTTAAGAAAAATTTCACTTGGTCATATGATCCATTTAATGTCATATCTAACTTGAGGGTGGAGCTAAAAACAACACCTTACAATTACACTCCCAGGCCAAAAATTGAAAAATTCATGAACCAAGATTAGTTGGTAGAAAACACACTTTAAGAAGCAAAGGAGCAAATTATTTCCACCTCTACTCTCCAAACTCCCATTTCTCAAGGCAAGTAGTAGTCGTGGACCTAGAGAAGAACCATAATCTTTAGCAAGCATTGCAAAGGAATCCATCGTCCAACAGAAGATTTAGAAGACATACTTCACCATCTCAATTGATCAAACTCAAAAAGAGCCAGAAATTATTGATTTGGGTGATGCATAGGTTTCTACAGCATCAGAGAAAAATGTTCCTAACAGTCCATCCTCCTCTTCAATTTAACAGGAGCCAATGGAGATTATATAGTCATCATGATCAAGTGGACAGGGTCAACCTAATATTTTCTCCAAATTCTTAGAAATTAAGAAAAAGAATGGAGCTCTAAAGGAAAATTTATACAGTCAATTTTGGAAATAGACCTCCACTTCACAACATAGGCTATTGACAACATTCAATAGTGAAAAGGGAAGGATGAATACGGATTTCTTACAGGCCCAAGTCACTTTTCCAAAATCCCCTTATGATTACAAAAATACCATTTTTTCTTCTGATTCCAATCATATTTATCCTATTGACCACATGGATATGCACAAGAAGTCACGAAAAATGATATTCTCTACAATGACTAACACTACCATGGAATTGTCTAAATTGAGAGAAACTCTTTAAAATGTCTTGTCATAATTAAATATTGAGAATAGTTCCTCTTTGGCCAAAGATAATAAACTCAAATCACTAGAAGATTTAGTGATTAAAATATGATATGATACTAAATATGTCAAATTTATAGAAGAAATCCTCAGGAAGAAGAATGCATGGATTGCAGCTCTTTGAAAGAAGCTCAAATTGCATCCTAAGAGGATCCCCAAAGCAATGAGATAGAGGAAAGTTAGAAAAACATAGAGGAAATTCTAAAGCTTATCATTTAACATAACATATAAATTAAGAATATGGAATAACGGATTCAAGTTCTACTCAAAGAGAAATAATATTCTACTCAGATGGTTATAATTCCAATTTCAGTTGTACCCATTATAGTTGCAGACACAACACCAATTTATTCATCAACATCAGCAGAGTCTACCTTAGTAGAGGGTGACACAAAGAAACTTATGTAGTATTTGTCTCTTCAAAAGAAGGAAAATGAAAAACTTCAAGAGAAATTCAAGAATATAGAACCACATAAAATAAAGAATGATACTTTTTATATGGAATAAATGCAGAAAAGCCATAAGTTAAAACAGAAATTTCAGAAGTTAGAGAGTGAATTATTGATGGCAGACACATTGGCCCAAGCCAAGGAAAGCATTTGGACAGAAACAAGTCAGGCTATGACTGAGGTATGGTCTTCTATACAAATTATCTTCAAACATGAAGAACTAATCACTAAATGAAAAACAGTGATTGAGAGAGAAAAATCAGCACTTAAACAAAAACTAGTTGAAGCTTCATATATGATTAAAGTGTTGAATTAAAATAACATAGATGAATTAGAGAAGATTCATATTATAGAGAAAACATAAACCATTTTAGAAATAAAAAAGGTTCTGCAGAAAAAGAATTTGTTAAATTTGTTGGAAACCAAGTGCCAAACTTTGGAGACTGCTTTCTAGAGGTTTCATATCAAGTTCAATCTTCTAAATGAAAGAGGATTGCCAAGACTGGTAGCACCAAATTATAGGTTAATTGTTATGAAACTAGCTCACCAAATAGAGTAAAGGATAGATCAACGTATTATAAATTAGCCTTTTTGAGGGGGAAACCTTGTTTACATTACATAAATGAACAATTTTTGAATGATTCAAATGACAAAACCCCCTTTATATATATAACAGTCCATGGGGTAACAATATAATCCTAGATGACCTAAAAATAATAATCTAAGGGAACAAAAATGAGAATAGTGGTCTTTTATAGGGCACAATAATAACAATATGGGGACTACCAGGGTACAACAATAACAATAAGGGGGCTACACTAACAACAATAAGGGACTACACTAGTAATATATGGACCTAACGTGCCCCTCTCCTTCAAAAAAGTGTTGTCCTAAACGATTGTGTAGCTTTGGATGGTTCTGTAGAAAATTCTCATCCTCCCATGTGGAATCTTCAATGGGTAAGTTCTTCCACTTGATGAGATACTATGAAATTGATCGATTTTGTAGCTGTCAAGTTCTTGTTTCCATGACTGCTTTAGGTTCCAATATGATTTTTTCTTCGTCATCAAGTTCTGCTCATATTGTTTGAACTGGAATTTTGTCACCTATAACTTTCTTTAAGCATGAAACATAGAAAATTAGGTGCCCTCGAGAAGAAGAAGGAAGGCTCCAATTTGTATGCCATAGTACCAATATTTTGTAACACCTTCTAAGGACCATAGTAATTTGGCAATAATTTATGATCCTTAGCTTTCTTGAGGGACATTTGTTTGTATGGTTATAGCCGTACAAATACCCAATATCCTACATAGAAAAATATTTCGTTGCGATTTTGATATGCATGTTGTTTCATTCGATTTTGTGCCAAATTTAGGTTATCCTTTAATAGTTGGAGAACATGTTGTTGATGCTCGACGTGATCTTCCACTTCTTGAACCTTATAATTTTCTCTTAAAGATGATGTGATGGATGGGTCATTTTTGTTGTAGTATGGAAGGAATTGTTATACCACCATTTAGGCAGAGGTAGCCACTTGACCCCTTATGTTTATTTTTCATATACAAAACAACGAATATATCCTTCCAAACATTTTTTCAGTATCTTATTTTTCCCATCGGATTAAGGATGATAAGATGAGATATGAGCTAGTTGAGTACCCAAAGAAGAAAATAATTCCATCCAAAAATTTCCAGTGGAAATGGGATCGCTGTCGCTTACTATAAACTTTGGGTTTCCATGTAGCTTTTGAATTTTTCCCCTAAATGCAGTACGAACTGTACTTGCTTTAAATGGATGAGATAATGCACAAAAGTGTGCATACTTGGTAATTATATCAACCACCACCATGATGACACTCTTTCCTTCATACTTAGGTAAACCTATGATGAAATCCATTGAAACATCCTCCTGAAGTTAATTTGGAATGAATAAAGGCTGTAGTAGACCCGGGGTCTTAATTGTCTCAACTATATTTTGCTAGCAAACCAAACATTTCACCACAAACTTTTGAATATTAGATTTAAGGCCATCCCAAAAAAATTATTTCTTCAGCCTATGGTAAGTTTTTAAAAATCCTGAATGTCCTCCTAAGGGAGAGGTGTGCAATTAAAAAACAATATTTTGTTTTAGTTTCGAATTATTACAAATATATAGTTGATCTTTGTACCATAAGGAATCATTTTTCCAACTAAATGTATCAAATGTATTGGGATCTTGCTACAAATTTTGAATGAGTGTCCACACTTCTTCATCATTCTTCCATTCATCCCTTGCTTTTGTTTTCTGATCTGGTAGGATAATAGAAATGGAACAAAACAATGCTTCCACCTCCTCATCCTTTCTTGAGAGTTCATCTGGAACAACATTTATCTTACCTCTTTTTTAGATGATTTCAAAGTCATAACCCAAAATCTTTGTGACTCATTTTTGTTGCTCTTATGAACATAGTCTTTGTTCCAAAAATAATTTAAGACTATCATGATCGGTTTTTACCTTGAGGTGTCTTCCCATTATTTAAGTTCACCATTTCTTTAGTGCATGCAGTATTTCAAACATTTCCTTCTCATAAATATCTTTATATAAACAATTTCCTTTGATTGGATGGCATTGAAAATCAACGAGTCTTCCTTCTTGCACTAAAAAAACACTAATTCCATTTCCTGAGGCATCACATTCCACAATAAAGGTTTACGTGAAGTCTAGCGTAGATAAGACCGGTGCTAGGAACATTGTCTCTTTAAGGTGCTCAAAGGCCTTAGTTGCTTGATGAGTCCATGAAAATGCATATTTATTCAATAATATTACTAGAGGTGTTGTTATTTTCCCATAATTACTAAAATCTCAAGAAATCCTCACAACTACTTTATTTTTGTGGGGACTTTCCATTCCTTAATGGATTTAATTTTTTTAGGGTCTACCTTAACACTCTCTTCAGATATAATATGGCCCAAAAATTCCACCTCTTGTACCCAAAAGAAAAAATTGGAGCTTTTTTCATATAATTTTTTCTCCTCCAATAGTTTGAGCACCCTGTCAACATGTTGAACATGATCCTTCTAAGACCTGTTGTAGATTAGTATATAATCAAAAAAATAATAACAAAAAATTTCCAAGGAAGGGTTTGAAAATGGAATTCATAAACCCTTGAAATATAGAAGGTGAATTGGTAAGGACAAAAGGCATGACCAAAAATTCATAAAGACCCTAATGAGTTCAAAATTTTGTTTTTAGAATATCTTCAATCTTCATTCTAATTTGATGATATCATGAACGGAGATCCAAATTGGTAAAATAAATTGCTAGATTTAATTCATCCAATAATTCATCAATCACAGGAATGGGAAATTTATCTTTAATAGTGAGCTTATTGAGCTCCCTATAATTTTGACACATGTGCCACGATCGATACTTATTTTGCACCAATACTACTGAAGCGGAGAAAGAACTTTGACTATGTTGAATTATACCAGCCTCTAACATTTCTACAATCATGCGTTCAATTTCGCTCTTTTTGACATAAGGATATCTGTAAGGCCTCATGTTTGGAGGAACACTTCCTAGAATCAAATGAATAGCATGGTCATGATCGCAAATAGGTGGGATTTCTTTGGGAGTTTCGAACAGCTTGAAATGATTGTCCAAGACTTCTTGGAGATCTGGAGAAATAGATGATTTGATGTTGAAACTTCTAGTGAGCATAATTGTGTAATTATGACTCGTTGTTCTCTCTTCAAAAGATATGTCATGATAATAGATTTTATTATCTCTCTTGGCTTCCCTACGATACCCCGTAACTCAGCTTCCCTTCCTTCTGAAAAAAATTCAAGAGAGGTTCTTGAAAATTAAAAGCTATCATCCCCAAATATTGTAACAATTATAATCCTAGTACAACATCAACACCTCCCATTGGAATGGAAAGAATTGGACTATTCAATACATATTCCCCCATGGTTAGCTTGATATTATGGCAATATCTAGAGAAATTTATAGTTCCTCCATTTGAAATCATCACTTTACAATCTAGTGCTAGGTATAGGAAGCAATTCAATTACTTGGCTACCTATAATGAATAAAAGTATGGGTACTACCCAAATCTATCAACACTATTAAAATTTTCCTCTTGACATTTCCTTCTATTTTGAGAGCTTGAGGAGTGTTAATTCCTGCCAATGCATTATAGGATATGGTTAGACTCATTTCTTCTTTCTCTAAGGTTTATTCTTGGTGTATATCCTCTTCTTTTGAATTTTCTTGTTCATTTTCTTCCTCCTCTTCACAATATAAGTAAAATAATTTCTTCTTAGCACACTTATGATCTTTAGTGTATTTGCTATCACAACTGTATCAAAGCCTTTTTTCTCTTTTTTCTTCCAATTTTTGTGGTGTCAGCCTTATAGGTTGTGGAAGTCTAGGGGTAGCAACACTTCCATATTTATAGATGTCAGTGGTAGGCCCCCCTGTCGCCATAATTTTAGTTTCAATTTTTCTTGCCAACCTAAATTCCTTCTCCAATGAATCAACTTCCCAAAGACCAGGTGACAAATTTTTAACGAGAGAAAAGCCATTGATACCATACAAATGTATTTTGTTGTAAATATAAAGTTTCAGTGTGTACCTTTTGTGTGTTTTGCACATTATAGAGATCAAAATATTGCTCCATCTGTAGTATCCATGTTACAATATGCTTGCCATATAACTTCCTCATATCAATATTTGGAATATGGTGAGTCTTAAATCCAACATTAGAGTTTATGAAAACACGATTAACATTTATTTTGTTCTCATCATGTGTTTATTGTACTAAATTTTTCCCATTATGAATCATTTCTTGTATCAAATTTGTCAAACCTTCCTTCAAAGCTTCCATGTATTCTTTTAGATCATTCTTCATGTCTTCCATTTTGTCTTTCATTTTTTCAACTATCTTAGCTTCCATGTCATCAATCTTAGCTTCCATGCCATCCATGCCATTCTTCAAACCATCCATCTTAGCTTCCATGCCTTTCTTCAAACGATCCATCTTAGCTTCCATGCGTGTCTTCAAACCATCCGTCTTAGCTTCCATGCATTTCTTCAAAAATTCCATTTCATTTTTTGTTACTCTTCATGAGAGTTAAATTTGGTGCAATTGGTATTGTAATTTTGATATATCATGTTGCACTTATTCCTCTTCATGAGTCATAGTAGATAATTCTTGGGGCTTAATGGGTGTTGAATTCTTTTTGGGGCCATTTTAGAACCCAATAATGATATCTATGCTTCAATATTCCCTTGGAATCACTTCAAACTGTTTTTTCAAACAAGAGTTATGCAATTTGGAAAACAAAATACACACCTTTTTCTTGCTTTTGAGGAGTTTGATATTGAAACTAACTTATGTCGATAATTTTGGATCGTTGATATTTTATATTCAGTCCTTTAGTAGTCCTTTGAATCTTCTTTCCAATGCCATAGGTCTGAACTGATTTTGATTATTCAAGGAAAATTTATGCCTAATCTCCTACAATGAATTAATTATTATGTACTAGTTTAGCAGAGAAAACTTGTACGGAGTTCCACATATCACTGCTTCTTCCTTCAGCTCTGAAATTGATACACATGAAACTAAAATTTGTGTAATTTCAGCCACTTTTTACATAATTCCAATTTGATGCTCAGAGATAGAGTTATGATTCATTTTCCAAGGTCACATATTTGAGATGAAATTCGGGAGCTTGCAAAAACCCTAACTTCCACAAATCATATCTCCAAAAATTTGGTGAAAAAAAAAATGAAATTTGTACACGACATTCCTTAGGATGTTCACTAAAATGGGTTTTTGTTTTAGCTTCTGAAACTTCGTAGCAAAAAAAGGTACAAAAAAAATTCCATGATGACCTATTTGAATCAACAAAAACCTAGAATCCAAAGCTATGATACCAAATGTCATGAAAGCAACTCACAAAATAGAAGAAATGATAGATAAACACCTTATAAATCAACCTCTTAGAGGGGGGAACATCCTTTACATTGCAAAAGTGAATAATTATTGGATGATTCAAATGACAAAAACCTCCTTTTCTATATATAGGAGTCCATGGGGTCAAAATAATCCTAGCCGGCCTAACAATAATAATGTAAGGGAACAATAATAACAATAATGGGCTTTTATGGGACACAATAATAAAAATGTGGGGACTATAGGGGTACAAGAATAACAATAAGGGGACTACACTTACAACAGTAAGGGACTACACTTATAATATATGCACCTAACATTAATCGATTTGGAGAAGTATTGCAAAAATAGTTATACAATTTCAATTGATAAGATGAAATTTGCAGCGATTAAAGGTCATCTACAGGAAAGGATTTTCTGGAGGCTTTAGAGTTTGATTTAAAAATAAAAATGAAATCAAACGTCTTTTTATTAATAGGCCTAATTTTGAAAGATACACTGAAGTGGATGAAGTTTACATAAGATTCATTAAACTTTAAATACCAAGTCAAGAAATATGGGATTAATTATGTGAAACTACCGAGTAAATTCCATCTCCAATAGATGCCAACAAAGAAGCACATTTTGGGGCCACATCATCAACCACTTCCTTGAATATAGTGACAACTCGACTTAGTATTTTTCGTATTCCTATATTTTGATACTATTTTTGTGATATGTTTAGATGCTTCTAAAATATATAATTTTGTATAAATAACTCTCCTTTCAATTTATCAAGGGTTTCACCCATGGATGAGAATCTGTAAAGAATAATTGTATGTGCTAAGATCATTGGCCATTAATGAAAGGATTGTAGATTTGTTTCAAAGAACTTGTATTCTTGTGAGTTTTTCCAGTTTATATTTCATGTTGTTTTTCTTCATATATTTATGTTTTATGGAGATAAATAGGTAAGACAAAACTAAATATCAATCTATCTTAAATCCCCTAAAGTTATCATCTATTTTAGAGATTAATTTATTAGATTATTTGTTTGTATAAGTCCCTCTACATCTATTAATTGTCAGTCATCTTCATAAGGTTATATATATTTTGTTAACCTATGAACATTGTTTGTCATCCTTGATTTCGTACGATAAACTAAGGATTAAATATGAATATTTAGAAGATGATAACTTCTTACATTTTATGCCTTTCACATATACAAAATCAAATCACTATTTTGAAGTAAATAACAACCCTTTCTTAATAGTCAATATTATTGAAAGTTTTAAAAATCTGCCTATAATTTGCTCATAACATTGGTTATCCAAAAAAAACCTTTAAACTCAAAAAAAAAAATTAGATACTCTATGTTGTTGTGTGTTTGACTCATGGGCAGACAGAATACACTGTGCTTAATAGGGAGGTTTCTTTCCTACAAGGAATTCACAGGTCAATTGGTTTGTCAAACGTTAGTTGAAGAATTTCAACATGTAATAAGCTAAGTTAAATGGAAACATAGCATGCTACATAAACAAACAAAAAAAAACAAAATAACATGTAAAAGAAAATGCTCAATCAAGCAAACACACTAATAACTCAACAATGGAGAGCCTTCTCCCCTTATTTGGTGTCGGTAGTAGTAGACATTAGGGGAATTTTGAGGTCTAAAATGGGGCTCCTAAGAAAAATGTACAACCAAAATAAACTTTATAAGAACCAATAGGATTCAAAATGATATGTCAACCATGGGGGATGATTCACCATTTTTTAAGTAAAAGGGTAAAAATATTAAAAAATAATAAAATAATAAAACTACTTTTTCAACTTGTATTTCAATCTTATCTCCCAAATTGTTTACTGAAATTTCGAGCTGGGGCACTCGTTGGATGCAAAATTTAATTCCTCTTCCAAGGAGTACCCATGTTGCATACTTTTTATGGACTCCGCTACATGGAAATTGAGAAATACATGAAAAAACGTGATTGCAATTTCATTTTTCATGTATTTCTCATTTTTCGTGTAGTGGGATCCATCAAAAGTATGCAACATGGGTACTCCTTGGATGAGGAATTAATTTTTTCATCCAATGAGTACTCCCGCTCAAAATTTGAGTAAAAAATTTGGGAGATAAGTTAAAAGTACGAGTTGAAAAAGTAGGCTTTTCCTTTTTCCCTCTAACATTTGATGATGTAATCAAAAATTATTTTATTATTTCCACTATTATCTTATAATTTCCTTAGGAGGCCCATTTTAGACCTCAAAATTACCCTAATGAGATAGAATGCTAAATATATTGTAGTGGATCATTTGAGCTACAAAGATCCAATATCAAAGACAAGGGGGTCTCTTCCCCTCAAGATTTCAACAAGCCTCTCTTCCCTCTGGAAGGATGGTAGATCGACAGACACGTGGTGAACTCTTCTCTCTTGGATTGAGGGAGTTGTATGGCCAGAAACTAACACCTAACCTCTTGAGTTATTGGACAACAAAATTTGGTTTTCTTTTGAGAAATTTCTCCAGCATAACAATGTGTTCTCATGTTTCTCTTCCCATGACCGGCTTTTAAAGACAAATTTCAAAATTTTCCTCCCTCTCTTGGTACAAGATGGATGTTGACACAAGAGAGGGGGGTATCATTCCTTTGTGTGTTGTACTAAAGCCTCAAGGTGGCTCCAAGGCGGTTGTACTTGACTAGCTTGAGTGAGAATATTTTTCTCCAAGTGTGCCAAGTGCTCCCGGATGGTGACTTTCCGAATCCTTAGGACCACATGGCTATTTGACGGATAGCCGTGATGATATTTGAGCCTATCGAGGAAAAATAAACCATGATCGCCTAGGTTTAGTGCTTCATGTGTGAATTTTAATTAATTTTCCTTCTTGACCTTATGAAAAGTTAAAATTTTCAGCTCCTGTAATGTATTTCTCGCCTATAAACCTTTATTTGTACCTTCTACTTGAAATTTTATAATGTATTTTGCTTGTACGATTTTCAGTGTTAAAATTTACCCCCTAATGTATGAGGTATAGGAAGAACTGTATATTCAAAATACATTATAGTTTATTTTTCTACGTAATCCTTTCAAGAGAGAGAGAGAGAAAGTAACTTTCTTGAAAAATGAGGTTGGAGACCCCTTTGGGTGAGTAAAAGAGATATTGTTCTCTGTTGGAAACCTACAAGAGATAAAATAAAAAAAATATTTCTACGAGGTGGCCATGTCCCATGCTCCTAATATTTTGAATAGTTAAGATTATATGATAATAAAGGTTTTGTATATGTCACTTATGTGGTAATGACCTACTCTTGGTTTATGATGACAGTTTCTGACGCCCTCAGGGGAGTTTTTTATTTGAAAGTGGGGTGAATGTGGTGCCCACACACATAATATTTGTATGAAATGTATTTTTTTAGAACAAATGTTCATTATATGCATGCGTGTCTAACTATGGGGGACCTCCTGGTGTAAGAATTGTTGAAAGAGATGATTATCATGTTACGGGGTCTTCGACAAATTCTGATAGAGTGAAATAGTTATGAAGTACGATACCATGTTCGACATGAATGTTTATATTGAATTCTAATTTCAAGAGGATCGATGACATCAATGGGAAATTATGACTCCCATAGTTCCATCTGAGGATGCCCCTATTGAGGTGAGGAGCCATGCAAGGAACTACCTCCTTCTTGGAAAATGGTTGTTGAAGTTGGCAAGAAGGAAGCACCAACCTACCGAGAGGAGTACTGATGTAAGGGACAAAGGTCAGTGATGTAGCAGGGAGGGGTGTGATAGGTTAACTCAAGCATGATGATGATAAATGGATGTAAATGATGATGGTAGTTTAGTGGCCCGAGGTCAGAGCTTGTAAATTCAAGTGGTAGAAGCCATAACAATTTATCGTGAGGAAATACTTCGAGTCTGTAAGATGTCCAGGGTGGGTGTGTGGTTGTTATGAGTGTCTTATAGGGGTTTAGTAAATAATGTGAAGCTTCAACCAAGGGTGACTAGGGACTGATGCCAAGTGAGAAATGTAGGTGGATGGGTGGGATTGCTCTCCTAAAAAATCTTTGTACACTATCCAAAAGAATATAGAATGGGTTTGGATGTACAAGCATGGAGATGGTTCCCTAATAAACATGAAAAGAATCCATCAATATGGTGTGAGGAGGGTGCTTTTTTTAGGGTGGGGGCCCCATTGGTTGGTCTCTATGAGGGTGATGAAGTGGATGAAAAGTGTCGTAGATGGGCTATGCTGATGGGGGTGTGTTAGGGAAAATGTGAGACACGATGGTGCATATTGGATCTGCTTATGAGAATTGTAGTCCGGGAAAGGGGTTTTATCGTGACATGGGCATAACTTGAATTAATGTATGGTGGATGGATGAACATGAAGTGCTTCCCAGACTTGGATGTTATGGCCATGTCTCTAGATCTTTGGTGTAGGGTATACTTGAGTGGTGGATGCCATGGAGGGTGTGGCTCTACCGACCTGGAGAATGTTTATCACATGCGAGGTGAAGTGATGATAATCGTGGTCAGGATATTGGAACCTATGGTTGATTTTTGGGGAGAAATGATGTCAGGATATGCAAAGCTTATTTGGGGATCCTATCATGTGAGGGATAGAATGATACCTTCTCTTGTACCTTTAGTGGCTAGGGTAATAAGTGATTTGGCATGCTTGTAATACCTGCAACCAATAATCCAAATAAAAGCATATTTTCTATTCAAATATATTAAAAATAATGTTTAATAGAAAGAAATGAGAGAGAGAATACCTGTCATAACTAAAAAAATCACTTTTTTTTGAGATGTGGTTGTATGAAGCCTATTTTTAACGTGATGAGGTGTTGATCACTGTGTTTCTTTCCATTTTTCAATTGGGCGTTCTGAGCTCTAGTTATTGATTGTCGAATAATGAGAAAAGTGTGATATATAGTCCAATATGAATCATTTCAACTAATTTGTGTCGACTGAGAGTCCTAGGTCAGAGTTGTGCCCTTACTTTTGATACTTTCTTGCCATTGTGGTCATCTTGAGTACCCAGGATTCATTCCGTCAATGTCAGGTAGGGCCCTAAAATTCCTTTTTAATTTTGTCATTTTCTGCCCGGGGGCATCGTAAAAATGTGATTTGTATGGATTACCTACCTATTTCTTTCCTCGATCACATGGGTGATCGAGGTTGAGCTGCGCGAACCTCGTGAAGAAGGAAAATTTCCTGCAAAGCCATCATGCTTGGAGAATATTTTATGTGATGAACCACGCGTCTATTCTTGCACAGACACGTGGTCATCACGCCTGTGTAGAAAACAGGTGCAATTATGAGCAAAAGTTTTTGAAAGTTTTTGGTTTTTCTATTGTAGCCAGTAATTTTTGGATTTTTATATGGTAATAGGATGTTGTGGCATGAGAGGGATTGGCTTGATATTCTCATATATGTGGCCCAGGATGCCAATTCTCGGAGGCTCTTGGCACCGTGGGGTTTGTTTAATTTTTTGGAGAACAACATCTTGAGATCAAAGGGTAATCTGCTCCGTTTCCTGGTCCTCTGTTGGAACATGAGATGGTGAGTGATGGTGCTATGGAGCAGAGACAATTTCATCCATCCAGAGATGGATTTTTACTTTGTGACTGGCTTACTGCCTCAGGCTGAGGCTATACCACACCCATTCCCTCCTGCGAGGGTGAGTATCCAACACTCGGCTAAGAATAATTGCGGTGGCGAACCACTTACACAGGGATGTGTTTGCATTCATTGAGTGACTGAATTAGATGAGAGGGGTGCCCTCCTAATGGTAGTTTGCCTGATGTGGTGGTCGTCGCCAAATACAGCATCTGGACCTCATATTCGTGTCTTGTGCTGGCTCCGGGCCGGTCACTTCTACGACTGGGCATGCCATGTATACGATGGCATGGTATCATAGTTAAGGATGGTCCAGGGAGGATCTTCCATGGTTTTTACTTATGTAAGCATCTTATGCAGCATCATGTTTGAGAGAGTAATGATGCTTTGACCTTTCTGCTCCTTCCCATTGGTCCCGTAGGGACCCCCAGATGTGAGGATGGGCACCTGTGATGCCTCGTGGTGGAGGAGGGGAGGATGGTCGTTGTTTGGATGCAACCTTTGAGGTTTTGTTCCAGGTGAACCCACTGATGTTCCTAGACTATCCATACTTGGTGATGGATTTCCGGGGGGACCTGGATATGGGTCTTCCTACTGGCTATGTATGGGGTCCAACATGTATGAACTTTGATGTTTTTATCCATTTTTGAGGATTTTATGATGTGTATATTTATATTTATATTATAGTGAAACTAAAACTATCATTTTTTTTCATGCATATTTTGGCGTGGTGGGTGGGGTACCGACCACCGAGGAGGTGCACAGGTGGGGCTTCTAAGGCCCAGGTTGGGGGGTAGGGAGATGTTGTTGGCCCTACAAGGGAGGGCAGCAGTGCTACAACTGCTAGAGGGGATATTGCCCTCCTTGCCCATGCTGAGGAAGCTGAGGCTTTGGTGGCATTAGTCGTGGAGCAGCTAGATGTTTTTGAGGCTTGCGTCTAGGCTATAGACGCACATGAAATATATTTAGATGAATCATGGAGTTAGTTAGAGAGGTTGAAATGTGGTATGCCAACCTAGGGTTTTGTTTATGACTTGAGTGACACATTGCTCGAGGCACTGATGGCTCGAGAGAGGATGCATCGCCCGACATTGCATCATGTGGCACTTGCAGTTTTGGTTGTTTCACCTATACTAGCACTGGGTGGAGTTGTGGGTCTAGAGGACCCACCTAGCGGGTCTTAGCCTTAGATATTTAATATGTTTAGGGAAAGCACCCGATATGATGATGCTTCCCTATTTTTTGGCGACATGTAGAAATATTTTTTGACTAACATTCTGGTAAGGGACATGACTTGTATATTGTGACTGATATATTTTTTGATGTATATATGTGAGATGTGTATTTTGGTGGCTCTGATGATGTGTCTATGGTTATTTTAGTGATGGATGTTATGTACCTATGATGGATATCTATTTTTTCATGGTTTTTTCTTTTATATGGATGATGGTTTATACATGATGCATTCCAATATAGAATGTGATTAGCTATGCGATGAACTGTCTGGTTTTTATTTCTTGGTATTCACGTGAATGTAATATGATGAAACTGATGACTTAATCTTCATGCATGAAAATACTTCCTAAATATTTGAGAATCCCATACATGAAAATATTGGTTTGACTAGGAAACCACTAGCTCGGAATCAAGGTAGACATGTAGATGGAAAATGTCTTGGTTGAAGGCATCGCTCATCAGACCGATGACCACATCATATTCTTGTTGATTATTGGTGGTTGATCCGATGCATACTTCGTTAGTGAAGAATGGAAATCAGTCAGGATAGTAAATAGCCCAGAAGTTTGCTGCTATATTTTGAGACAATCACAAGGCTCCATCAGCGAATCCAAAATAGTGTATGGGGGGATGATCCATCTACGACACTAGAGTAGTTTTTAGAACAAGTATTTGATGATTGTGATCATCTCAAAAACCGATTATGCTACATGCATCTTATCTCTAAGGCTGAGACCTCCACCCATTATTGGTGAAATTGTTTGAGGTAGAGCCCATTGACGGGGTTAGCTAGGCATGTATTGTTGGGATCTGATAGGATGTATGCCTCTTTGAGGAGGCAATATTTTATAATGTAAGGAAATTTCCATAATGTTTTGAACTTCCTGGGTCCTAGGGCCTATTTCGTGACATCATAACATAGGACTAACTCTCCCTCAGGTAAATGAACAAGAGGTGATCTTGTAGTCAAATTATGCTTTTACCAATTTTTCATGTGCCTCATTATGTTGGGGTGACTCTCATCGATTTTCGTCACTGAGTTCTAACTATACCAATTGTTGCTCTAAAGGGAGGTTATCATTAAGGAGTTCGATGGTGGCGTGTAAGTTGGGGATTTCATGTTTGATGGAAATCACGGCTTCTACCCCGTACACTAGTTGGAAAAGTGTGAATCATGTTGACAATTTAACTGTCATGCGGTATACCCACAGGGCTTAAAAAACCATGTGGTGATAGTTTGTCTTATGGTTATTCATCATATGTTGTCCCATTGGTTTAAGGACTTTTCTGACAACTTATACATGTCCATTGGACTAAGGATAGTATGGTGATGTGAATTCATGTGTGAATCCTAGGTGATGAGACAAATCCCAGTATATTTTGTTTTTGAAATTCTTTTCGTGATTGGAGACTAACTCCTTAGGAACACCAAATCATGAGATGACATGATTGAAAAAAAACGATGCAACAACTTCTGTTGTGTTTCCATATGTGGGCATGGCTTCCACCGACTTGGTAAAATAGTTTACAATGACAATTATGTATTTGTGGTTGCCAAATGATGCAGGGTTGCAAGTCATAAAGTTGATTCCCAATTTTCATAAGGGACTGGCTATGATGACTGGGTGAAGAGGAGAGGGAGGTGCTCTTGCCTTGTGGCTGAAGCATTGGCATTGCTCATAGATTTTGACTGCCTAAATGCAATTTCGAGATAAGGTGGGCTATAAATAACATGCCCGTAGGAAATTTTTGGCTAGTAGCCATCCTAGAGACGTGGTCGCTGCAAGCGCCACCATGACATTCATTTAGGGCTTTCTCATCTTGGTCATGTATGAGGAATCTTTGTCGAATAGTATCAATGCCTCATAGATAAAGGACGTCTCCTATAAGGAGGTATCAAGGGGGCCTGGTGGCTTATGCACCTTCGGTCATCACATGTGAGCTTTGGATTGCATTTTTGGGTTCGTAAAAATAAGGGATATCATCATAAAAGGATCGTCAATCGTCACTAGAAATATATGTTTGTTAGGTAGTGAGTCGTTGACTAGGGATCCTTTAGTCTGACTTGGGAGGTCAATGATGAACTTAGTTAAGATCAAAGATTTTTTTCTCTTAGGGGACCTAAACTGCAGGTAAAATTCCTGCACTACGACTACCCTATGAGCATATTTGTTGTTCATCATACAATGGGTTAGCAGGTATTTCATGGGGTTAATAGCTGCGACGACCATTGTAGTCCCTAGGATAATGTAGTGGCGAAGCTTTTGAACTGTGTGTATAAGGGCTAGGGAAATTTTTTCTTCAGGTTTATATATTAAGGTGGGGCTCGATAAGTTCTTATTGAAATAATAAATTACATTTACTTTACCATTAGGTGCGTCTTGGATTAACACCCCAACTATGGCGGTTTCTTATGATGACAGACATAGGGTGTAGTATTTGTCATAATTTGGTGGTCCGATCAATGGGCCTGAAGAAATTGTGTCTTTTAGTGCCTCAAAATATTTTTGGGCTTGATCACCCCATTTAAATGAGATATCCTAAAGGAGCAGGCATAGGAATCCTTGCGCATAAGTGGTGTAATATGAGATAAAGCATCCCAAGAAATTGGCTTTCCCCTGCAAGCTTTGGTGTTGCTTGAGGGTTTTTAGTGGCAGCACCTATTTTATTTCCTGGAACTTGAGAGTGTCTACTCTGATCCCTTGTTGGGATATGATAAATCCTAATAGTCGACCTGTGTTGATGAACAAGGCATACTTGACAAGTTTCAAGTGCAAGTTGTAATGTCGGCATCTTTGTAATACCAATTGTAAATCGTCCAGATGATCACTTCGCTTCTTGGATCAAATGGTGAGGTTGTCCAAGTACGCAAGGATAAGGAGGACTAGGTCATGGAAGATATAGTTCATGGCCTGCTGGAAGGTGGCTCCAATTTTTTTAAGACCGAATGACATAACCTGTTATGAGAATGTGCCCCAAGGGCTGGTAAATGTTGTATTGTATCAATTGGTATGTCTGATTTGAATTTGGTTATACCCTGAGAAATTGTCCATGAAGGACAAGCCCTCGTGACTGATGAAAGAATTAATGATTTGGTTGGTGAATGAGGTAGGGTATTTTTCCTTGGGACAAGCTTTGTTCAAATCTTGGAAATCAGTATAGACGTGAATGGTGCCTTTTTTTTTCATGATTGGAACATGGATGGAAACCCATGATGTGTAATCTCCTGGGTAAATAAACCATGATTTTTAAAGCTTGTCGATTTCTCACTTGATTGCTTATGGCTTAGATGGGTTTAATTGACGTTGATTCTGGCATATTGGTGGTATGTCAAGCCAGGTGTCAATATGTAATATTCCAAAATAGGAAAAGCAACAATATGGAACATAAAACTGGAAATAGCAGTGAATATGAAGAAATAAAAGCATGAGCCAATCATACATCCATTGTGTTAATTATAAAAACAGAAAATAAGTACAATATCTTAGGGAATAAATCCCTCAAGCTAGGCAATAGAAGCCTCCATTTCTCAAATGCACTAAAACATGAAATGTAGCTGCTACATATAATGTTGCAATACAAAGGCAGTCTCCAAAGTGAGTCCGACCGCAACCTGGAAAATAAAAAACTCATGTATCTAATAATAAAATGTTCAAAAAGTGCTTCATGAATGGAGATCTAGGCTCCCAAACGTATTCCTCAAGACTACCCATGTAAAGGGTTTCTAGAAATACCCAAAATCCAAGAATGACAGAATGCAAGACTAGGGCGAATAATCACTAAAACTAGATAAATTATAGGTGGTCGGCGATCTAATATAGAAATATATGGAACTCTCCAATAGATCTTCCAATGTATGGATGCCCTTCACTCAGAAATCTAACTCTTCACCAAATGGGGCCCTAAACCTGCTCATATCGTGAATCGCTTTAAGAAAATAATGCAATTCCCGAAGGAGTTATGCGATGATGGTAGCTACTATTTCCCGCCATATGTCAAAATCTTTGTCATGGACCTCCCTTGCTAGCCTCCCGTATGAAGGTATGATCTCCAATGGATCACAAGCTAGGAATCTAAATCTACTCCTCCACTACTATAGCCCTTCAAAACAATACAAATCTGGAAGAGACTGCATGGTGGATGATGGTTGAAGCTTGGCTTAATGTCGGATAGTGGAAATTATGCTCAATATACCTCTCCTGAGTAGGCACTCAAAGCCCCCCGAGGATGAGGGTTAGATTCCTGCTCGGGAACACCCTTTTGCTAAACATCACAACAGACTCCACTAAACATCTAAAGCATGAAAATAATCATACAAGACCAATACAATATCAATAATAAAAATGTCTTCTATGGATACCATCCTCTTCCTTTGATGCTTGGCGAGCATCCTCACCCTAGGTACCACTCATTAAATATGCTACTCTCATGCATACACTCCTCCATCATAACTCCGTTGTCCTCCTTTAATGTTATACTCCCTCCATGAAAGCACTGTTGATTTGGTAACTTTGACATTTTCTGCATGCTATAGCCCCTGTTCACACCTAAGGGTTCCTTATTCAACTAATAGAATGATCCACATTCACATGGGAAGTGTTTTTATTCCTACTAAATATATTTATGGGTCTCCCTACCCTCTTATTCATCTATTTAATTGACAAATGCAAAAATTAATATTCCAACTAGCTGAAAGCTAATTAGGAATATTACAGTCCTCCACTCCCAAATGTTGCTTGTCCTCAAGAAACTGCAAGGATGGATACTGAAAAATCTATTCTCTTGTAGCCTCTTCATCTGATAGTCTCCACCACTACACTTAATTCTCTCCAGTCAATCTATCTCCTAATTTCTCCTCCCAAGTGTGCAAGCTAGCCTTTGGTAGATAAACCAAATGGATCTCAGCATGAAGAAGTGGGAGATCCATGGGGGAAACTACATGTTGTCCATTGGCCTACTTGAGGCATGAGATATTAAAAATTTTGGGGGCCTTAACCCCAATGAGAAACTCCAATCCCCATGATATCATCCAATCAAAACGAATCATATTAGGTATCTCATAGAAAAACTCATCAATCCCCTACTTCTACAATGTAGAGGGGTTGCATGGATGAAAATGGTAGGCCATATTTTTCACCCCACGCTGTCTCTCTCTCTCCATTTGTGATATGTATGGAGTGCCTGCTACTCTTGAGCTACAAAAATGTTGTTCTCAAGGAGCCAAAAGGCACCCAAACTCTCATGATTCCAATCTTTGGTTTGAGGAACCTCTCTTTCCCAAGCCATTCCACATATAGTGAGTATAATATCATCACAATATGGGATCCAAAGGAAAAATAGACCAAGTGTCATATGACATGCTGTATGGTAACAATAGTCCCTCAAGTGAGACCAACATTGTTTTGCTCCTATCTTCCTCAAATAAAGATGTGGTAAGCGGCTATCCAACCACTTTCTTGCTGCCACTAGCATCTCATAATATTGGAAGTAGTAAAGGGCATTTGGTGTCAAATCAGTGTAATCCACCCCAAAAAATTCTTGCCGAAATCTCTCTAAGAAGTGGCCATTCCCATCAATGACTGTAGTCCCAAGAAGACCATGAAATCCAAAGAGAGGCTTACCCTATTGTGGAGAAATGTACTCTAAATGTATGGCAAAGGAATGTAAATACTTGGTTAGTTGATAAATAAGCATAAAGACACAATCCTTACCATATATTGTTGGCAATCTTGTGAAGAGGTCCATAGATGAGCCTTCCCATATTTCTATCAAAAGTGGAAGTGGTTGTCGCAACCTTGCAAGGTGGTTTCCTTCCTCCTCATTCTTAAAGAAAGATACATACCTCCTGATATGTTGGAGCATATCCTCTTTGAGACCCTCCCATAAGAATCTCTCCATGATGGTCTGATAAGTCTTAATGAAATCTGTGTGTCTGGAAAGGAGTGCCTCATGTGTTTCATGTAGAATATTCTCCTTCAGCTTGGAGTCTCTATTCAATAAGATGTGATCCTATAAATATATGAATCCATCCACCACTCTATATCTCCCATCTATCACTTGCCCATCAAGCACCATACATGTGAAGAGGTTCTTAGAATACTCCACCAATAGCTGGGATTCCCAATATGGATCTAGACTCCTCAATGAAATCACTGCTAATTTCTGTTATGAAACACTTAGCACCTCATAGCTCCCCTCTTTGACATGATTAATGCCAAAGCCACATGCCAGAGTACTCCTACTCCACTTTTTTTTCCTCTCTTGTAGCTGCTTTTTCCCAATATGAGACTGAAGTTTATGGGGGCCAACATTCAGTTGGAAGCCATTTCCCATCCAAAACTTCCAACTTTTGGCCAATGCATGCAAGAGTTCCCATAACCTATTTTCATTTTTAGAAGACTCCCTCTAGAAGTATCTCCTACTTCTCCAAGAAGATGGGGTAGCCCCTTGGCACCATGATTGTGCCACCATATACTCTTGAATCATCATCTTCCAGCTCAAGTAGCTAGGTGAGATATGAAAATGCATATATTAGATATTTTCTCATCCCTTCCTTCAGCTAATAAAAGGCTCTCTGCGATGTGATAGCCTCTCCCAAGGCTCCTTCCTCATTCAAATACATGAATGATATATATTGTTGTGAGAACTCTTTGATCATCTTCCACTCAGAGGGCCTTTTTTGTGGAATGCCTCCATGTAATGAAACATCAAGGTCTGGAGTAGACTATATATCTGAGCGAATTGATTTGTCCCTGCTTCCACTGTGAAAAGCAACCTCCTTCTTAAGTGTAGAGACCTCATGGAATGGATAGGTGTGTATGCCCCTATTCACCTAATTTTGGCTGTCCCTCTTATCTTCCCCTTCCATCTGCGAAGTATCTCAATTTGTGGTGACCTTCCCCAATGTAATCAACCACTGCATACCCAATATCATATTTCTATCAAGATTCTTGACCACAAAGAAGTGATCCATCATGGTGTATGTCCTCAAAACTACAATCATTTTCAGAACACACGTCATCCACTGCTTTGTCCCACTGTCTCCCAAAACTGACACATGATGCTCCTGGGTCATACCCTCGTATCCATATGTTAGATTCTTTGGAACTTCTTGCAAGGATACAAGGACTCCTCTAGTTGGAACAATTGGTACATTTCCATCTCCATGTGGTGATGAATCTCCTCCTATTTCTACAATGTTGGTATCTCTTTCCATATCTTCCTCTTCATTACTGGAGAATACCCCATCATCACTAAGAGACCATTTGTCTTGGTCCTCTCTTAAGGGAGGAATATTCATATCTTCCTCTTGAGAAGAGAGCTCTTACTGGAGGGGGGATCTTGCCCTTGGAAAAGTACTTTGCAAGTCTCTAACCTTCTCAATAGAATTTTGGAGTGTAGTTGGTCTAGCGGATCCTACGAACTCATGAAAAGGTTTTAACTTCTTGAGCTTGGCTAGCTCAACCAAAGGTGTTTCTAAATATCTTTGATCAAATATTTTCACTAACCTCCTAGTGAACCTCCATAAGTAGCTACATTGGTATGAATCATTGAAAGAAGACCATGAAACCACCAATCATGAGCCTTACCTTCAAGGTGCAGTGCTGCTACCTTAATGGCCTCCACTTCTGAAACTTGGTGCAGCTGAAAATAACTATCCAACTTCCTTACCCAAGCCTTAGTTATGCACTTGGGTGACCCATAAAAATTAGGCAGCAATAATCTACCCAAAGTATGCTGCATGAACCCCTTACCTCTATTGTGATTAATGGGTCTTCTATTTTCCTTGATCTGGAAGAAACCTTGGAATTTTATATGCTCTTTGAACCTCTGAGATTGAGATTCATATTCTTGCAGATAGTCACCAGGAGTCTTCTCCCTTTGTATTTATCCTTCCTCCTTCCCTCTCACTACAAATGTAGGCATGGTAGTGCGTTGTGGAACTGATTGTGATGCTGAATACTCCAACCAATGATGTGAAATGTCAGAGCTTTCTTCATGTACAAACACTTTTGGAGAATATCTATATCTCTCCATCCTCATTTCTTCGAATTCTTTGTTGATATCCTGCATAGTTTGGAGAAGAAGCTTTGAAAAATCCTTTACCTTCATTTCTCTTGATATTGGAGTATTGCATTTGTCTCTTTTTCAAACATTCTTCTTTCTATGAGAAGGTTATTCTTCTTCTGATGACATATATGTGATGTCTCACAGGCTCAACCAATATTATGTGCTGATACCATTGTAATATTCGAAAATAGGAAAAGAAGCAATATGGAACATAAAATTTGAAATAACAGTGAATATCAAGAAATAAAAACATGAGCCAATCATAGATCCATTTCATTAATTATAAATGTAGTAAATAAGTACAATATCTTGGGGAACAAATCCCTCAAGCTAGGCAAGAGAAGCCTCCAATGCTCAAATGCACTAAAACATGAAATGTAGCGGCTACATAAAATGCCAGAGAACCAATACATTGTAGTCCAAGTGAGTGTAACTGCAAATGGAAAATATAAATGTATGGATCTAATAATACAATTATCAAAAAGTTCCAGGAATATAGATATATGCTCCCAAACACATTCCCAAGAAAACCCAGAAAGGGTTTCTGGAAATACCCAAAATACAATAATGATGAAATGCAGCCCTAGGGATGAATAATCATTGAAACTAGAGGTGTCTGATATGATATAGAAATATATGGAACTCCTCCGATATATCTTTTTGATGAAGGTCTGCTCCCTTCACTAGAAATCTAACTCTCCAAATGGGGCCCTAAACCCTCTACTACAGTTGATCAGTAAAATAATGCAATTCATGAAGTGAAATGAATTGTAGATGATGGCAGCTACTTGGACTATTGCCAAATGTTAAAATGTTTCTCAAGGACCTCCCTTTCTAGCCTCCTAGATGAAGGGTTGATCCCTCCAATGGAAAATAAGCTAGGAAACTGAATCTACTCCTCCTCCACTACTACTGCCTTGCAAAACAGCAGAAATATGGAAGAGACTGTGCTGTAGATGATGGTTGAATTTTGGCCTGATGTTAGATAGTGGAAATTATGCTCAATATACCTCTCCTAAGTAGGTACTCAAAGTCCCCTGAGGATGAGGGTGGTATTCCTGCTCGGGAACACCCTTGTGCTAAAAAACACAACAGACTCCGCTAAACAGCTGAAGCGTACAAATAGTCATACAAGACGAATGCAATATCAATAATCAGAATGCCTTCTATGGATTCCATCCTCTTCCTTTTATTATTGGTGAGCTTACTCATCTTGGGTCCCACTCATTAAATATGCTAGTCTCATGCATACAATCCTCCATCATAATTATGATGTCCTCCTTTAATGCTCTACTCCCTCCATGCCATCGTTGTTGATCTGGTCAAGTTTGACCTTGTCCACATGCTATAGCCCCTGTTCACACCTAAGGGTACTTTATTCAACTGATAGAATGACCCACATTCACATGGGAAGTGGTTTTATTCATAATAAAGAGATTTATGGGTCTCTCTACGCTCTTATTCATCTATCTAATTGAAAAAGAAAAAAGAAATATTCCAACTAGCTGAAAGCTAATTAGGAATATTACACAATATGGTGCTATGCGATAATGGGGCTAATCCCTACCATTTACAAATAATACCATGCGAATAT
Source organism: Pinus albicaulis (assembly GCA_034641835.2). Lineage (NCBI taxonomy): Eukaryota > Viridiplantae > Streptophyta > Pinopsida > Pinales > Pinaceae > Pinus > Pinus albicaulis. The sequence goes on from CM076580.1 coordinate 1,447,024,682, forward strand.
TTCTCTGTGCTCTTGCAGCAATTTTATGTAAGCGACTACTTTGTTTGTGGAGCACGCTACCCCCAGTGATATTTCTTCGATTATTCCTAGTTTTCTTGAGATATTTACCTTGATGGTTGGTGAAATATTTGACATGTTCCCTTGTTCGAACACTTCAAGCGTCGGGATGGGATTTTTGAACCAGTCTAAATTCCCAGATGGGAGGAATTATTTTGATTAAATAGTGTATATCTCTTGGTTTTCTGGGTTGTTAGGAATGAATGTTTTTTTCTAGAAGAAAAAATGAGCGGTGATGCATTGCATCCCACACACAATTTGGTTTTGTCATGGCCTCTAGAATAACCTTGTCTTAATGGAAAAGGCATCTAAGGGGGATTTGGTGTGTTTAAGGCTGTGAGGAGTTGGTTCGGGACTAGCCGAGTTGGTCGATAGACACAAATAGGATTCCATAGTTGATGTTGTGGAACCAGACGAGGTCGATAGGGTGTAGACTGGTCGATTTTCCACTGTCGATGGTATAACTACCATTGTAGTTGTAGAAGTATTGAAACCAATGTCATATGATCAAACAACATGAGTCATCATTCCCACGCATGATGAGATGAATTGTATGTGGTGTTGTGTGTCATCAACGTTGGATGGTGGAGGAATTTCCATTGTGGCAACTTGTATGAGAGGAAGGTTATGTTCCTCACATGGCCTATTAAGGGTACTCACACTTTCCTAGATTTGGAAGTTGCGCTAAGTACAGAGGTGCTTAAATTTTTCCATTAAGGGTAAAAAATCTATTTCATGATTGTGACTTGTGAAAATGGTGCATGGTTTCAAGGTGCTTATCGAGTATATGGTATGATAACCAACGCTACTCTTTGTGCCTAAAGTGGACCCTTGGAGATGATTTGGCATTTTGGAATGTTTGTACTTTTTCCATTTCTGAGTTTTTGGTTTTGGTTGGTCTAGCTCCTTTGGGGAGTTTAGACTCAAAGCTGCCCTTGCAATTCGTGGCCTTGGGAGGTACTCACAATACATCAAATGGTGGAATTGTGAGAAAATCCTACAATAGTAGCATGTGATCTTCTCTTGATTGAAGAGATTGATATGTGGGATGTGGGTGACCATGCGAAGAATGTCAGTAAGTTTCTTAGGTTCCTTACATTTATTGATTCAGTGGTGGTTTCTATCGTACAATCCACATGTCGGCCTTTGCTGGTTTTGGGTCGTGCTACGAAGATGGGTTGTCTTAGCCTTCCTAATGTTTTGGTAATGATGGGAGGAATTTTTCCTTACATTAGTTTTTCTTGGCTGTAGACCAACTATATCTAGGTATTGGGAATCTAATGAGAATATGGTGTCTAACAAAGGGCATACTTAGGAGATGTAAGTACAGTGTCGAGTTTGATACTTGCCTTGACAAACTAGACAAGAATTTATTTTCTGATAGTTGCCCTGACTCCATTCCTTTTGGATTGTTGGAGTGATTAGGTACCATTTGTGGAATGATTCTAGATCCAGGCATAGGGTGATCAAGTGGTTACATGCATTGAATAATGCACAACTTGGTATTATACGTGTAGGGCGGTTAGGGGTGATTATTTGTCCCTCTGTTGGCCATTTTTCTGCTGATATGAAGAAAATGGACCTAGTTGTCACATTTTTTTTTGTTTTCAAAATTTCCACAGATTTTGAAGTCGATATGTCTACTCCATCGAGGTATACGATTGTCCGGCCTAAAATATTTAATGTCGAATGGAATTGAAGGATATAGGGACAACGACAAACTTGGTGGTCACCTAAGCACACCCAACACCAATATTGGACTACTTGTACGCCATTGTAGTATACTGGGTTGACATGATACCATCTCTAAAACAACTCTAGGGCTACACAGTCAGTAATGAAGTGACCGCATTCATCACAGAGAGTGTAGATCTAGATAGGAACTTGACGAAAATAATAGGGGGGAGGTGGTTGTTCAAGTGATTACCTCTCCCCAAACACATATAATATGGTCCTTGTTGTTTTCATCCCTCGAATGGTAGTTTTGTTCTCGGATTCCATGTCTGAGACAGATAAGTCATAATTTTCAGCGATGAATGATCGCATGAAATCCAACATGGACAGGAAATGATCGATGTGGGGACAACGATGCACATGATGGTTAATTTTAAAAATCTGACACGTATGTTGTTGATGTCAGACCAAGTTTATTTGGGCAACATGAGATATTTGGTACCAACGCATCAAGGCCCTTAATTTGGGACATTGTGTGACTAAGTGGTTAGGCTCGTCACACAATGCACACACTGGGGCTGGCTGAGTGCCCTCCATTTGTTGTATTTTTTCTGTTGGAGAGAATTTGTTTGAGCAAGATGTAAGCTCCTCTCGTAGGTACAATATGGTTCTAGGCTCTCACTCATTCATCTGCATGGGTGGATCTAAGGGATCGTGCTAGTATGATTGCTCTAGGACTTACATGGCATCCCTATATCATGGCATCTTTGGGAAATGATGGGTGTAAGCTCCATAATGGTCGCATATGGCGCATGCATGGTTGGTGTGCAATGATTTCCCTTCTTTTTTCATGGCCTAATCCTTTTTATGTGAACTTGAGGCCGTGACATTTCTTTTCGTTCTTAGAAGAGTTTTTTAATTCATCTAAATCTAGGAAAATATTGGGAGGATGGCCTATGATATCACAAAATGTGCAAGGTTGTAATTCCCTAGTTATGTTGTGGTTTTAAATTTTGTTCCCTTTTTTGTTGGGTTTCTTGCTTGCGTTATCTGGCGCTACCATGGGAGTTTAGTTAACCGTTGTAGCCTCCTGAGGAGTCATAGGGGTTATCCCTGTAGAAGTGATGCTAAGACTTCCCAACATTGTTGGTGGGACCAAATACCAGACATGTATTGAAAAAGCCATGTTTTGCAATGTAATAGTTTCCAAGACTTGCTTTGAAAGAAAACCATATGTGATATTCCTAATTAGCTTTCAGCTAGTTGGAATATTAATTTTTTCTTTTGATTAAAAAATAGGTGAATAAGTGGGTAGAGAGACCCATAAATCTCTTTAGTAGGAATAAAACCACTTCTCATGTGAATGTGGATCGTTGTATTAGCTGTATAAAACACCTTGAGGTGTGAAAAAGGGCTAAAACATGTGGACAGGGTCAAAGTTGACCATATCAACAATGTTGTTATGGAGATAGTGCAGGATGAATGGAGGAAAACACAACCATAGAGGATGAGTGTATGAATGAGAGTAACACTAATGAGTGGGACCGAGGGTGAGGAAGCTCACCAAGAATAAAAGGAAGAGGATGGAATCCATAGAAGACATGACTTGGATTATTGATATTGTATTGGTCTTCTATGACTATTGGCATGGTTCAGCTATTTAACTAAGTTTGTTGTGTTGTTTAGCACAAGGGTGTTTCCGAGTGGAAATGTGATCCTCATCCTTGGGGGACTTTGAGTGCCTACTCAGGATAAGTATATTGAGCATCATTTCCACCATCTGGAATTTGGCCAATATTCATCCATTATTCCCAGTGCAGTCTACTTCAAGATTGTGTTGTGTTGCAGGGTTGTAGTAGTGGAGGGTCAAGAAACCTAATTTTTGAGCCTGTTTTCTAGTGGAGGGAGAAGCCCTTCATCCGAGAGGCTAGTAAGGAGGATCCTTGAGCTTCATTTCATCATTTAGCATCAGGATAAGCTTCCTCCATCATCCACAATGCAGTTCCCTTCCAGAATTGCATTATTTTATTGAGCAGTTGCAGTGGAGGGCTTAGTGCCCCAGTTTGCGAGCTAGATTTCCAGTGAGGGGAGAAACCCTTCATTTGGGAGATCTATTGGATGAGTATCAAATATTTATACATCATAGCATCCACCTCTTATCAGTCTTAAGTTGCAGATAAATATTTAGCCCTAGGGCCACATTTTGTATATTCTGCATTTTGAGTATTTACAAAAACCCCTTCTAGGTTATCTTGGAATAGTGTTATAGGGCCTAGATCTCTGATCCCAACATTTTTTAAGCACCCTATCAGAATACCCATGTGTTTTAATTTATATCATTAGTAAACCCTAGGTAAAACTATGCGGTATTAGCCTCTGACATTCCTGTATAACAGTTGTGCTTCATATTTCATGTACTTGGTCTATTGGGGCTTGTTTTTCCTAACTTGAGTGTCTTTTTCCCTCAAGATATTGTAATCTTTGTTGCTATAATGTTTAATATGATGGCTATATTATCTACTTGAATTTTATGTGTTGATGTATCACTAAATTTTTCAATTTATGTTCTATATTCCTGTCTTTTCCATTTTGGAATATTATAGTGGTATCAGAGCATGATATCTGGCTCAACTTGTGGGCGATACATCTTAAGACACAAGAAGAAGAGATCCATAATTATGGAGGGAATGATTTTTTCCTCATTTATTTTTAGATCTATGAAGGAATTATCCAAGGGGTCAAGGAAATAAGAAGGTAAATATACAAGGAGACATCAAGAGGGTTTCAAGATGAGGAAGCTCCAAGCACTTCCTCTCAACAACAGAAGAAACTAGCATTGCATAGAGCTCCAAAGCAATCTACTGTGTCCACTTCCTTTATAGAGGAAGGTGAAAGGCATGGAGATGGAGGAATCTTAGACCATGAGACTCTACGTGATTATCTTGTAGAATACAACTCTCAATGAATGGATTTCAAGGATAATCTAACTCTCTAGCAGTTCATTCAAATCAAAGAAGAGCAGAGACCTTGTAGCAGCAATAGAAGAAAAAGAAACAATATATTTCTATTGTCTACTTTTGATGGGTCATCCACAAGCAAAACCAAGGCTTGGAGGAAGATGTTAGATGAATTATTCATGCTACATCCAGTAGTAGAAAGACAATCTATTGAGATTGCAATGCTGCACCTTGAGGGTGAAGAAAATGTTTGGTGGTTCAACCATTTGAAACATGCAAGAGTGTATGCTTATGCAGATTTTATTGAAAGGCTGATCAAGAAGTTTCATAAGAGAAAAATAGAGGTAATTCATATTGAGAAATTTTCTGACATTGATGGGAATGCACATGAGGAGCCAAGGGGAGATACGAGAATTTTCACTCCGAAGGAGGAGAAAATTCCACCACCTTCAGCTGCAAGAGTACTTGCATCAGGAGAAGGAACACTTTCACTTTTACAAGATGGTATTGATCTCTTAACATTGAAAGTCCCATGCATTGTTCAGGAGATGCATGAGGATGAGGAGACACATATCAGTGCTGGTGCAACAATAGAGGATCAGCCATCACCATCACCAACAGTTGGGGGAGTCGTTACACTAGTAGGAGGAACTCTTGTAGCTGTACAAGATGTTCCCAAGGATTAGCTTATCCAATGTATGCAAACATTTCCACCACATATTATTTCAACACATCAGATAGAGAGCTGTAGGGAAATTACATCAGGAAATTGCATGACCAACGGTTGAAGCACATTGCTAATTTAGAGCAGCAGACAATCACTGCGCAAAGGGCTCTTGATTGGTTCAAGGAGGATATGTATAACCATCGTGGTTTCTCATTGATGAGCTGCACACAACACTTTGGGTTGGAGTGTAGAGTTTTGGAGGATAGGATGAGCATATTCCTAATCAATCCAACGTGGAACTTTGTGTTCAATAATGTGTATGACCTTGAGATAGCAGATGTACCATCATGGAGATCAGCAGTGTTGTCAATGGGAAGCAGTGATGAATTGGGGGCCCAACTATTATTGGAGCATTTTGATGACCATTCTACTTATGTAGCATTGGATAGGTAGATGGCTAATGAGAGACATCTTATTATGGGTAACATCTCCCATTATTATGATAGATCTTTCATGATGAGCACCTCAAATATCAATGAGAATCTTTTTCCTACATCATGTTTGGAACCATGGGTTCAACTTGGTCATTGATGAGTGGTATTTATGTAGATATCTCCAATATATTTCACTTCAACATGTCATGGAGTGCAAAGATATTCATCAGGCTTAGGAGGATGGTATTTTCCATGGGATGAGTACCAAATTGCAGCATGATGGGAGACACCGACAATTGGATGGATGGGTGAGGATGATGAGCAAGGGGTTGGTAGGCCACTTGAAGAGCTATCACACATGGCAGTAGGAGGCATGGCTGCACTGGTTACTCTTGAGAGAGTTTGGCCATCACATGACAGATCCTATGTCAAGTGGTGTATCATTGTTTGCTACATGGCATGGTACTTGCATCATGGGGCAGCAAGGAGTTTGGTTATATTGGATTGATGTGATATTTTTCATGTCAAGCATCATGTTTTTACTCCATGATCTATATGATGATGATATGAGAAGGAAGCAAGAGACATTGTTACTTTGGTTACTCTTAGGAGAGTATGGGTTGAATTTCTTCTATACCTTTCATGATGTTTCATGAGTAGATGATGGCACTATCGTGGTGCAAAGGGGCTACTTCATAACCATTGAGGATCAGAAGATACTTCCACTTGGGAAGGAGACTTCTATATGTAGCAACATTCTAGCATGTGACTTTAGCATTGGGAATGTCGAAGTGGGGAGCTATGAGATGACAGGAGCGTTATCACAAAGGCCAACAACGTTGTCACTTGGGATTTTGGGTCTGTCGATGGAGTGTTCCAGGGTTCACTTCACATATGTGGTACTTGGTGGACAAGTGGAAGATGAGAGGTATAGAGTGGTGGATGGAGTCATCTATTACCAGGACAAGATCTCCTTGACTTGGATCTCCAAGCTGAAGAAGACGACTCTTTATACAGGACATGACTCATTCCTTTACCAAGGTCTCATGGAGACATATTAGAACATTCTGGAGAGATTCTCATGGGAGGGATCATCTATGGACATCTTCAATAGCTTGCCAACAATACATGGTAAGGATTGTGTCTTTATGATTATTGATCAATTAACCAAGTATTTTCATTCCTCTTCCATTTATATACAGTGCATTTCTCCACAAGAGGGCAAGCCTCTCTTTGGACTTCCTGGTCTTCTTAAGACCAACATCAGTGATGGATATAGCCATTTCCTGTATGGCTTTGGGAAAGTATTATTCTATTATTGATATTCTCATTTGATACACAATGTCATTTACTACCTTCCAATAGATGAGAAAACATGCACAACTAGAAAATGTTTGGGAGCCAACTTGCCACATTATGATCAGAGGCACCAGGTAGAAAAACTATGATGTGTCCACATGCAAAACTATTGGCACCATCCATAATTCTATATAACACTCAATATATTTCTCCTTTGGATTTCATATTGTGATGATGTCTTATTCACTATGTGTGGAATGTCTTCGGAAAGCAAGGTTCATAGAACCAAGGAGTGGACCCTTGAGAGTCCATTTGCCCTTTTTCCTCTTGAAGGCAACATTATTTCAGCCCAAAATGAGTAGCAGCTTTATACATATCATAAATGGAGAGAGAGACAATGTGGGATGGACAATTTGGTCTATCATGTTCAAGAATATAGCCCATCTACATTTCAGGAGCAAGAGATGGAGGATTTTTCTATGAGGTACCATTTTGGAGGGTGATCCATTTTGTTTGGATCATAACTAGGTTATTGGAGCTTCTCATGGGGATTGAGGCTCCCAACATTAATTAGATCTCATGCCTCAAGTATGCCTCTAGAAAACATATAATTTCCTCCATGGATATCCCACTTCTTCATGATGAGAGCCATTCATATTTACTACCAAAGGCTAACTTGTACATTTGCGAGGATCAAGTAGGGGGAAGATTGATGAGAGAGTATATTTTTGAGTGGAGGAGATTATCAGATGAGGTTGCTACAGGAGGAGGAGAGCAGGCTTTGTAGTGTGTATCCTTGCAGTTTCTTGAGGACAAACAACATTTGGGAGGGGAAGACTGTAATGTTCCTAATTAGCTTTTAGCTAATTGTAATATTAATTTTTTCTTTTGATTAAAAGATAGGTGAATAAGTGGGTAGAGAGACCCATAAGTCTCTTTAGTACAAATAAAAACACTTCTCACATGAATTTGGATCATTGTATTAGTTGTATAAAGCCCCTTGAGGTGTGAACATGGGCTAAAACATGTGGACAGTGTCAAAATTGACCAAATCAACAATGGTGTTATGGAGATACTAGAGGATTAATGGAGGACAACGCAGTCATAGAGGAGGACTGTATGAATGAGAGTAACTCCTTTATTGAGTGGGACCCAAGGGGAGGAAGCTCACCATGCATAAAAGGAAGAGGATGGCACCCATAGAAGACATGATTTGGATTATTGATATTGTATTGGTCTTGTATGAATATTTGCATGCTCCAACTATTTAGCTAAGTTTGCTATGTTGTTTAGAAAAAGGGTGTTTCCGAGGGAAAATCCAACCCTCATCCTCGGGAGACTTTGAGTGCCTACTCAAAAGAGTTATATTGAGCATCACTTCCAGCATCTAGAATTTGGACAAGCTTTAGCCATTATTCCTAGCACAGTCTACTTCAGGATTATGTTGTGTTGCAGTAGTGGAGGGTTGAGAAACCCAATTTCTGAGCTTGTTTTCCAGTGGAGGAAGAAACCCCTCATCTGGGAGGCTATTAAGGAGGATCCTTGACCTTCATTTAATCATTTAGTATCAGGTTAAGCTACTTCCATCATCCACATCACAGTTCCCTTTAGTAATTATGTTATTTTTTTGAGAAGTTGCAGTGGAGGGCTTAGTGCCCCAGTTTGTGAGTTAGATTTTTAGTGAGTGGAGAAACACTTCATTTGGGAGATATATTGGAGGAGTATCAAAAATTTATACATGATATCAGACACCTCTTATAATTCTTCAGTTGCAGAGCATTATTCAGCCCTAGAGCGACATTATTTATATTCTACATTTTGAGTATTTCTGGAAAACCCTTCTGGGTTATCTAGGAATAGTGCTAGAAGGCCTAGATCTCCGATCCCGAAATTTTCCAAGTACCCTGTCAATAGATCCATGCGTTTTCATTTATAGTGGAAGTAAAACCAAGCTAAAAATGTATTGTCTTAGCTTCCTACATTCCTGTATAGCAGTTGTGCTTCATATTACATGTACTTGGTCTATTGAGGCTTGTTTTTCCTAGCTTGAGTGTATTTGTCCCTTAAGATATTGTACACTTTGCTGTTATAATGTTTAATATGATGGCTATATGATCTACTTACATTTTATGTGTTGATGTATCACTACATTTTCAGTTTATGTTCTATATTCATATTTTTTTCATTTTGGAATATTACACTAGATGGGGGATATAAAAATGGGGTTTGGGCGATGGCGTAGGGTAGGAAAGTCATGTCAATGGCTTCGGTGTCCATACTGATAGTCTCCATCTCCGGGCTGGTCTTGGTGTTTGATGATAGCATCATTCACACTGGCGCCCACTTGATTTCTGGGGCCGCCTCTGGTATGATGGGGAATCTACTAGGAATGATCCTAGGATCAATGATGGTTTGAATTGACCAGGGCCAAATTCATGGTACCGCATGAGGGATTCTGTAGTTGTCTACTTAAGATAGAATGACATCGAGATCCATCATGGGTTTGTTATCATAGTATGTAAGCTGGTCAAAGGTGATGATTCAATATTCATGGGGGAACATCATCACCCTAAAGACATAGGAAGCTATTGCAGTCATGCCACACATATAACTCCACCTGAAGAGTATATTGTAGTAAATATGTGCATCCATGACTTCAATTTCTATAAGTACCGTCTTTCCAACAAATTTTACATGGAAATTTTGATATATACTGACGGGAGCTGAAGGTCGACCATCGTATGCTCTAAGCATGATGTCGAATGGTTTCACTTCAGGTGATCCCAACTTCTACCAAATGGATTTGGACATGATGCTTGTACATCCTCCTTTGTCAATCATGCATCAGTGTATGGTGATATTTTGGACTTACAGTGGTATTTGGAAGGTGACCAAAGAAGGAAGTCTGTGGGTGGCTTTGTTTAGGTAAAAAACCATTAGGCACAAATAATAGGGTTCGATCACGCCTAATGCACAAATTTAGGATTTCTACTTTTTTGGGCATGATTGTAGGACTTCTAAGGCTCACATGGCAGTGGGTGATTGTACTAAATCACCTACTATTCTTTAGTTATGGGCGAATTTTGAGTGGTGTCCTACGTGCCTATTTGGACCCTTTATTGGCTTTGGAAGGGGCTCAATAGGTACTTTGGATATGGTCAACGGTGCAGTTGGTGCACTCGTGCTCGTACCTGATGGGTTGGTGTCCGTAGGGGTGTTATAGTTCTTGTTCCTTGTTTGGAAGATGATTTCTTTTCCACTCATGAAAATTTTGTGGCTACTGCTTTCGATATAATTTTGGGGTGGTTGTTGTTGTTGGGTGTTAACCACTCCTTGGTGGGGGAAGTGCTCATGCATTACATCGACTTGTTGTGTAAGTCTCCCTTGTCCATGGTTACCCTGAAGTTTTTTCAGTTCATAGAGTTCAATACAGTGGTGAGTGTAACAACCGTACCCACCACATATGGTACAATAATGGTTTGTCCTCATAATAGACCTCTTCTTCTACCCTTGGGAGTTGTTGTTTGGCTCCTGGTTTTGATTTCGGTTGGGGTTGCTCCCAGACTAAGATCACGGGGGGCATTGTTGGTTACTTCCCCCTTGTCGCGAGTCTCCATTTTTCTTATTCTTAGGATTCTTTCTTGCAGCGTTAGGAGAATTATTACAGTTCTCCTGGTTGTAAGACTGGAACTGCGGAGCCTGAGATGGTTGCACTAAGTACACTAGCACATTGTTCTGCGGTGGTGGATTTTGCACAGGAAAAGGAGAATATTGGTTTCTCTATCCTTGTTTGGTGTATTGTTTCTCAGGGGAATCTCTTCCATTAACATTCCTAGCTGAGTTATGTGTTCTCTACGAGGGAGGGTACGAGCCTCCCTACTATTGGTGGTATGATGACACCCTATTCGTCATATTCTCCAAGGGTGCATATTGAATTTGGTGGTAGGCAGGTTGCTTCATGTTATCGATAGAATCATATGAATATCTTGAGTACTGGATATTGCTGCCTAGATGACCTTGGGTCAATGATCTAGTCAAGATGTTTGTGGTATTCGACGTTTCTGTCAACTTTCTTTAAGTTGGCAGGCATAGGGCATTTGGAAGGACATTACAGATATATCCTGATTGGGTATGGATGAGTTCGAGTTGCTGGGATTTGCAAATGGTGTCCTCCTTGGAGGTAGGTCCTTGTGTTGCCACATATTTTAAGATCTCTACTGTGAGAGTTTAAAAAAAAAAATTCGAGTAAAACTCTATCGTCGAGTTTAGATTTTCAAAAACTACGACATCAATACCATTCGTGGATATGGTCTGAGATATGGACAACTAGCGTTTTCCTAAAATGTGTCAAAAATTCCATCCCCAAATCATGGTGGATGGGTAGCTGAAATAAGTGAGGAACGTGGTAGCAAGGGTGCTAAAGGTTCCATGCAAAGTAGAAGGCTACTCAACATACCATTTTGCGGTAGGCCCCGTTAGGGTGCATTGAAATAGTCTTAGTCGAATAGTATCGTCGATAATACTATTGGATGAAAACCATATGTGGAAATTCATAATATGATTTCTAGGGTCTTATGCTTGCTTCCCTTCAAATTTTGGTATTTCTGATGGGAGCTTCGTGGACATGGGGGGCCAATTAGGGCTATGTGAAATGGGGTCATTAGTTAGCTTTGATAGATCTAGAAGGTTAAATGATGCTAAAAAGGGGAACTGAGTGTTGACTGCCATTGTGTATGGTGGAAACATAGGTATATGATTGTAATGGTTTATGGGGGGTGCTTGGGGAATATTCCCCTATTACATACCTTGTTGTGTGTTCTGTTGTCTTCCCGAAGGGGTAGCGCTCCTTTACCCTGTGGGGGTTGTGGGAGGAGTTGAGTGTGGTGACCCTACTAAGGTTTCCACTGGTGTGGTATTGGGTGACCCTTGGGAGTTTCCAAACAAATATTCCATAATAAAGGATTAATCGATAATGGTGTCAGTGTGTCATATTTGACGGATAAATGGAGAAAGACCTAGCACTCATCCCTCTAATAGGGGGAGGTCCAAATAATTCCTGGATAGACAAGATCCTGTTGGGTCTATTATGGTGTCAACTAGCTTAATATTTGGAATTTTTTTTGGTTTAATGAGAGAAGGAAGATTATTATCAAAGAAAATATGATCGCATACATAAAACAAAGCAAAAAAATAAGAGGTAATTTTTCCTTTAAAATAATGCTATGTGATCAAGAAAGAAAAAAATATGGTTTGGTTGTTTTGCATATGATACTCAAAAGCCTAAATAGACCTAATCGTACTTACACTCTCAAATGTAATTGGGCCTTGCAAAGATGTCTTCTGATGGGTACTGGGGATAACATCTCGAAGGAGCTAGAGACACCTTCTAGCAGCTGAAGAATTGACCAAGGTAATGGTAAGAGGATCTAGCGCTGCCTGCACCATCACCTATAGGGAATGATAACCTAGATTTGGCCTCTAAATTACCATCATCCAACGTGAGCATTCGAGTCTTCAGATTTTTGGTATTAAGCTACCAATATCGAGCACTAGATAGGTTAGGTAGCCCAAAAAAGTACCGCATGGACTTGGCCTAAGCTTAACCCCATCTGAAACGAGTTTCTTGTAATGCTTGGGTATTCTGTTCCGTGGGCAGATAAATAGATTTTAAGCTCCCTAAAAATTCAACGTCTCTATTTCAAAATGTAGAATGGCCACATAGTCTTATTGGATTCCTACCCTCGATGGTCCTAACTTGAATTATGCTTTATTTTGTGTCCCTTATGGGGAGAATTTAGTGAGTTGTATTAGTGGCTATTTTTAGAGAGTCTTGATTTTCTTAGGGTGTGCCTTGGTGAAGTAAATGTAAGAAGAGGAAAAAGGTCCCAACACACTAGATGCCTTTTGGTACAATTGTTACTGATGCTTCGTGTGTGCTTTGGAGTGTACAATAAAATTTTTTATGTGATGATGATTTGTAGTGATCCTTTACAATCCTTCTCTAATTACACTATGTGTGGTTGTTCCTTGCAAAAATAAACGATTTGGGGATTATGGGCTACTTACACCTCGCCTAGTTAGACTATGTTTTGCACTATAGGGAGATGGAAAATTATCTTCAGAAAGTGTTCATATGCATATCCAGGCTCACCGTGAAGTGCAAGGGTGGCTGAGATTACTTTCCTTCTTTTCGATAGTTTGGTCCTGGTCTCGAATGCTAATGAAAAATTTGAAAAAGAAGAGTTATTTATAGATGTGTGGATGTATGGGCCACTTAGTTTTCTGCTAATTACTCTATGTTTTTAGCATCTTTCAACATGAAATCATTTGTTTATGTAGGATATGTGGATTGAAGGCCACTTAATTTCCCTTACTTAAAATCACCTTAAAATATGTGTGATTTGTAATAATAAAACTAAAATTAAAACAAGCTATTTGCTAGGATAAACTCTAGCAAAAAATGTTGTAACGAGTAATGAAATATAGAGCACATTCATGGAAAAATTCTTATGGGTTGCAAACACCTTAAAAATGCAAAAAATTGAGAAAAAACAATGAAAATTGAGCTCACTTACTATTGCGCGGCTTATCTTCACACAGGAGAGAAGATTGTGCTTTTGTTTGGACTGAAAGTGTGCATATTGCAGAGACTGAAAAATCCTACCTTCTATGAGATAAATTTCTCACTAAGGGTTACTGAAAAGTGCTCAGATGAAGGAGGAGTGATTTTGCAGCAAGTCTGAGCATGAGAGAGGACCTACATCAACAACCATTAGCTCAAAAGAAAGAATCTAGTGGAGTTTCCATTCCTGTTATAGTGTATTTGACACATGGGTGGATGAAATACATTGTGCCTAATAGGGAGGCTACTTTCCTACAAGAAAGTCATAGGTCAATTGGTTTGTCAAACGTTAGTGGAACAAGTTCAAGATGTAATAACATAAGTTAAATGGAAACATACCATGCTACATAAAAAAAGAAATAAAAAAAAAATAACATGTACAAGAACATGCTCAATCGAGAAAACAAACTAATAACTCAATGATGGAGAGATTTCTCCCTTTTTGAGGTGTTGGTAGTAGTAGAAGATAGAAGGATAAATCTCTTTTAGTGGATCCTTAGATCTACAGAGCTCTAATATCAAAGACAAGGGGTATCTTCGCCTCAAGCTTTCAACAAGTGTATCTTCCCTCTCGAAGGATGGTAGATCGATGGACACGTGGTGAAATATTATCTCTTGGAGTGAGGTATTGGATGGCCAACAACTGAATGCTTCCAATCCTCTTGTTGTTGGAAAACTCAAGCTGGTTTGCTTCTCAGAAATTTGGCCATCATAACAATGTGTTGTCATGTTTATCTTCCCATGGTTGGCTTTTATAAACAAATTTAAAATTTTCCCTCCCTCTGTTGGTACAAAATGGATTTTGACAAGAGTGGGGTTATGATTCCTTTGTGTGTTGTACTAAATCCTCAAGTTGGCTCCAAGGCAGCTATACTTGGCTAGCTTGAGTGAGAGTATTTTTCTCCAACTCTGCCAAGTGGTCCCAGATGGTGACTTTCCACATCCTCAGGACCGCATAGCTCTTTGAGGGATATCCGCGATGATATTTGCGGCTATCAAAGAAAAATATTCAATGATCACCTAGGGTTAGTGCGTCCTATGTGCAGTTTAAAAATTTGCTTGCTTGACCTTATGAAAAGTTAAAATTTTCAGCTCCTCTAATGTATTTCTTCTGTGTAAATCTTTATTTGTACCTTCTGATTGAAATTTTCTAATGTCTTTTGCTTGTACAATTTTCCAGTGTTAACATTCTGGCATAATTAATTAACCTATAATTATCTTAGAGGACAACATTAGATTGGCGCCATTACTAGGGAAACAAAAGTTGATCTATTTTCCCTGGGACAAGGGCATAGGTATTTATTTAAGGCTGAATAAAGGATTAGTAGGGTAAAATATTTCACCTGGCGACTTCACAGAACCCAAAAATGGCTCCTTCAAGCCATACCATATCCCACTCTGATTTTGATTTTTTTTACCTTTGTTGGATCCATAGAGGCTGGTAATACAAGCCTCTTTAAGAAGAATACTTCAAACCCCTTCTTATTCTTCTATACCACCTCAAATAGAATATAATTTAGTCCCTGATCCATTTAGATCTAGACTAATTCCTTTAAATTCAGAAGATCTACCACCTAGGGTACATGAAATTATCTCTAAAGGAGTTGATTTACACTTAGCTCTTTTATTTCATCCATTAGAATCATATCAGATACCTAAAGTACCTACTGGATTTCACAAATTAGAATAGGATTTGAATTTTCACTTACCTGAATTTAAACCTACTTATTTCATTTCTCCAACATCTTATTATTTTCCATTTACTTCTGCTCAACCGTAATATACTTTCTGCTTATATTCAAATCCTTTATTTTAACCTAAATAGGGAGAAACATAGGTTCGGAAATTTATCATTCAAACACCTTTGAAATATTTAAGGAGATATTAATCTTTATTTATTCATCCACCTATTTCACCCCTCCATATTCACCTTCATCTTCAGCCACTTCCTGATCATGCTTTGCAACGACCACTATTTATTCCTCTTCATCATCATCACAAGGTATGGTTTCTTTTCAGCCTATTGTTCAAGAATGGTATGTTGCTTTACAACTTCCCAATATACTAATTAATTATCCTGATGGATACTTGAAACACCTTCCAAGATTTAATGGAGAAACTGGTTTATCTGCTGAAGATGATCTAGCATATTTCTTAGACTTTGTTGATAATATGAATATCAAATATAAGAATGTATATATGATATATCTTTTTCAATCCTTGGAAGGAAATGTTAGGATATGGTTTAGGCAATTAAGGGCACACTATTTTCGAAGTTGGGATTAATTAACCACAATATTTAAGAACCAATGGGGGGTTAAACAGGATCCTGTGTATTTTATGACAGAATTTGAAGAAATCAAAAGAACCTATGGTGAACCAATGGATGACTTCATAAAAATATTTAATAAAATTTATCGTAAAATTCATGTTGATTGTAAACCACCAATAGCAACAGTAAAGGTTAGGTTTTCAAAAGCTTTTGAAGATGACTTTGTAGTCATGCTTAGAGAAATAACATCTCATACTTTAGAAGACATGCAAACCAATGCCATTGAAGTTGAAGCTAATAGATCAACTTAAGCTAAAATTAAAGCTAAAGTTGAAAAGGCATAGAGGAAAATGAAAGCCAATCAATGGGGTTATTCTTCCAAGTCTAAAAAAAAAGATCAAAATATTGATGAAATAAATTCATTACTAAGGAACCTTTCTAATAAGATTTCAAAAATTGAAACTCAGCCAAGAACAATTCAACAAACTGTTGTGAGACCACAAACTCAAGCTCAATTTAAGAAATCCCCTCAGCTTCAAATTCTTCAAAGGCCCAGTAATGACCAAAAAATTCCACCTCCTTTTTTGATTGATGATCAAAATCCTGATGACATTACTCTTATGATCACTAAAGATATCAATAATCTTGATAATTCACCTATTCAAAAAGTCATTGTTTGTCTTCCTCAAAAATAATATTCAGAAGAAGATCAAGAAAATTTACAAGTTTCTAAATATCAAGATTTCTCTAAATTATTAATTGCAGAACTGAATAGGAGGTATGATTTAAGACCAAGGGCAGGGCCTGGAAGGCCTCCTAAAAATCCTATTATAATTGAACCACAAATAAATTAATCTAAAATCCAAACAACAACAATTCAAACATTAAGTTAGCCAATTGATACAACTTCAATTGACAAAAATATTTTAAATAATTTCAATGTTGAAAGGGAATTAGAGAGACTTACGATTCCCATTCCAATATCAGAACTTTCAAAGAACCATGAATAAAAAAATCAAGTTACAAAATGGATTCAAAATTCAAGTGTGGATGCCGAAGGAGATGTAATTATCCTACAAGATGAAAAAACATCAATAGTATTTAGTCCCAACTCAGACATGATTGATAAAACAATACCTCCTTTCTATGTTACTATGAAAGTAAATTATTCCTTATTATGTAACTACATGTTAGATTCTAGAGACTCTCATAATATTATGCCACGATTTATTATGGATCAACTTAATTTGGAAATTACTCGATGTTACCATGATCTATATACCTTTGATTCCAAAAAGGTACCATGTCCAGGACTCATAAAACACTTATTTGCAACTTTAGCCCAAATACTTGTGAAAAGTGTGGTTTTAGACATTATTGTGACTGATATTCCTCCTAAGTTTGGAATTCTTTTATCAAGGTCTTGTTGTGCCAAGCTAGGAGGAAGCCTTCAAATGGACATGCCTTTGGCCACTATTCCTGTATATGGGGGTGAATATCTTAGGTTATACAGGGATATTAGATTCATTAACACTATTTGAAAAGTATATCAAGCAAGAAATCATCCTGTATATATAGTTGACCAAGATTTTAGTTGTTTTCAACTATCTTCAAATAATTCGCAGAATTCTCAAATTAAAATTGAAGACGTTGTAGAAAATGAAAAAAATGTCAAAAATCATATTTGAAAACTATATTTTGATGGATCTTGTTCAAAGGAAGGAGTTGGAGCTAGTGTTTTTCTAATTTCACCAGAAAAAATAAAATATTACTCAATCCTCTAAACTTGAATTTGATGTTACTAATACTGTAGCAGAGTATGAAGCTTTTCTTCTAGGATTGGAGCTAGTTATAAGTCTTAAAGTGTAGAATTTAATTCTATTTAGTGACTCAGAACTCATTGTAAAAAAAAATCATCCTAGACATAGATCTTACATAGATGAGTTATATGATTTAGTGGAAAAATTCTTTCATGAATTTAACATTACAACTATTCCTATAAATGAGAATATTCATAAAGAGCCTATAGCTATTTCAACTAGTTCATTCAAAATTCCATATCAAATTCCTTTTAAATGTCAAATTCAAGTCGAATATAGGCCTTATATTCCTTACAATCTTACATATTGGAAAATATTTGAGAATGATGAACAGTTGAAATCTTTTCTACAGGTTATTGATGAACTTTTTGTTTTGCAAATTGAAGAATATCAGTGATATATTAATGAAATCAAACTTTTGAATTAAATTAAAAAATGGTTGACCATAATATCATTCATCTATCTAACAATTTTACTTCTAAAGGTCTATTCCCTCTCGAAAAATTATTTTACCAAAAATGATGTTCCTAAGAATCGACTATCAAATTCAAATGAGGAAGATATTGAAGAATCTAATATTGGAACACCTGAAGAGATTTAGGAAATTTAAAATCTCTACATCTTTACCTCACAAAATAAAAAATGAATATTTGAGTCTTCTTAAAGCTTATAAAGATGTTTTTTCTTGGTCTTATGTTGAATTAAAAACCTATGATACAACCCTCATTGAGCATAAAAATCCTTTAAAGATTGAAGCAAAACCTTTTAAGAAACATTAAGGAGAATCAATCTAGTCCTGATCCCTACCATAAAGAAAGAACTTAAGAAGTTACTTGATGCTCAAATCATAGTTCCATTAATATATTTGGACTGGGTAGCAATTTTAGTTCCCGTTAGAAATAAAAATGGGGAAATCAGACTATGTGTAGATTTCAAGAACTTAAATAAGTCATCTGTGAAGGATAACTATCCATTACCTAAAATGGATTAGTTGCTTCAAAAAATTTCACGTGAAAATAGACTTCCAATGCTATATGTATTCTCTCAATACAACCAAATAATGGTGAGCCACGATGGCTTCTTGGCAGAATTAATTTCCTAAGGAGACTCGTACCTAACTATGCAGAAATAGTTAAGGATATCACTAATATGTTGAGGAAAAACAATGAGGTTAAATGGAGAGTACCAGCCAGATATGTTTCTGACCAGATTAAAAAGGCCATTTATGAAGCCCCAACTTTAGCTATCCCTAATTATTCTGAAATATTTATCATATTTTCCTTTTCCTCTGAAACTGCTTTAGTTGATGTCCTTCTGCAAAAGAATGAATATGGAGATGACCAAACTATTTAATTATTTAGTAAGGTCATGAGAGACACTAAACTTAAATATGACATTATTGAAAACCATGCTTATTCCTTAGTCCATGATTTAAAGGATTTCAGAATCTCTGTGCTTCATTGAACCATTACTTCTTATGTTCCCAACAGTGTTGTGAAAACTGTGTTAATTCAACCTAACACTAATGGGAGAAGAGGAATATGGATTACTCGAATACCTGAATTTGGTAAAAGGTCAAGGTCTAGCTAAAATTTTAGCTGAATTCAATTGTAAGGTTTTGGAGATAAATTCTATTTTTGAAATTTCAGCAAAGAAGGATCCACAAGTACCTTCTCTAAACGCAGAAGGGGAGAATCCACAAGAACCTTCCAAAGACTCAGAAGGGAAGCATACATAAGAACCTTCATCTTCAATTCAATCAGTTCCTGTTTATGTTGATGAGAAATTCTTGCTATCAGAATAACACCTTGATATTTTATATTTTCTTATAAAATATGAGTGTCCTTCTCAATTTTAAAAAAATCAATTTAAGGCACTAGATCTAAAGGCCATAAAGTCATGTATCATCAATGCAAATTTATACTAGAAGGATCCACTCAATATCATTTTTATTTTCTTGAGAGAAAGTGAAACAGAAGGGATCATTGAACAATTTCACGCAGGTACTTGTGGAGGACACTATTCCTAGAGAGATAAAACATATAAAATATTGAGAGAAGTATTCTATTGGCCCACCCTGTTTTCACAAGTAGGAGAAAAATATAGGAGCTGTAATCAATGTCAAATGTTTGCTGGAAAGAAAAAATTACCAACACTTCCTTTGGTTCAGGTACTAGTTTCAACACCTTTCTTACAGTGGGGATTGGATTTCATTGGGGAAATTCATCCAAAATCAAGAAATCAACATAGATGGATACTAACCACAACAAATAATTTCACCAAATGGGTAGAATCTATTCCAATTAGAAATGCCGCAGACACTGTAATCATCAATTTTATTGAAGAAAATATTATGTCTAGGTTTGGATTTCCCCAAAAAATAGTTACAAATAATACAACAACATTTAGTATTGTTCAAATGATTGAATTTTGTCAAAAAATCAAATTATGTTGCATTATTTTACTCCTTACTATCTAGAGAGAAATGGAATAGCAAAGTCTTCAAAGAAGAGTTTGATCAAAGTGATCAAGAAGACATTAGAAAATCATAAAAATATTTCACATAATCATCTCATTTATACAGTTTGGGCTAACATGATATCTCCAAAAATATCTAAATTAAAATCTCCATTTCAGTTGGTTTATGGTAAAGAAGTAATTTTCCCTACAAATATAGATTTCCCTGTTTTGAAATTTTTGCAAGGAGTAAACGAAGAACCCAATGGTTTTTCTAGGAGGATAAATAAGATCAATGAAATTCATGAAAATAGGGATTAAATCCATTACAAACTTAGGAAATACTTAAATAAAATGAAAATTCTATTTGATAGAAAAGCTAGAGAAAGAGATTTTAGAGAAGGATATTTGGTATTAAGATGGGATGCTAGGATGGAAGATAAAGGAAAAAAAGGAAAGTTTTAAAACATCTCATTTTGACCTTTTAGTATTTCCGAAGTCAAGGGTCATAAAATTTTTATCTTGCAGAACTTGGAAGGACAATATTCTTCATTTCCAGTCAATGGAAGATATTTGAAGCACTACATTTAGTACTGAAAAGCATAAGAGTGTTTCAAACATTCATCATTATATATCTACTGGCTTGTTTTATTTTGAAAGTATGTTTTTTTTTCAACAAAGACTCCATTAGCTCGAGGAGAAGGTACTTGGATCTGCTAGTTGTAGGAATTTTCAGGGTAAGTTCCTTAGATCAAACACCAAAGGTCACCACTCACAAATAGATCACAAATTAGTACACTAGTATTTGACATGGTTTAAACCCTCAAAGAGGGAAAAAGTGCATGGCCTGAGCCAACGTGGCCACTTTTGGAAATTTATTAATATAAAGAAAGAGAATTTACAGAATATTCTCTCATAAACGGTCAATGGAAAAATGAACCTCCACCCTCTTCAAATAAATATCATGGACCATTAATTTCTTAAGCCACAAATCAAGTGTTGATAATATCAAGGAGAGAATGAGCCATCAGATTATAAGTTACAAAAGTACATAGTAAAGAAACACAATTTACCTAACTCTACGCTAGACCAAGTTATACTTAACTCTTTCCTATGTGTCAAAATATCCTAACATCCCCCCTTAAGAAAAACTTGGGATGATATTAAAGGATTTAAAAAGGTGACACAATAGGAGAAAGGAGGCATTAGGGCCTATCCCCCCTTAATAATAAATTTCTGAACTCCAAGCATAGATCGAATTTTGGTAACCTTCGCTTCTGTGAGATCCTTTGTAAAGATATCAAAAACTTGATCATTTGTTGAAGAATAATGCACTTCAAGAACACGATCATGAATGAGATTTTTGATGAAGTGTATGTGTAGCTCAATGTATGAATTTACAAGGTATGTTCCTTAGGTCAAACACCAGAGGCCACCTCTCACAAGTAGATCACAAACCTGTCACCTTATTTTATTTACCTAGAGTTTGAAGAGAGTGAGAGGTTTAAGTGACCAAATCTCTCATGCCAAAGTTTTCTCACTTCATAATTATGAGCAACAAAAATGAAAGGAAGAGTGGATGACCGACAGTTTCCAAACTTATACAACCTTGTGTAATCATCAGCAATGCGAGTAGCTAAAATATGTCTAGGATCTCCTAGATCCTTAATTAAAAAATCATGAGGTGAAAATTCTACTATTTTCCTTTCACCTGAATGAATTATTTGATAAACATATAGAAGGTTGCAGGATAATTAGGAAAACATAATACATCATTAAATTCACCATTATCTAGATGAATGGTTCTAGACCCCACAACACTAAGAGATCTATGATCACCAACATAAATGGCTTTGGTCTTACAATTATTTAAAGAAGAAAAATTGGGTTTATTTTTGGCCATGTGGTAAGAGGCTCCAGAGTCAATGATCTACCCATGAGAATGAGACGAAGAAGACACATTCAATGCATAACCATATCTTGATGCTTGAAAACCAAAAGAAGAAAGTGTCATTCCTGAAGATGAAGTTGAAGAGTTCTCCAAATGGATTTTGTGCTTATTCATTGCTGCTTCCAAGGCTTCCATATTATTAAAACATTTTGAATGTACGTGGCCAACACGATTAAAAACATTTCAATGCCTATCTGTCTTCTTCCCTTTTTTTTATTTCCCTTATTAGTTTGTTGATTTGGCTTTTCAGTTTGCGGCTGAAATTGCTTAAACCACATGTTTGGTTTAGGACCATTCTTTTTAGGATTCTTCTTCTTAGGATTCTTTGGATATGGTTGTTGCTAGGTTGCTAAGGCTTTCTTACAAGGTTTTTGAGTAATGGCATCGAACGAGGGGGACTTGTAGGTTGTTCCTTAAGAAATGAGGGCTTCTTTAGTGGAATGGAAGGTGGAAACAAATATAGAGTATGCATGGCCTTGCTTAGCAAGGATGTGGTATATAAGACTACCATGTTCCTTTTTGACCTTGCAACCTTCTAAAAGAAGTCTAAGGGTCTTGAATTTGGACAAAAAATCTTCAATAGAGAAATTATTGGGGTCCAAAATAAGAAAATAATTTTCAAGCTAGTGGGCTTTGATTTCATTTTGAACGTTAAAAAAAAAATTTAAATATTTTGTAGCTTCAGCACAAGAGTCAATTTCTTGGATATGAAATCTAAGATCCTGAACAATGGACATTCCTATCAACCCTCATGCTTGATCTTGTTTATTTTTCCATTTAGCCTTTTTATCGACATCGGCAGGTTTAGATTCTTTTCCTAAGGATATTTTGTAAATCCCTTTACATCAAGTAATTTTACCATGTAGGATAGCCATTTGAAATGATTGGTGCTGTTAATAATAACTGAGCATGAATTTTACATTTTTATAATTTGAAATTGTAAAGGTTGAAACTAACTACTCCAATGGAAAGATCTCAAAAAATTAGGCTAGTTAAAAAAAAGGGTTGTGAAAATGACTTCTGGAATAAGAAGTTATGCCTTTTTGAAAAAACGTTGTAGTAGACGTAGAGTAGTTACATGATAGGTTGAAAGTTGATGATGAAGTTGTACTTTGTTTAAAAAAAATCCCACCCCAACCCCTTTTCCAAACTTAATATAATAGGCTCACTTTAAAAAAATAAAAAACAACTTTATGTGGCTCACTTCTTTAATGGGTGAGAAACACTATTACATAAAGTAACTTTAAAACATAAGTTACATGTGATTTTTAAATAAAATACTTTAAAAAAAAAGGTAACTCGCCAAAATATTTTTTAAGAAAAAGTAACATGACAAAAATCCTTTTAGAAAAATAAGTTTGAGAAAGAGACCTGAACCCAAGACCTCTATTCTCAGAAAGTAACTTTACACTAAGTGAGCTCGTAAAAGGATTCTGTAATTGTTTGAAAGGAGGAAGGGGTTTTTTTTTTTCTTTCCTCTTCGAGCTGCATGCCTTTTTCCTGAAAAAAAAATTCTCGCAAACAAAAAAAATACAAGACTTACGAAATAACGTTATATCTCCAGTTTTTCCATCCAATAAGTATATATTTTTCTCGGTATTTTTGATTTCCCAAGATCGTAAAAATTCACAGAGAAAGAGCATACGTAGTAGAAAAAATATTCCTTTCTATTTCTGGCTTGCCAGATCGCACACAACACGGAGAAAAGAGCATAAGTAGAGAAGATGGTATAGGTCCAGTAATAAAAAAATACTATAAACCGAAATAAACAAAGGGATAAATAAATTTAACTGCAAAAAAAATAATTGATACCTCGAGATCTGAAATGACATAACTTGGGAAACCATAAACATTTTTGCATGAAATGAAAGGGGTTCCTTACTGTAACAGAGGCTCTTGACACAAAAATGCAATTCTTTCGGCCTGAAAGTGGTGAAAAACAGTATATCTGGAAAATGACAATCACATACAGTCAAACCGGCTTCAAATTTGGATCAGTAATGGATGCAACCCTAAAATTAGCTCTAATACCATGTACGAATTTACAGTTTCAGTTCCTTATATCAAACACCAAAGGTCACCGCTCGCAAATATATCATGGATTAGTACAACAATATTTGATGTGGTTAAAACCCTCAAAAAGATGGAAATAGTCCACGACTAGAGCCAACGTGGCTACTTTAGGCAATTTATTAATAGAAAAAGAGAAAATTTACATAATATTCTCTCATAAATGATCACCGGTCAAATGACCATCCATTCTCTTTAAATAGAGATCATGGAGCAAACAAGTGTTAAGCCATAGATAAAGTGTCGGTAATACCGAGGATAGGACCAATACACATCATGACTATCAGATTATAAGTTAAAAAAGTACATAGTAAAGAAACACACTTTACCTAAATCTACGCTAGACAAAGTCATATTTAACTATTTCCTATGTGTCAAAATATCCTAACACTAGCTCTCTGCATCCTACAGGAGGAAGTAGTCCCCAGTTGGAGTCAATGTTCTAACATTTCTTGTTTTGATAAGTTAGACATTTTAGAAGAAAAATGGAAAATTAAAAAAGGTTAGTATCAAATTTGAATAGATGAAAATAAGAATAAAAAAATGTTAGGACCCAGTGTGAAAATAAAATAGTTAATAAAGAAAAATTTAGGATTAGATGCTCTAAAAAATGAAAGCAAAAACATTTGAAAATTCTAGGCATAGATAGAAGAAATACAAGAAATGAAATTTCTTTGCATCAAATAAAGGAAGAGATTTTTGTGTGCAACTTGTGAGAATGCCACAACCCAAAAACAATTTGGTTTGAATCATATTGTTTAAACATGATCAAACTATTTAAATTTATGTATTTACATTAGGTAATAAATTTCACCATATTGTATAGTATTTGTTGAACATAGAATTAGGAAAAATAAATTGACATATACGCTAAATGTGCCACAAACAGATTAGGATTAAATTATGCTTTATTAGGGATTAATCCCTTCATTAGTGATTAATTATTTTGTAATAAATAATCATGTTACGTTTTTATCCTAAAGTCGCAACATGACAAGCCTTTTTTGTTGTTTGCGCTTTCTCTAGAGCAGATCTCGTTGGTTGATATTTTCCCCGCCCATATAAACTACGGGAAAGGTATTTCACACCTCCTTTATCTGTTTCTCATTAATGGCAATGAGGGGGGTTCGAAAAAGAGGTTTCATATTTTTAGGGCCCCTTGCAATGTGTCACCTCCATATTAATCATGGGACTAAAAGGAGTATTAATGACCTA
The DNA here is from genome assembly GCA_034641835.2 of Pinus albicaulis. Classification (NCBI taxonomy): domain Eukaryota; kingdom Viridiplantae; phylum Streptophyta; class Pinopsida; order Pinales; family Pinaceae; genus Pinus; species Pinus albicaulis. The sequence continues at coordinate 1,447,050,177 of CM076580.1, forward strand.
GGTAGAGTAAGCAATGATAAATTTTTTATTTGAAAACCTATTGAAACTATAAAAAATTACCCTGGACACTATCAACCATAGGAAAGAGCATAATTTTATCACTCGTGACTGACAAGACTAACAGACACTAAAAGGTTTAGAAATCAAAAGTATTCTTCATTTGAGTGTTCAAGTAAAAATAGGTCACCAAGATCCTTACTAGAATTATACATAGATTAGAGTATATGGATATGAATTGGCACCTTACACGCTGACTAAATAGTTTCCAATGAGAATTTTCTGTCTGGAATATATCAGGCAAATGACAACACGGATGAGTTTCATTTTGTTTCAGGTAAAAGGAAATATCAATTTAAAATCAAGACTAAGGTGGGCTCATTCATATGCAACACCAGGACAACAGGTGAGAGAGCATATACTATCCTCAGGAGCATGAGTTTTCAGACAAGTTTTACTTGGTCATATGATCCATTTAGTATCATCTCTAGCTTGAGGGTGGCGCTGAAAACAATGCCTTACAATCACACTCCTAGGCCAGAAACTGAAAAATTCATGAACCAAGTTCAGTGGGCAGAAAACACCCTTAAAGAAGCAGAGGGGAAAATTATTTCCACCTCCACTCTCCAAACTCCCATTTATCAAGGCAAGAAACAGAAGAGGCCTAGTGAAGAATCATTATTTTCAAAGAGCAGTGTAAATTAACTCATCATCCAGCGGATGGAACATAAGACATATTTTACCATCTCAGCTGATGAAAATCAGAAAGAGCCATAAATTATTGATTTGGATGATGCACAGATTTATTTAGCATAAGAGGAAAATGTTCCTAATACTCCATCCTCCTCTTCAATTTCATAGCATACAATGGAGATTACAGAGTTAGCAGGATCAAGTGAACATGGTGAGCCTAGTATTTTCTCCGAATTCCTAGAAATTAAGCTGAAGAACGAAGCTCTAAACGAAAATGTATACAATAAATTTTGGAAACAAACCCCCACTTCACAACATAGGCTATTGATAGCATTGTACAATGAAAAAGGAAGGATGCGTATGCCTTTCCTATAGGCCCAAGTCCCTTTTCGAAAATCCCCCTCTGATTACAAAAAACCATATTTTCTTTTGATGCTAATAAGATTTATCCTATTGACCAAATGGATATGCACAGATAGTGAAGATAAATTATTTTGTCTAGAATGATTAGCACTACCATGGAAACGTCAAAATTGAGAACAACTCTTTCAAATTTCCAGTCACAATTAAAGGTTGAGAAGCTTCCATCTTTTGCCAAAGATAATAAAATCAAATCACTAGAAGATTTAGTGATTACAACTAGATATGATCCTAAATATGTCAACGCTCTAGAAAAAATCATCAAGAAGAAGAATGAAAAAATTGCAACGCTTCAAAAGAAACTCAAATTTCCTTCTATAGAGGATCCCCAAACCAAGGAGATAGAGGAAAGTGAGAAAAACATAGCGAAAATTCGCAAGATTATCATTGAACAGAACATATAAATTAAGGATATGGAAGAACAAATTGAAGGTTTACTCAACTAGAAATAACAATATACTCAGATGGCTATAATTCCAATTTCAGTTGTACCCATTATAGTTGTAGGCACAACACCAAGTTATTCCTCAACAACAATAGAGTCTACATCAACAATAGGTGACACAAACAAACTTATGCAGTATTTGTCTCTTCAAAAGAAGGAAAATGAAAAACTTCAAGAGAAATTCAAGAATATATAAGCGCCAAAAATAAATAATGATACTCTTATATGGAATAAATGCAGAAAATCCATAAGTTAAAACAAAAATTTCAGAAGTTATAGAGTGAATTATTGATGGCAAAAACATTGGCCCAAGCCATGGAAAACATCTGGATAGAAATAAGTCAGGCTATTACTGAGGCATGGCCCTCCATAAAAAATGTTTTTGAACAGGAAGAACTAATGTCTAAATGAAAAACAGTCATTGAGCAGGAAATGTAAGCACTTAAAAAAAAACGAGCTAAAGCTTCATATATGAGTAAAGTGTTGAATTCAAATAACAAAGCTGAATTAGAGAAAAGTCATAATACAGACAGAACATAAGCCATTTTAGAAACGAAAAAAGGTTTGGCCAAAAAATAATTTTTTAACTCAGTTGGAAACCAAGTGCCAAAATTTGGACATTGCTGTCAAGAGGTTTCATATAAAGTTAAATCTATTGAATCAAAGAGGATTTCCAGGATTAGTAGCACCAAAGGATAGGTTAATCAGTTTGGAGGAGTATTGAAAAAATATTTATACAATTGAAATTGTTAAAGGAAAATTTGGAGGGATTAAAATTCATATGTTAGGAAAGGCTTTTCTGAAGACCTTAGAGTTTGATTTAATAATAAAAATTAAATCAAACATATTTTTATCAATAAGCCTACTTTTGAAATATATACCGAAGTGGATGAAGTTTACAGAAGATTGATTAAAATTTAAATACCAAGTCATGAGAGATGGGATTACTTATGTGAAACTATTGAGTAAATTCCATATCCAACAAATGCCACCAAAGCATCACATCTTTGGGCAACATCATCAACCACTTCCTTGAAGACAGTGACAACTCAACTAAGAAATTTTTGTATTGCTATATTTTGATACTATCTTTGTAATATGTTTAGATGCTTCTAAAAGATAGTTTTTTTTATAAATAACTCTCCATTCGAGTTAGCAAGGGTTTCAACCTTGGATGAGAATTTGTAAAGAAGAATTGTATGCATTAAGATCATTTATCATTAATGAAAGGATTATGGATTTGTTTCAAATAGATTTATCATTGTGAGTTTTTCCCGTTTACATTTAATGTTGTTTTTCTACATATATTTACGTTTTATGGAGATAAATAGGTAAGAGATAATTGAATATAATTCTATCTTAAACCCTCTGCAGTCATCATCTATTTTATAGATTTATTTGTTAGACATTTTGTCTGTATAAGTCTCTCTACATCTATTAATTGTCAGTCATCTTCATAAGGTTATATATATATTATTAAGATGTAAATATTCTTTGTCAACCTTTCTTTCTTATGATAAACTAAGGATTCAATCTAAATATCTAGTAGATCACAGTTTCTTACATTTTCTCTTTTTCACATATACAAAATCAAATCACTCTTTCGAAGTAAAGAACAAATCTTTCTTGATACTCAATATTATTGAAAGTTTTAAACATCTTCCTGTAATTTTATCATTACATTGGTCACCCAAAAAATTCCTTTAAAGACAAAAAATATTCTAGATTCTTTGGCATAATAAATTAACCTATAATTATCTCAGAGGACAACACTTCTAAATTTTCATAATTATTTCTAATGCATATTTAAAAAATGATTATTTTTCTGGTCCAAACTTTAAAATGTTTCAATATTATTTTTTTCAATACAAATTACCTATTGAAATATTATTAAATTGTTCAATCTTTGGTATGAATTTATGGCAAAAAAAAATAGGATTTCTTGGATAAGAGTTAGCATGGTTAGTGGTCATTTATTGGTTGATAATGGTTTAGAGTTGTTACCAGCTTATTGGATAGACTCATATTGAACTAGGACTTAGAGCCTATTAAATACTAGCACATTGAATATCAAATTGTTAAAAATTATAATTACATATATTGTATGTGTAGAATAATGTAAATCCAAACCATTAGGTTGCATCCTTCCAATTTTTTTTCATTAATTTAGATTATAAAGAAAAATAAAATATTTTACTACACCTAAGTAAAATTATTTAATGTGGGAAAAATTCAAAAAATTAAATTCTATAAATGTTCTTTATTAGTAAAAAAATACTCTCCAAGTTGAATCATTCAATTTGGCCTTATAATGAATTCTAGGAGTTCATTTATGTCAAGAAGGAGAAAATTTCCTTGATTCACTGAAATGAATTCCCAAGCGTCATTTCTTAGCCAATATGGTCGATTTAAATCATATATTTTTATTTACTAATGAAGTAAATAAACTATTATTTTTCTTGATACTTTGGAACGTTGGAGCTAGAGTCGATAATTTTTTGAGACTTGAAGCCTTATTTTGTACTATTTTGTCAATTTTAGAAGGATATTTTCTTTAGTGAGATAATGATATTTTGATTATATTCCTGGTGATGATGATATATACAGTTCTATTATACATCTATTTTGTTTTATGATGCTAAATTTGTATCTCATGTAATCTTTATGCAATTTTCATATTGATAGAAAAAACCATGCTAGAGAAGAATGGAGAGATATTTCTAGGCAACACACATCTCTGCTTGATTAATTGAGGTAGTGCTAATATCACAAGAATAAGATAATAATTTGTTACCATTTTGTTTAAAAATTATATGTAAAGCTCCATCAACCCCTGAATTTCCTTTTGAGGCACCATATGGTAATTTTTTTCATATGATGAATTAGGCATATTGTAAATTTGTTCTACTATGGAAAGAAGACATATTGTGTATTTCAAATAGAAATTTAATACATTCCATAGCACTGCTTTCTTGGTTCAGTAAGCTATCATCTTATAAAATTCTAGTACAATGTCCAAAAATGAAGAGTAACAAGATCCCAGTCAGACGAAAAGTAAATAAAAACTCGATGAAGGAAACATAAAGTGAAGTCCTAAAAAAAGACTAGCAATTTATTCAAAAATGCTCATTAATGAAAAATATAATGATATATAATGTAAGTTAACAATATATATATATATATATATATATATATATATATATATATATATATATTACATTGTTAAATGTGTCTACATAGATACAACACCTAAAAAATTCTATTTTGAAACTCGAGGATGCTTGCGAGGATTCTGCAAGCCCTCCTCTTAAGAATAAGAGTCTCTATCTACTTTTGTCGAGAAATATGTTTGTTTGGGCACCACAACCGACACATCCATTAATATTTTCTAAAATTTTCGAAATTTCCTTTCATAATTTTCTCTCATATCAACTTTTTCTTGTCTTATCTTATTCAATAAATCCACATTTTTTTCATATGTTTACGGTGCTTAGTTTCCTTTGTTTCAAGATCTCCATTTGTGTATTTGAGTTGATATCTACATTTTCTCAATTCACTAGTTATTTTTTGTACATTATCCTCATGTTATTTTTCCCTCAATTGTTTTTGATATTTTTATTTGTTGATTGTTGTTAATTTTCCCTCTAGTTGTCGCTGCAAATCACAAACCTAGAATTAAAATTTTTCCATCTCCATCTCACATCCCAAATTTTGTTCTTTTCGGTCACTGATGACATAATTGTGTATCTTTCTAATTCTATTTTCTCTCTGAGGTACCTTCTTCTTCAATGATTGAAAAACTGGTGGTGAGACATAGAAATAACCCACAAAATTCATGGTCGATTCAGTGGTCTCTAAAACCTTGAGTCCTTCTTTTGGCTTGGATTTCTCCAATTCCTTTGAAGGAATTTTCTTTACTCATGTATCATGACCTGTACCTATACCCTTACTGTCACCTTTATCCCCACTCTCAGTAACACCTTCTATAAAATGTTGATATTTTTCTTCTTCAAGTTATTTAATATTGTATTTTTCGTGGGAAGTTTCAAGATATCTCTCTTAACTTATTAGCTTTCCTATGAAATATTTTCTTCAATTTAGTCATTTTTTCTAGCATTCTTCAAAATATTACTCATTCTTATGTTGTTCCTCATCTTTATATTTATTTGAAATTTCATCCTTTAAATATTCAATAAATTTATCTTTTTCAATCAACAAATTGACCAATTTAGCCTCACAAGTTTCTAAAGTTTCCAATGGAGGTATATTCATGAAAAACTCTAGTATTCTTCTCAACTACTCTTCAACTTCACTAATTTTTTCATCATATGAAGCCTAGACATTTTAGAAATTTACACGTATTTCATCTATCTCCCTCGTAGTTTCATCACTCATTCTAGATACTTGGTTACACAATTCACTGTTGTGTAACCAGCTCCAAAAATAGAAGAAAAGAGATATTAACGCCTTAGAAATAAGCCACTTCGAGGGGGAAACCTCCAATACATTACATGAATGAACAATTCTTGGATGATACAATTTACAAAACCTCCTTTCTATATATAGGAGTCCATGGGGCCATAATGTAATCCTAGTGGGCCACAATGTAATCCTAGCCGACCTAACAATAATAATTAAAGGGCACAATAATAACAAAATGGGGGTTACAAGGGTACAATAATAACAATAAGGGGGTTACACTAACAAAAATAAGGGACTATACTAGTAATATAGGGACCTAACATGCCCCTCTTCTTCAAAAAAGTGTTGTCCTCAACGCTTGAGTAGCTCTGGGTGCTTCTGTATAAAATTCTCATCCTCCCATGTAGAATCTTCAGTGGGTAAGTTCTTCCACTTGATGAGGTACTCTGAAATTGATCGATTCCGTAGTTGTCGAGTTCTTGTTTCCATGACCGCTTCTGGTTCCAATATGATTTTTCCTTCCTCATCAAGTTCTGGCAATATTGTTTGAACTGGAAGATTTTGTCCTATAACCTTCTTTAAGCATGAAACATGGAAAACTGGATGTACTCGCGAAGAAGCAGGAAGCTCCAATATGTATGCCATAGTACCAATCTTTTGCAACACCTTGTAAGGACCATAGTACTTTGGCGATAATTTATTATCCTTCTTAGCTTGCTTGAGGGACATTTGTTTGTATGGTTGTAGCCGTAAAAATACCTAATCTCCTACATCAAAACTTCTCTCACTACGATGTTGATCTGCCTGTTGTTTCATTCGGTTTTGTGCCAAATTCAGGTTATCCTTTAAGAGTTGGAGAACTTCTTGCTGATGCTCGATGTGATCTTCCACTGCTTGAACCTTCAAATTTTCCCTTAAATATGATTTGATGGATGGTGGATGATATCCATAAAGTGCCATAAATGGGGTCATTTTTGCTGCAGTATGGAAGGAAGTGTTATACCACCATTCAGCGAGAGGTAACCACTTGACCCATTGTGTTTGTTTATCAGATACAAAACAACGAAGATATCCTTCCAAACATTTATTTACTATCTCGGTTTGACCATCAGATTGAGGATGATAAGATGAGCTATGAGCTAACTGAGTACCCAAACAAGAAAATAACTCCGTCCAAAAATTTCCAGTAAAAATGGGATCTCTGTCGCTCACAATAACCCTTGGGCTTCCATGTAGCTTTTGAATTCTATCCATAAATGTAGTAGCAACTGTACTTGCTTTAAATGGATGAGATAATGAACAAAAGTGTGCATACTTGGTAAGTCTATCAACTACCACCATGATGACATTCTTTCCTTCAGACTTAGGTAAACCTGTGATAAAATACATTGAAATCTCCTCCCAACGTTGACTTGGAATGGATAAAGGTTGTAGAAGTCCCGGGGTTTTAATTGTCTCAACTTTATTCTGCTGGAAAACCAAACATTCCGCCACAAAATTTTGAATATCAGATTTAAGGCCATCCCAAAAAAATTCTTTCTTCACCCTGTGATAATTTTTTAAAAATCCCGAGTGTCCTCCTAAAGGAGAAGTGTGCAGTTCCAAAAGAATCTTTTGTTTTAGTTTGGAATTCATACAAAGATATAAGCGATCTTTGTACCATAAGGAATCGTTTTTCCAACCAAATGTATCAGATGTACTAGGATCTTGCTGCAACTTTTGAATGAGTGTCCATACATCTTTGTCCTTCTTCCATTCATCTCTTTCGTCGGTTATCCAATCTGTTTGGATAATAGAAATGGCACAAAGAAATGCTTCCACCTATTCATTCTTTCTTGAGAGTGCATCTGCAACAATATTAATCTTTCCTTTTTTGTATATTATTTCAAAGTCATAACCCAACATATTTTTGACCCATTTTTGCTGCTGTTTTGAAGATAGTATTTGTTCAAAAAAATGTTTAAGACTATCATGATCACTTTTTACCTTGAAGTGTCTTTCCATTAGGTAAGTTCGCCATTTCTTTAGTGCATGCAGTATTGCTAACATTTCCTTCTCATAAATAGGTTTCTGTAAATACTTTCCTTTGATTGGACGACTTTCAAAAGCAATGGGTCTCCCTTCCTGCATTAAAACTGCACCAATTCCATTTCCTGAGGCATCACATTCCACAATAAAGGTTTTTGTGAAGTCTGGTGTAGCTAAGACCGGTGCTAGGCAAATTGCCTCTTTAAGACGTTCAAAGGCCTTAGTTGCTTCAGGAGTCCATAAAAATGCATCTTTCTTCAATAATGTTGTTAGAGGTGCTGCTATTCTCCCATAATTCTTAACAAACTTGCGATAATACCCTGTTAACCCGAGAAATCCTTGCAAATGCTTTATGGTTGTGGGGACTTTCCATTCCTTAATGGCTTTAATTTTTTTAGGGTCTACTTTAACACCCTCGTGAGATACAATATGACCCAGATATTCCACCTCTTGTACTCCAAAGAAACATTTGGATTTTTTTGCATATAATTGTTTCTCTTGTAATAGTTTGAGCACCCTGTCAACATGTTCAACATGATCCTTCCAAGACCTGCTGTAGATTAGTATATCATCAAAAAATACTAGCACAAATTTTCTAAGGGTGGGTTTGAAAATGGAATTCATCAACCCTTGAAATGTAGAAGGTGCATTGGTAAGGCCAAAAGGCATGACCAAAAATTCATAATGACCCTCATGAGTTCGAAATGATGTTTTTGGAATATCTTCATTCTTCATTCTAATTTGATGATATCCTGAACGAAGATCCAACTTGGCAAAATAAATTGCTCCATGTAATTCATCCAATAATTCATCAATCACAGGAATGGGAAATTTATCTTTAATGGTTAGATTATTGAGCTCCCTATAATCTGGACACATTCACCATGATCCATCCTTCTTATGTACCAATACTATAGGAGCAGAGAAATAACTTTGACTGGGTTGAATTATACCTGCCTCTAACATTTCTGCAATCATATGTTCAATTTCACTCTATTGGACATAAGGATATCTATAAGGCTTGATGTTTGGAGGAACACTTCCTGGAATCAAATGAATAGCATGATCATGATCACGAATAGGTGGGAGTCCTTTGGGAGTTTAAAACACCTTGGAATGATTGTCCAAGACTTGTTGGAGATCTGCAGAAATAGATGATTTTGATGTTGGAACTTCTAGTGAGCATAATTGTGCAATTACGCCTTGTTTTTCTTTCTTTAGAAGCTTTGTCATGACATTAGAGCTTATTATCCTTCCCGGCTTCCCTTCAATACCCCGTAATTCGACTTCCTTTCCTTCTGAAAAAAATTTCAAGAAAAGTTCTTGAAAATTAAAAGCCACCGTCCCCAAAGATTGTAACCATTGTACTCCTAGTACAACATCAGCACCTCCCATAGGAATGGCAAGCATTGGACTAGTCAATACATATTCCCCCATGATTAGCTTGATATTATGGCATTTTCCAGAGCAATTTATAGTTCCTCCATTTGCAACCATCACTTGACATTCTGGTGCTGGGTATAGGAAACAATTTAATTCCTTGGCTACCTTACAATAAATAAAATTATGGGTGCTACCTGAATCAATCAACACTATTACCTTTTTCTTCTTGATATGTCCTTCTATCTTGAGAGTTTGAGGAGTGGTAATTCCTGCCAGTGCATTACACGATATGGTCGGATTCATTTCTTCCCCTTCTATGGTTGGTTCCTGGTGTATATCCTCTTCTTGTTCATTTTCTTCTTCCTCTGCACAATCTATGTAAAATAATTTCTTCTCAGCACACTTATGACCTTTAGTGTATTTGCTATCACAGTTGTAGCAAAGCCCTTTTGCTCTTTTTTCTTCCAATTTTTGTGGTGTCAACCTTGTAGGTTGTGGAAATCTAGGCGTAGCAACACTTCCTTCTTTATATAAGTGAGTGGTAGGCTTCCTTGTTGCCATAATTTTACATTCAATTTTTCTTGCCAACCTGAATGCCTTCTCCAATGAATCAGGTTCCAAAACACGAACTTCATGTTGGATGTTATCCTTTAAAGTGCATATGAAGAGATCAATCCTGTGTTCCTCTGGAATATCAGTTACCCTTATATTCAATTTTTGGAAGTCCTCAATGTGCTCCCCCACTAAGCCCTTTTGTTTGAGATTTATCAATTGGCTAAAGAAGGTGTTGCTCTTTTTATCCTCATAATGTGTTATCATTTCCTCCATAAAAATTGATCAAGTGAAAATTTTTTTACGGGAGCAAAGCCATCGATACCATACAAATTTATTTTTTTCTAAATGTAAAGTTGCAATGCGTACCTTTTGTGTGTTTTTCATGTTATGGAGATCAAAATATTGCTCCATCTGTAGTATCCATGTTACAGGATCCTTTCCATCAAAATTCCTCATCTCCATTTTTGGAATATCGTGGTTTTTCCCACCAACATTAGAGTTTATGAAATCACGATAAACATTTATTTTGTTCTCATCATGAGTTTCTTCTACTATCTTTTAACCATTATGAAACATTGATTGTATCAACTTTGTCAAACCTTTTATGTCTACTTTTAGATCATTCTTCATGTTTTCCATGCTGTCTTTCATGTCATCCATATTATCTTCCATGCCAGCTTCCATGCCATCCATCTTAGCTTCCATGCCTTTCTTCAAAACTTCCACTTCATTTTTTGTTGCTCTTTGCGAGAGAGAACTTTGGTGCACTTGCTCTTGTAATTTTGATAGATCATGTTGCAATTCTTCATCTTCATGAGTCATAGTAGAGCCTTCTGAAGGCTTAATGAGTGTTGAATTATTTTTATGGGGCATCTTTTAGAACCCAATACTGATATCTATTCTACAATATTCCCTTGGAATCAATTCAAATTGATTCTTCAAACAAGACTTATGCAATTCGGAAAAAAATATGCACCTTTTTCTTGCTTTTGAAGAGCTCGATATTGAAATTGGATTATCTCTGTGATTGCAACACTTCAATATTTGAATTTCAGCACCAACGTAGCCCTCTAAATTCTATTTCGAATGCCATAGGTCTGACCTAATTTGGATTCTCCAAGAGAAAGTTGTGTCCAATCTCCCATAATGACCTAATTATGGACGGGTTCAGTAGATCAAACTTGTACGACTTGACACATGTCACTGTTTCGTCCTTCATCTATGAAATTGATAGAAAAGAAACTATAGTCCGTATAATTACAACCAATTTTTACGGCACTCCAATCTGATGCTCAGAGAGAGAGTTATGAATCTTTTCCCACAATCACCTTTTTGAGATGAAATTCGGGAGCCTGAAAAAGCACTACCTTCCACAGCTCATATCTCCGAAAATATTGTGAACCAAGCTCTGACATTTTTTGAGGATTTTCCTCAGGATTTAAACTTTTTACCCTAAAAATTTCAGATTCTGAACCTTCGTAGAAAAAAATCTACAGCGCAAATTCCACAATGACCTGTTTAGGAGCATGAAAAAAGACCTAACTTCCACAGATCATATCTATGTAAATGTTGTGAACCAAGCTCTAAATTTTTTTGATAATTTTACTCAAGATTTCGGCTTCGTACCCTAAACATTTCAGCTTCTAAAAATTTGTAGAAACAAAGTTATAGTTAAAATGCCACGATGACCTATTTGGAGCAGTGAAACCCTAGAATCCAAAGCTCTGAAGCCAAATGTTGTGTAACCAGCTCAAAAAATAGAAGAAAAGAGATATCAACGCCTTAGAAATAAGCCACTTTGAGGGGGAAACCTACAATACAATACATGAATGAACAATTCTTGGATGATACAATTTACAAAACCTCCTTTCTATATATAGGAGTCCATGGGGCCATAATGTAATCCTAGTGGGGCCACAATGTAATCCTAGCCAACCTAACAATAATAATTTAAGGGCACAATAATAAAAATATGGGGTTTACAAGGGTACAATAATAACAATAAGGGGGTTACACTAACAACAATAAGGGACTATACTAGTAATATAGGGACCTAACATTCACCAATAATTTTGTCTTTGCAATTTATTTCTTTAGTTTAAGTTTGTGTTTACTTCACAAATGTTTCTTCCATCACAACAATATTCTTCATGCATTAAACAATATTGTTATCCTTTGGTTCTTACTTTTCCTTCCAGTTGTATATAGATGAAGAATCCTCCATTACAACTTGTTTGTAATGGGTCATTTTATCATATACTAAGAAAACAAATTTGTGATCGAAACTATATGTTGTATTGTTCACATTTAAACATAGAGATTTATATGTTGTATCACTCATAGAAGTGAAATTGTACCAAGTCGCCAACTTTTTAGAAAGAATTTTGTCAATTATCTACAAATCATCATTACATGTTTGCATAATATGGTCCGTAAATTCCTACTCCTCCTCATAATCAACAGAAACATGTAAGTATGCTATAACACTAGAAAATATATATCTAGAATGTAAAACTATACCCGCAAAACTTTTCACACCCTCAGTCAAAGTTTTTTGAAATTATTCCTCAATGGTTTTCCTTAGTTTTGATTTCCTAATGTAAGTTCGAAGAGGCCTTGTTTCAACATTGGGTTAATACAAATGAATAATTTTCTTTAGTTTTTCTCAGAAGCTGAACTTAACCTTCTTAATTTTACTTTATTGCGGGGCATAATATAATTTTTAGGCAACATATGAGGGAAATCTATGGTCCTACCTTCTACCCAATGAATAAATAGCCTCATGCAGTCACCGGGAATATCAAGCTTGCTATGATTCATAATTTTCCTAAGGAAAAGTTAAATCAAGGATTTGTATAGTCCTTGGAGAACAAAATTCATTTATAATCTACTCCTCTGAAAAAATATTATTTTCCAACATATTTTACTCCTCATTTCAATATTTTTTAGCTTAGGGGTTTTGTTGGAGTTAAATATTACTCCCTCTATGCATGGATTTTTTATTGCTATTGCAATGAGATGAGGGTCTAGGTTAATCATCTGCCAAAATATTTTAAATTCCATGGTTTTATCATCATAATTTTCTATTTCATTATCTATCTCATCATTTTGGAAATAAAACTATTGAAATATAAATTTATAAACATCTTCTCTTCTAAATATATATAACATACTTGTTGGAAATTTATTTGTATCTCTCCATGTATAGACACAATCTTTGAATATTTTGATAGTGAACATCTCTTGGGAACCCCATGTGTCAATTATTTTCAAGGAATAATATTGATCAGAATCTGGATTAGGGGCAAAAATTTTCTCAAAATTCAAAGTGCTCAAAATTTCAGCAAACTAGAATGAAAGTGACCAGCTCATTGTGAGGAATCCAACCCAACTCATTTCATCGAAAACAAAGTTCATATGAAGAAGTTATAGTCAGTTGATCGTCATTCACAACAAGATTTTTCTTTTTAAAACATTGCAAAATAGGTACAGGTTGATGACATGCCAGCCTAGTTAGCATGCATGGAATATGATTCAGTTTTTCCCAATGGGACTCTGACAAGTGTCACAACTGGATTCGCTAATTTTGTTTAAGAAGGTGAAATTTCCGAATGTCCTCCTAAGGTCCTCCTAAGGTTGATTTTTTTTTTCTTATATGTGGGTGGACAACCCAACTAAGGACCACCACATGTCTCCCCTGGTGGGCCTCCTCTCTAAGGTTAAGCTCAAATTTCTATCCTAAGGTTTGAATTCCAATCTCTAGTTTGAATTTCAATGGTGGAATTATTAAACCTATGGTTTATTAGTCCTAAGTCCAAACTATATGGAGGGTGGCATATCATATTTATGAAGGTTTAAACTATGGGTTTACATTTAAATTAATCCAAAGTTCGGGTTCAAACCATTGTCCGAAGTAAAAATTATTGGAGTGTGTAATTTATATATGATGCGTTGAATTAAATCCAAATTATCACTATAATCTAGAATTTCTGCATATTCATGGCGTAATTCAATATAAACCTTAATCCAAAGTTTGGATAATTTCAAAGGTTAGGAGTGTAATGTTTATGGTGAAAACCATGTATTGAGGGGCAAGGTCAGAGCTCCACCTCGTGACCTCCCCCACTCCACTCTCGTGCCTTACCAATAGGCCATGCCTTGATCCTTGAAATGGTAAGCACCAAAAAATTACTTGAAGGCTATTGCAGATCTAATGGTGGGAACGGAGGGGGCTAGCCCGCAGGCCAGCCATCCTCCCACATGAACTCACTCTGAGTGCTTAATTTAATTTCACTTAGTGTGCATTAATCCGCAATTAAACTCAGTTGATCCAATAATTAAAATCGAATTTAACTTTGTAGGTTTTTAGCGGCTGCCCATTTTGACGGAATCTACATATTTGGCAGAGATATCTAGAGTTTCTCCAGTTTACTAGCCAAAATTGAATGAATCCTATCTTCGACAATTTTCGACCAATTTTGGCTCAGGAAGAGTCATTCCTAGTAGATTGGAAAGCTCTGAATCCATTGGAAAAACTTGCAGAGGTAGAGGAGAAATTATACAAAGGTTGTTTTCACCTTGAAGAATTTTTAAGCCTAGGGCCACCAGGAAGGAAGCCCATGCCCACATCAGCTGAAGGAAAAATGGAGTGAATTAATAGTCATTTTTATACGTATTTTATGATTTAAACAAAGTATATATTTTTTGGAGGCATTGGAGCACTTATGAAAGTGTTTTTTTCACTTTGGAGATTAAACAAGCCCATGGCCACCTAGATGGGAGGTCAAGCCTAGATCAACTGGAAACCAAATTAAGAGATTGAATAGTCATTTTTGGATTTTTTGGGTATTATGAAGCCAATGGTGTAGTTTGAAAACCCATTGTAGCACTGCAAGTTCTTGTAATCAGACATTTGACTCTTAATACCAAGAGGGCCTAGCTATTTGAAGCAGGTCCATGGAGATGTAGCCCAGGAGGGGTGAACTCCATTATCATCCACGATATTATGTGATTGATGTGTGTTATATTTCTGCATTGAATTTGTTGTACAAGAGTTTTTGAAAGTTAATTAACTCATAATTTGATCATAAAAGAAACATAAATTTTGACACATTAGCCCATTCACAAGTGATTAACTTGAGATGATCCTAGTCACATATTTTAATATTGATGGGGGAGCTAGCATACCAATAACTAGTTTTCCCATATTTAGATCAAGTTGGTATCAGAAATTTTTTTAACTCATTTTAGCCAAGGTTAGCTAGAATAATTAGCTATTGGTTTTCGAATTTGTGTAAGGATAATTTAACTATGTCGCAGTTTATGTGTGAAGGAGAATATCAAAATTGAAAACTGGATTCTCAAATCATAGCAAAGAAGCTTTCTATGCATTACAAGTGTAATGGTAGCTTCATTAACCAATGTTCTAATCCATATTCCTTAGCAAAAATCTTTGATAAAGAGATGTTACAGAAGCTCTGGAGTCTATATCATTATTGATATGATGCAAGACAAGTATGAAGATAAGAGGGAGAGCATTAAACTTAAAGAGAAGTTGATTTCCATGAAGGAGGAGAAGCAAGATCTTCTTGAAGACATGCATGAGATGGAGACTCGGCTCCATATTGAAAATGAAAACCTTGAAAATATGCATGAGATGGAGACTCAACTCCATGATGCCAAGGAAGCCTTAGCCATGTATACACATGAAAAAGAGGTATGAAATTCAAGTCTATCTTCAATTTCCTCTAAAAATGAATGTGTAGGTTCTTTTGAAAGAGACACTAGAGGAATAGGGTCCAAATTATTGATGAATATGGGCTATGAAGGTAAATCGTTAGGCAAACATGCACAAGGCATAGTTAAGCCAATTATTGTTGAGGAAAGGCCTAAGTATTTGGGTCTTGTTTATGGAAAACATGACGGAGAAAGATCTAAAGCCAAGGAGGCACATGAAGGTGTTCCAAGAAGGAATTTCATTTCATTTTCATTACCTCAAGCTTGTGAATATTTTGTTCATGAGGAATGCAAATTTTTTACACCCACTTTGCGAGAAGGTGCTCATAATCATGTAGCTAAAGAGAATGGAAAACAAGAGGATGTTGAAAGCTATAAAGTCATTGAATGCATTGTTGGTATTTTTAAGAGATACACTACCTCATCAAATTCACCTCCTCAAGAAGACAACAAAGGTGAATGTTCAAGGTACAAATTTACTTTTAATCAAGTTTATTTTGATTATGATAAAAATAAAAAATTCTCATATAATATTTGGAGAAAGGTTGCATGTTCCTTTGTGGTTTGGATAACCATAATGTTTGAAGGTGTTGGAAGAATATAGCCATGCATAGGACCCTTTTTAAAGAAAATGATGTATAAAGTCAAAGGTCCATTGGACAAATAAAACCATGCTGAAAAGAAGATGCAATTGCTTTGCACTCATTGCAATAAGAAAGGTCATCTTGTAGACAAGTGTTGGGATTTGTATCTAACAAGTCATCCACGAAATTTGAAGAAGGTGGAGAAAGATAATGGCAAGAATGGAAAAGAATATTCCATAATTAATGTGGGTCAAGATGATTCACATGACGATGATGTGCAACTAAAAGAAGCGCCATTGAAATGGTTTGGTAAGAAAGAGTTGGATTTATTATCCAATTAAATCTCTGCATGTCTTTTGATTGATGCATTCTTTGGCTATTGAATGAATGATGCATGTTTACGCCAAGAAGGTGATTAAAAGTGGAGTATGTTGACTCACTTTATTATAGAAAAATTTGTTCATTTAAGCTATTTAATTACATTTACATATGAATGGGGTTCTTGTACTTATGATTGTACTTGTGAGAGAGTTGAAGAATTGTATGCATGCATGAGAGTTTGTGTGTATGAAAAATGGAATTTTGATGATTTCATTGTGATTGAACACACATGAATAATTGACTTATGTTGGTCGATTTCTTTGTTTAACATGTATGTTGTCAACTTGAGAGAGTCTATCATTTGCACATATATGAGTGTTGACTCGTGTTGGTCGATTGTGTGTTACATGCATGTCATATCGACTTGGAAGAGTTGATTTTGTCTCCAAAGATGAAAAGGAGATGTCGACGAAGTGTTTCATGAAATGTGAAATTCATTTTGTTTTGGGAAAAGAAACATCAAATTATTACACATGCTTATGCTTGACTTGAGAGTTAGTCATTTGAAGAGGCATGTTTTGTCGACTTGTGTTTGGTCGATAAGTTTTGACACCAATATGTGAGAGTACATGGCGATGTTCACATGATGTGAAATTTTTTTCTTTGAAGGAGCAAGAGGATATGTATTCAAGTTATGTTTCTTGTGAGATGTGTTTTTCTGATTGATGTTTGTGTTTATGACAAGATGTCAAAGAATTTTTAGCCAAAAAAATGTTTGCAGCCATTGTATACCATTTTATGTGTTGACGCCAATAAGAGAAGGAGATGGTGAATGCATTCTTCAAGATGTGGAATTTGGAATCGTGGAGGTAAAATAATGGCAATTTATTTTCTTGTTTTTACTGATGTTGGAACTCATTGTTGTAGTTCACGTAGATGGGCTTAATCTGGAAAATTGGTTTCCAAAGAGAAGCTTGCATCGAATGCATGTTTGTGCAAAGGAGGAACATGATTCTCAGTGGGAAGGAAATCAGTTAGTTTTCCAAGAAACGAGGAATTGATTTGGTGTAGAAAAGTGTTATATCATTCAGCAAGCAGTGAACAAGTTTTGGATTGGGTCAGGAGCAAAAGGAGATTAGTGGTTTAAGATCCAAGCCATTTGGAAAGCAAGGTATGTCAATGAACCCAAGTGGTTATCATGGTGATTTTTCCAAGTATAATCAAGATGATAGAACTTTGGAAACATAAGAGTATTCAAATCTCATGAGATAACCATCATTTGTGGGTCTAAAAGCATGTTAGTGGGGGAGGAGTGATCAGAATCTGGATTAGGGGAAAATTTTTCTCAAAATTCATAGTGCTTAGAATTACACCAAAATCGAACGACATCGATTGGCCTGTCACTAGGAATCCAACGCAACTATTTTTCTCAAAAACCGAGTTTGGATGAAGAAGTTATAGTCTGTTGATCACCATTTAGAACAAGCAAATGTTTTTAAAAAAATTGCAGAATAGGTACAGGCTGATGACATGGAAGCCCAGTTAGCATGCAGGGAATATTCTTCAGTTTTTCCCAATGGGACTGTGACAAGTGTCACAACTGGATTCAAAATTTTGGATTAAGAAGGTGAAATTTCCCAATGTCCTCCTAAGGTCCTCCTAAGGTTGAATTCAATTTTTTTTTTATGTGGGAGGACAGCCAACTAGGGATCACCACGTGTCTCCCCTAGTGGACCCTTTCTCCAAGGTTAAGTTTGAATTTTTATCCTAAGGCTATAAATCCAATTTTTGGTTCGAATTTCAGTGGTGGAATTATTAAACCTATGGGTTATTAGTCCTAAGTCCGAACTATATGGAGGGTGGGATATCATATTTATGAATATCGAAACTATGGGTTGACTTTTAAATTAATCCAAAGTTTGGGTTCAAACCATAGTCCGATGTAAACATTATTGTAGCACATAGTTTATATATGGTGCATTGAATTAAGTCCAAAGTCTGACTATAATCTGAAAATTTGGCATATTCATGGCATAATTCAATATAAAACTTAGTCCAAAGTTTGGATAATTTCAAAGGTTCGGAGCGTAATGTTTATGGTGAAAAACATGTATTGAGGGGTGAGGTTGGGGCTCGACCCTGTGACATCCCCCAATCCAATCTCACATCTGAAGGAATCCAAAATTTACTTGAATGCTATAACATATTCGATGGCGGGAATGAAGGGGGCTAGCCCATGGGCCAGCCCTCCTCCCACATGACCTCACTCTGAGCACTTAATTAAATTTCAACCAGTGTGCATTAATCCAAAATTAAACTTATATTATCAAATAATTAAAACTATAGTTAAAATTGCAAGTCTTTAGTGGATTCCCCATTTTCGACAGAATTCCCATATTTGGTGGAGCTATCTGGAGTTTCTCCAGTTTTAGAGGCCGTTTACTATGCAAAATTGAATGAAGCCTATATTGAGAAATTTTCGACCAATTTTGGCTCAAGAAGAGTTCTTCTTACCAGATTGACATGCTCTAAATCCATTGGAATATCTTTTAGAGGTAGAGGAACAATTATATGGATGTTTTTTTCACCTTGAACAATTTTGAAGCCGAGGGCCACCTGGAAGGAAGGCCATGCTCAAATCAGATGAAGGCCAAATGGAGTGAATGAATAGTCATTTTTAGATGTATTTGATATTTTTAACACAATGGTATAGTTTTTAGAGGCATTGGATCAATTATGAAAGTGTTTTTGTCACTTTGGGGATTAAACAAGCCCATGGCAACAAGGATGGGAGATCAAGCCTAGATCAATTGGAAATCAAATCCAGAGATTGAATAGTAATTTTTGGGGTTTTTGGGTGTTTTGAAGCCAATGGAGCTGTTCAAAAATACATTGGATCACTACAGGTTCTTGTAATCATACATTTGACTCTTAATCCCAAGATGGCCTAGCTAGTTTAAGCAGGTCCATGTAGATGTAGCTTAGGAGGGGTGAACTTCATTATCATCCATGATATTATGTGATTGTTTTGGGTTATGTTTCTGCATTGTATTTCCTATACATGAGTTTTTAAAATTTTATTACCTCATAATTTTATTATCAAAGACACATAAAATTTGACACATAAACCCCTTCACAAGTGGTTAACTTGAGACGATCCTAATCACACTTTTTAATAATTTTCCCTATTCAGATCAAATAAATTGTTGTTTCAAATGAGGCCATCATTATTTGGATTCAAGGCACACTAGATAAATGCACAATGAATTTAAGAATGCATACTACATAGACCATGAGTAAAAAAATACTCTCCAAGTTGAATAATTCAATTTGGCTTTGAAATGAAGGTTGGGCATGCACTTTTTAGAAGAATGTAAAAATTTCCTTTCTTCACTAAAATGCATGTTGAGGCTTCATTTATTGGCCAATATTATTGATTCAAATTATAGATTTGTTATCTAATTATTTTAAACACATTTCCATTACTACAACATTATAAGTTTTTCTTTGAGTTTTCTTATGTGAAAGTTGTGTATAAGTGTAAAACATAGTTGAGGAAAACTTTTAGGGGCTAATATTCGCAGGTGGGCTAATTTTCCATCTATTTTCCAAAAAAAAATATTCGCCAATTTCCATTTTTTCTAAAAATGATTCGGCCACATTTTATAGTATAAAATTATTTTACCTTTAAATTCACCCAAATTTTATATACACTAAAATAAAATTATTAAAAATATAAATATTTTCACAAAAATATTGCCAAACATTTTACAATTTTCATATTAGAGACTAGCAAGATTTGTGAAGGTTTCTAAAATTTAAGATTAACTTCCATCCTTAAAAATTTCCTTCACATACTTACGTAGGATATTTCATAGAAATGATGCAAGGGTATTGTTATCACAAAATTTCACCTGATAGGCTGCTAATCAGACAATCTCATGTAACTATTTCAAACCAATCTTTTGAATGAAGCTTAGCATATTCAGTCTGAGAGGGCTCTCTCAAAGGGTTAATGATATTGAATAAAGATGTGTTTAGATGGCTAACTCTATTTGGGAAATAAATTTCTTATAATGAGTGTAGGTTGAAAATATTATCATTATGCAAACATTGGGCTTATGGAGTCCACACTTTCAGTGATTCAATAGTGAGCTTACTTGACATGGAAGCTGAGGCATGTAAGAGTTTTTAGCAGTAGTACACACACACATGAAATAGGAAAATACACAGTCAGTTCATCTATAAAGGAAGTCAGAGCATTACATGAATGAATTCTGAGTATTATAAATGAAAACCACTAGAAATGGGATACATAAAAGATATAGATAAGATAGGTAGGCACTAAAAATGAAATCAGAATGTCAGGTTGGTCAAGTAACAAATCTCTGTATTCCTGAAGCAGTCAAATTACATAAAGTTTTCTTTGCCAAAAAATCTCCAACCCTTGACAAATTCGACTCAATGGTATTTAATAGACTTGTTATATCATGAGATGATCTACCTCTTAGCTATATTCATTGATTTTTTCCCTAATGACACCTTTCATAACCATAAAACATCTAATTAATTACAAAATGACAGCTATCCTACTTGACAGTCCTTATCCTACCAGGAATCAAACTGCTCATTATTACATTTAAAAAATTTATCCTCTAAATCAATTACATATTTGACAAGTATGCTTTCACATGTTCAAATTGGGGTGATGGGACTCATCACTACATGACCACTTAACTCACCTCCTCTAAAACTAGAAACAAAACCATGTTTTTTAGGCAAAATGGTCTTCTTCTTCCACGAATGCTTTGGCTGCTAATTTATCTTCATTTTGTGGTCTTTAAGTGATGAATTACTTTTTTCATGCTCCTCTAACACTTTAATAATACCCAAATCTCCATAAATGCTCAAAAATATTCTTAAAGGGCTCCCACACAGTACGCTATGAAAGTAAGGTAGTTTTGTAGCATACTTTCATGGCACTTCAAAAATTCCATTTACCTTCAAAAAATTTGATTATTTCTTTTGGCATGGTCTTCATCATCCTTAGACACATCTCCCACACCAATTTCACCTCTTGAAAGCTACAAAAACTGGTTCAAAAATAAGAAGAAAAGCTATAGTAGTTTCGTTGCATTTTGTTGTCCTTCAAGCCCATGCACGCTACGAAACTACTAAAAATTGTTGAAATTCCATATTTTTGTATAACTTGGAAAAAGAAACTCATAAATGAAAAAATATTGTTTTTAACATATCATTAGCCTTAACAACCATAAACCAACTCACCTTATGATCCTTGAGGCATTTATTCCTCATTTATAATCGGTTGAGCTATTGGCTCTTGAAGCACTGTCATTTTAAGGCCTTTTGTCTCTAACTCTTCCTGAATTAGTTCAAGCTACACCTAGAGGTCCTTAACTTGGTCTTTCAATATTATATTTTTGGAATTCAGATGTGTGTGCATCCTCCTGACAAGTTTGGCCACTTTCCCCACTAGAATGGTGCACTTGATAAGCTGTTGTGTGTTATACAAAGTCTTGGAAACAATGTCAACATGTTCTTCGCAAATTGCCTTCATATTTTAAAATTGAATCTTCTCTACAATGTGTTTCCTTGCTTCTCTTTTCATAACAGAAATTTCATGATTGGCCAATTTCAATTGTTCTTCAAGGAGCTGCAACTCTATTTTTTCTACCACCTTCTCTTTTCCCTTCTTTGATTTGCTAATTTTATCTTTCTCTGGAGGTGATGAAAGGCTAATGACCTCCTATGGTGGTTGGAATATGACACTAGGTCATGAAAGCTCTTTACTGCTCTCTAAAATCTTCCTAGCATGTCTTGTCATAGGCTTTCTTGCTTGGAACCTAAAACCTGCATCCTCTCCCTCAAATTTTAATTTGTTTGCAGATTTAGCCTTTTTAAACTTTTTTCCATCTTCCTCTATGTCCTCAGACTAGACTATAGGAGTTTCCTCTATGTAAATGGCGTGTAAGATATCTTCAATATTTGCTTTAGCTATTGCTATGTCCTCTAGAACCACTATTTTCTCTTATAAGGCCACTGTTTGGCTCGTCCTCCTTTTTTTTCTTATTTACTCACATCTTTTTTTTGTTTTCCAGGTTTGACCACTTTTGACTTTTGTTTTGCAGGTGGGATATTTGGTGTTTCAAAACTCTGAAATTTATCTGTCTCCATCATAATTGACTCACTTGGTTCGAATTTTGCAGGTTCACTTGGTTCTGCTATCAATGGTTCACTCTTCTCTACTGCTAATGGTGATGGATTTTTCCTAGGTTTAGGAGTTCTTGAAGGAGTAAGAGCTTCCAACTGAAAACCATTAACAAACAAAAATGATGACCAATCTCTGCCTAACCTTTGGAGTTCATCTAAAACCAAAATTTTAATTAGACCATGACAAAACAAAGAAGTCTCACTCCCTTAAGATTTTTCTTGGAACTTATCTACCATTTTTGAAAAACTTCCATGCAAATAGAAAGTCAGATCAAGGGAAATCTTACCACTACAATGCATAAGTAATTTGAAATGATATGAGTATAATTTGTGGTATCTCCCTTCACAAGTAATGTAGTTTTGGATGATGAGAAACATTTTTTAATAGTTGTCTTTTATACAGCTCCTTGGAACAGTATTGGTGAGATCCATTTCACTGTTTTCAGGCTTCATGAATTCTTTGCACTGATCCATATAAAACTTGAAACCTTTGAACCAATTCTCCTGTTCTCTTGGGATCCTTGTAGCAGTTGTAATAACCTCTGGTGTGATGGAAAATTTGAGCATTCCCACGTTGGCGGTTGTTCCACTGAAATTCAAAGAAAACTCTTTAGAAACCTGTGTATGGTAGCCTTGTAATTTCTCGCAAAACTATAGGAAACCTATCCTTCTGAGGAATTCCACTGTTGTTGGGTCTTCATTGATCAAATTCATGTCTGCAGGTTCATATCTCAGGCATTGGCCACCCTTGTTTGTCCTTATTTTCTCTGCCATGGTTTGTTTAATGTCTTCACAACCTCACTTGATAATTTGCAGCCTCACTTGATGAATTTTAGCCTTGCTTGATGAATTGCAGCCTTGCTTGATGATGCTCAATGTAAACCTTTGAAAACACTAGACAAAACTTTGGCTTAGTGCACTAGCTCTCTAGAGCTCAATATCATGCAAGAAGGAATGAGAAATGAGAAATTATTGAATAAGGAAAGGTTTTTGAAGTTTTGATGTCCTCTCATGACTCAATGATGACTCATACATACCTAAAATGATCATGATGACTACAGAACTAAGCATGTACCTTGATTTTCACTTTCCATGACTCGAATGACATCTAACTTACCCACTACCAACAATTTTTTGACACCTAATAGCTAATGTGACAAGAAAGACAGGAAATCACGCTTTCGTAGTGTATCTAGTGTAAATTTGGTTGCTTTTTCTACGAAACTATTAGCAGTTTCATAGCGAAAAGTGACTTTTCACAGTGTATTTCGCTACAAAACTGTGGTTTCTTGGCTAAAATGACATTTTCGGTACAAAAACCTTGGAAATTGAAATCAGTCAGAAAATGATGAGTGATGTGACATGAGGGAGTTTGAAAATGAGTGGGTTTAGACCTTAGGGTAAACTTTATACAAGAAAAATTTAATATCTCCCTTGACTAGGCATAAAAAATGAATCCTGCAACCTAATTTTTGACATATGAACCTATTTGACCTTGTCAAAATATGCTTCATTTTTTTGGGTGATAACAGTGGCTCCACTTGGGATGGTGTGCCCCAGTGGTACACCAAAGAACCAGTAGTTCCAGTGTTGCTATCCATATGCTTGAAAAAATAAAAAACTTTGAAACTGCTAAGCTCTTATGGCCTTCTCCTTGGGCTGAAGCTTGATGATTGCTGCTCAGAAACCAACTTTGTACCTACTGAAAAACCAACTTTGTACCGACTGAAAATATGTTCAGTATATTTGAGCTTATTCACACACTCCTACCTACCCTAACAGCTGCAATATCCATTTTTAATTCAAGCAACATGAGACTTCCAATGAAGCCAGTCATTGATCTGATTTGACATTTGAATCTCTTGACCACACTTCAACCAAAAGTAAGCATGATATTGAAATAGCCAAGGCAACATAAAATGTATCTGATCTTCATAATGAAAATATAACTGGAAATATGAACTCTAGAACTTTTCCATGTATTTAGTTATAGGATCATAGAAAACATAATCTGTTTGATGATTCTGAAGACATTTTGTAGCTTTTTACAACTCATATATGCTTTGCTCAGCCACACAAGATTTCAGTTGTGTGCTATCAAACTGACATTCAAAATGATTTTCAAAAACAAGGTATTCTTCCTCAATCTCTAAATACAAAGGTAGCAACACTCTCTCTTTGTATTCTGGCATGAAAAACTTTTGAAAAGACTGATATTGATCATGAATACTATAGGATTGAGTTTGACCTTATAAAAATTCAACGTGTTTCTCAATGTTCTTAGCAACTTCATCCAAAAATTTAATCTTGTCTTTTGATTTGCACTCAAATGATTTTAGATAAGAATATAAGGAAAAAGAAAAATTTTCATCTATTTCCTCATTAATGTGATCATCATTCCATTATTTAAAACATTGAATGGAAGGCGATTCTGCCACCAACTCTGTTTTGTCTATCCATTCTTCCAAAAACATAAGCCAAAAAACTTCAAATGACTTAATAGATCTGAAAGGAAGGCTTTAAATTCACTGTTTACATTTCCCTTGAAATGAATCATAGAACAATATAATGCATTTATCTTCATGTTTGACTCTAAGAAGCTCAGTAAAGTCACATAAATCTGATATATGCTTCAAGGTCAAACTCAAATCTTCCCTATTGAATTTTGGACCATTCCTTAAAAAATGTCCATCTTTGGGAAAAGAATTTGGGAAACCATAAATTCCTGAAAAATATATACATGCATACGTTGAAAAAATAATGGCAGCATATGAGTTCTTCATATGTCCAGTGGAATCACCATGAATCTATGAAATTTTGAATTCTTCAACAATGGAGTCGCCAAGGTAGTTATGTAGCCTCGAACAACTTTCTGAGCTCCTGCAGCCTTCAGAAGTTTAGCTTCAAATTTTTTTGAAAGTGTAATATTGAGGCTCCCGGCAGATGCACCAAAAAACTATCACAAAATTCACCTAATAGGCTGCTAATTAGACAATCTCATGTAACTATTTCAAACCAATATTTTGACTGAAGCTTAGCCTCTTCAGTTTAAGAGGGCTCTCTCAAAGGGTTAATGATATTGAATAAAGATATGTTTATATGGCTAACTCTATTTGGGAAATAAATTGCTTATGATGAGTGTAGGTTGAAAATATTATCAGTATGCAAACATTGGGATTATGGATTCAACACTTTCAGTGATTCAGTAGTGAGCTTATTTGACATGGAAGCTGAGGCAAATAAGAGTTTTTAGCAATAGTACACAGACACATGAAACATGAAAATACACAATAAATTCATCTATAAAGGAAGTCAAAGCATTACATGAACTAATTTTGAGTATCATAATTGAAAACCACTAGAAATGGGATACATAAAAGATATAGATAAGATAGGTAGGCACTAAAAACTCAATCAGAATCACAGGTTGGTCAAGTAACAAATCTCTGTATTCCTGAAATAGTCATATTACATAAAGCTATATTTACCAAAAAATGTCCAACCCTTGACAAATTCGACTCAATGGACGTTAACATACTTGTTACATCATGAGATAATCTGCCTCCTAGCTAGATTCATCGATTATTTATGACACCTTGCATAACCATAAAACATATACTTAATTACAAAATGACAGCTACCCTACTTGACAATCCTTATCCTAATAGGACTCAAACTGCTCATTATTACATTTAACAACCTTATCCTCTAAATAAATTACACATTTGAAAAGTATGCTTTCACATGTTCAAATTGGGGTGATGGGACTCATCACTACATGACCACTTAACTCACCTCCTCTAAAACTGGAAACAAAACCCTGTTTTTTGGAAAAATGGTCTTCTTCTTCCACGAATTCTTTGGCTACTAATTTATCTTCATTTCATGGTATTTAAGTGATGAATGAATGTTTGTCATGCTCCTCTAACACTTGAATAATACCCAGCTGTCCATAAATTCTCAAAAATCATCTTAAAATGTGCCCACACAGTACGCTACAAAAGTAAGGTAGTTTCGTAGCATACTTTCGTAGCGCTTTGAAAATGCCATTTACCTTCAAAAAAATTTATTCTTTCCTTTGGCATGGTATTCATCATCGCTATACAAATCTCCCATGCCAATTTAACCTCTTGACAACTGCAAAAACTGGTTCAAAAAGAAAGAAGAAAAGCTACAATAGTTTTGTAGCATTTTGATATCCTTCAAGCCCAAGCACGTTACGAAACTGCTGAAATTCCATATTTTTGTATAACTTGCAAAAAAAAACTCATAAATGCCAAAACCTCATTTTTAACATATCATTAGCCTTAAAAAACATAAACCAACTCATCTTATGATCCTTGAGGCATTTCTTACTCGTTTATAATTGGTTGAGCTATTGGCTCTTGAAGCACTATCATTTTAAGGACTTTTTTCTCTAACTCTTCATGAATTAGTTCAAGAAGCTCTTGGAGGTCCTTAAGCTGGTATTTAGATCTTCTATTGGTGGCTTTCAGATGTGTGTTCATCCTCCTAACATTTTTTGCCTCTAGAATGGTCCACTTGATAAGCTGTTGTGTGTTATCCAAAGTCTTGGAAACAATGTCACCCCGTTCTTCCCAAATTTCCTTCATCTTTTCAAATTGAGTCTTTTCTACACTATGCTTCCTTTCTTCTCTTTTAATAACAACACTTTCATGATTGGCCAATTTCAATTGTTCTTCAAGGAGCTACAACTATTTTTTTTCTATCACCTTCTCTTTTCCTTTCTTTGATTTGCTAATTTTGTCTTTCTCTGCAGGTGATGAAAGGTCAACGACCTCCTGTGGTGGTTGGACTGTGAAATTAGGTGGTGGAAGCTCTTTAATACTCTCTAAAAGCTTCATAGCATGCCTTTTCATAGGCTTTCTTTCTTGGAACATGAAACATGCATCCTCTCCCTCAAATTCTATTTTCTTTGTAGATTTATCCTTTTTTAACTTCTGTCCATCTTCCTCTATGTCCTCAGCCTGGACTATTAGAGTTTCTTCTATGCCAATGGCATGTAAGATATCTTAAATATTTCCTTTAGCTATTGCTCTTTCGTCTACAGCAACTGGTTTCTCTTCTAAGGCCACTATTTGGCTCCTTGTCCTCCTTTTTGTTACTTGTTTACTCACATCTTGTTTTTTTTTTACAGTTTTGACTATTTTTGAATTTTGTTTTGCAGGTGGGATATTTGGTGTGTCAAAACTATGAAATTTCTCTATCTCCATCATAATTGGCTCACTTAGTTCTACTATTGTAGGTTTACTTGGTTCTACTATCAATGGTTCACTCTGCTCTGTTGCTAATGGTGATAGATTTTTCCTAGGTTTAGGAGTTCTTGAAGGAGTAAGAGCATCCAACTCAAAACCACTAACAAACAAAAATGATGACCAATCTCTGCCTAACCTTTTGAGTTCATATAAAACCAAAATCTTCATTAAACCATGATGAAACAAAGAAGTCTCTCTCCCTTAAGAGTTTTCTTGGACCTTATCTGCCGTTTTGGACAATATTCTATGCAAATAGAAAGTCAGATCAAGGGAAATATTACCAGTAAAGTGTAGAAGTAATTTGAAATGATATGAGTATACGTTTTGGCATCTCCCTTCACAAGTAAAGTACTTTTTGATGATTAGCAACAATTTTTAATAGTTGTCTTTTATACAGCTCCTTGGAACAACATTGGTGAGATCCATTTCACTATTTTTAGGCTTCATGAATTCTTTGCACTACTCCATATTAAACTTGAAACCTTTGAACCACTTCTCCTGTCCTCTTGGAATCCCTGTAGCAGCTGTAATAACCTCTGGTGTGATGGAAATATTGAGAATTCCCACATTGGTGGTTGTTCAACTGCAATTCGAATCAAACTCTTTAGATACCTATGTATGGAAGCCTTTTAATTTCTCATAAAACTGCAGGCAACCCGTCCTTCTGAAGACTTCCATTGCTGTTGGGTCTTCACTGATCAAATTCATATCTGCAGGTTCATATCTCAGGCATTTTCCACCCTTGTTTGTCCTTATTTTCTTTGGCATGATTTCTTTAATGTCTTCACATCCTCGCTTGATAATTTGTAGTCTCTCTTGATGAATTGCAACCTCGCCTGATGATGCTCAATGTAAACCTTTGAAAACACCAGCTACAACTTTGGTTTAATGAACTAGCTCTCCAAATCTCAATATCACGCAAGAAGGAATGAGAAATGAGAAATGGCTGAATTAGGAAAGGTTTTTGAAGTTTTGATGTCCTCTCATGACTCAATGATGACTCATACATACCTAAACTGATGATGATGACTATAGACCTGAGCATGTACATTGATTTTATCCTTCCATCACTCGAATGGCATCTAACTTACCCATTACCAACAATTTTATGACACCTAATAGCTAATGTGACAAGACAGATAGGAAACTACACTTTCATAGTGTATCTAGTGTAAATTTGGCTATTTTTGCTACAAAAAAATCAACAGTTTCGTAGTGAAAAGTGACTTTTCATAGTGTATTTCTCTACGAAACTGTGGTTTCTTGGCTAAAATGTCATTTTCGGTACAAAAACCTTGGAAATTGAAATCAGTCAGAAAATGATGAGTGATGTGACATGAGGGACTTTGAAAATGAGTGGGTTTAGACCTTAGGGTAAACTTTAAACAAGAAAATTTTAATATTTCGCTTGACCAAGCATAAAAAATGAATCCTACAACCTAATTTTTGACATATGAACCTATTTGACCTTGTCAAAAGATGCTTCATTTTTTTGGGTGATAACAGGTATATCATAAGGTTGGGAATTATCTCATCATTTCCCATTTCAAATTTGATTACCAAGATTGTAGTTGGTTTGGCATGGGAGTGTATATTTGTTCTGACTATGATCATTGGCAGATGTGATCAATTTTTATTTCGAGAGACTTTGAATTCAACATATAATATTTCATTTATAAAAAATACTATTCTGTGTTTCAAAAAATGGTTTTATATTTAGGTTGGAATATCATTATCGAGTAGTCAATTAAGTACAGATCCTAGTGTGCATTTATTGGAAGCACACAAACCTTGAATTTAACCCTGAAAAAATGATCCAATTTGGCATATTCTTGCACAACATAAATTTATATGTGAAACATTAATGTTAATTATAAATAAAAATTTACTCTCAAAGTTGAATAATTGAATTTGGCCTTGAAATGAAGGTTAGGCATACATTTTGGTGAAACAATACAAAATTTCCTTGCTTCACTAAAATGCATGACCATACATAATTTATCATCTAATTTGATTGATTTAAAGTGTATAATTTTTATTTAATTATTTTACACACTTTTTGAATTATTATATGTTAATTTATACCCTTAAATAATTGTACTTCATATTTCATAAAATATTCCAAGTTTTGTTTCAACTTGCATTATGCGAAAGTTGTGTGTAGGTTTTTCTTAAACTTGCTCTTGGGTAGAACACTTTTCCTTTTATTTAAGAGGGATAGTTCCAAATATTCAAATTAATCATCATTCCAGGTATGTTTTATTATTGCAAGGCTATTACGCAAAATACATGCAAGGGTAGATGATGAATAGTGTTAATGAATCTGAAACATAATTTTTTAAATTAAACTCTTAGCAACTCAACACTCTAGTTGTTAGAATCTCAAACCTTGTTGATAATCTCAAGGAAAAAACACATAATGCATGATAAAATCACTTTGTCACACTACCACTATTATTCAAAAAGGAAGAGCACTCCTCCAAACCATTCTCTCAAGAAATTTTGAACACACATTTAAATTGAATGAACGCACCATCAAATTGTAACAAGAATTAAATAAGTTTTACACTAACAAAGGGACTGGTCCAAGGCCTATGTTGTTACACAATGAAAATGGTCATACTTATACAATCATTAAATCGTGAACAAGACTAATAACAAAAACAATACAAAATAGAAAATCTAGTGAATGAAATGGTACAAAACCACCAATGATTGAGATTGCATTAATGAAACATACATCATTACAATGCTTGTACTCTCCCCATCTCTTACTATCTGTCTATTTAGGTATGTCTCTCTCATGTGGAAAGAGAGTACACCTCTTTATAATTTCTTATTGCAACGATAATTTCATCATGAGAATCTCTTGATTCTCATATTGCCTAATTTGAGAATACACATTAAGAATTTGATAACAATTTTGAAGGATAGAACAAATTTGTAATTTTTTTTCCAAATTACAATAATTATTAATTGAAAATCCTAATTGTTTCAATTTTTTTTTCCATAAGCTTCTCCTTTGATAGTTGAACTATCGTTTGACTAGATGCTTTCCAAATTGATCTTCATAACTAATTGAGGGAGGTCAGTGCATTCGAAATAAATATTAATGTGTAAAAACAATTCTCTTTGAGTCCTTGTCCAGTGCTTGGTGAGTCTGTGTCTTGTGCTTGGTGAGTCTGTGTCCTGTCCTTGGTGAGAAAAAATGGGAAAGTGTAATCCTGTAGCATTATCTCAACATACTAGAAACCCTCTAATAGCCTAGCTTCTAGTTTTACGAGACATTTATCCTAAGAAAATATTTCTCATGCCAAAATAGAAGTAGGATTAGATAATAAGGATGACATATAAAAAGACATACCTACATCGATAATGGTTGTTACAGTGACATCGTGTGGTATCGAGAATAAAAAAAGTAAAGAAATGGTAATAAAATGATTGCAAACAAATGCCAATTTCACATCCCAACATCTCCACCCAACTTTAGTATCTACATAATTTCAAACAAAAACATGTCCATCTAGCTCTACATCAACTATTCCTTATTGTATAACAACAACATCTTCAATAGGTTCTTGTGGAACAATGGTTTGGAATTCTTCATCTCACTTTCCAATATGAATTCCATTAGAAATAATGGGTGGCCTTTCAGAACCTCCTTCCTCGAGTACTTCCTTGCATCCATCACATAATATTTAAATAACATTACTTACGAAAATTTTGTTATTTTTTTTATAGACTACAACTACCCTTTAAACACAGTAAATTATTTCCTTAAATTATTATTTTCCTCCTTAAATTTACTAATTTACCAAATAAGGAGGTTAATTTTAGACTTACCTGGTAAAAAGACATCTTCTTATTCCTTTTTTACCTCGTCCTCTTTCAAATGTTTGTTATGTTATTTTGGATTAGGTGGAACAAAATGAACTTCAGGTGCTGGGGTAAGTTATTTTACAAAATATTATTATTTCTCTTTATTCAATTCTCC
The DNA here is from genome assembly GCA_034641835.2 of Pinus albicaulis. Lineage (NCBI taxonomy): Eukaryota > Viridiplantae > Streptophyta > Pinopsida > Pinales > Pinaceae > Pinus > Pinus albicaulis. The sequence goes on from CM076580.1 coordinate 1,447,082,262, forward strand.
CTCAAACTCATTTTCCTCTATTGTATTAGTGAATTACTAAGATTTTGGGGTAGTTCATGGTGTAACAATTACTCACAATCTCTTCTTCAGTTTCCTTCCACCCAATGGCTTCTTAAATTTCCTCTTTTCGCTAGAGTTTGTATGGGACTACAATTTTTAGATCCTTTCTTAGGTTCCTTAAGAATTTTTGCTACAAGAACCCTTGCTTCAACTAATATTGTTCTAGGTTCCCCTATTTCAGCATTCCCTACCTCAAACCCTTATTCCTTAATAAGGAATCCATGATAACTATCCTTAGATTATCCAACCAATATTTCCATATTTTCTTTAATTCATGCTTGTTTTTCTTCAACAGAGGTTCTTATGAAACTCCATCTCTTAGGGTATCTATGACGGGCTTCAGGAGGTGTAAATGCTCTTCTCTTTTGAGGAAGTGTAGTTGCCCTACTTTGTCTAGGAGGTGTAACTACTCTATCTTGTATCATTTTTTGAACAATTACCTCTTCTTATTCACTTTCTGGATTCTTCAATTTCCTCTTTTTCACCTCAGTTTTTACAAGTGTAGACTTTTGAGATACTTAGATTATCAAGAAGTTCTGGTTCAGGAACCCCATTCACCTGATGCTATTCTAGGTGGCCCTATTTCAGTAGTCTCTACCTTAGGACCTTATTTTCCAATAAGGAATCCATGATAGCTATCCTTAAATTATCCACTCAATATATCCACAAGTTTTTTAGTGTCTGCTATTTTTGCTTCTGCGGATGTACCAATAGACGTTCTTATGGAACTCCATCTCTTACAGTTTCTACGATGGGGTCTAAGAGGTGCAACCACTCTTCTTTTTCTAGGAAGCATAGCTACTCTAATTTTTCTAGGAATGTAATAACTCTATCTTATAGTGTTATTTTAACATTTACCTCTTTCTCTTCACTCTCACTTTCCTCTGTTTTAGTGGTTAGTACATGTGACTTTGACAATAAAACAATCCATGTGTTGCCTTGTTGTTGCAGTGAATGCATTATGATTAAGTTTATGAGTGCATGGTTGGTTAAGTACTTCCTTGGATGTTTTTTCATGTGTGTTTGCTTTGTCATATATTGTAAATATTAGGGAAAATTTATTAGTTTTCCATTACAATGACGGGAAAATAAATGAAAATGATAATTGAATACTATCCGAAAATGTCCCTTACAAATTTTTAACTTATAAATAAATAAAGCCACATCATCCCAATGATGAGGAAGGGATTTTATATCAATACCTATCCCCTTGATCCTTACTTCCTCTGCTTGTTGCAAAAATGTTTCCCTAGCTCTTGGAATTGTTAGTTTCCTATAAAATCAGTTAGCCTTTGTCTGATGTAAATTTATCACTCTAGGAATTATGTCATATGTAATAGTAATTTTGAATACTCTAACCTCTAAATTTTTCTCCTACAGATCATGTGTAAATTCCACAATAATTTTTTTAGTGAAACCGTGCGTCTTATCAAGGTAGACTCACATTGCATTCCTAAATATTTCTATGGCTTCTTTATGGTGTAGTAGTGCATCAATGGAGTCTAGTTCCCGATGGACTACAACTCCTCACGTGGTTGTTTCAAAGACTCTTATTATTCATAACTACTCAAATATTGTTACATGGTGGCACTTGGTCAATACAAATACTTAGGTATATAATACGAGTCAAATGAAATTTGGCAATGGCTAGGGAATAATTAACATTACCCTTTCAATAAATTAGGGCTTTCAATCATAAATGAAAACTACGACAAATAATTTCCAAGTAGTGACTTGATTTTCAGAAATAATAATAGGAATAAAAAGAAATTTGTAATTAATTATTTAGGATAAGTGCATTGTGCATCTGCCAAATGGTAATTATCTAATTTTCCTAGAGTCATAGTGTATTGTAATATGCATATCGTACACTCCTCCCGCCAACTTAATTACCAAATTCATCCTCGACATGTGAAACAGAGAAATTCATATCCAATTCCACAATGAGGAGACAAATGTGATGTTATAGATGAAAACGAAGCTAAAAATGAAGTTAAATTGGAAACTAAAAACGATGCCTTAACTAGGAGAAAAATAGGACATTACAAAACAAGTCATACATGAAGCTACATCAGAAGCTAAAGAAGAGACTAAACTCGATGCTAAATTTGATGCTATTCGTCGTTGAATTTAGAACTGAATTTTTTTTATTAGCATAAAAAATGAGAAAATTAGCACTATCCCCATAAATAGTGCCCAAGTTTTAACAAATGTGAAGAAAAATACACTAAAATAGTCAATATAAGAAAAAAATGGACCTAAAGAAGAAGTTAATCATAGATATTTGTTTCATTTTACTGTTTTAATGATCTTCAAATTTAACTCCATGGTGGGGATCAACAGTCAAGGAAATTGTGGTAGGTTCATTTGATGGCACTCATCTTTTATGGATTGTATTGCAAGCATGATTAATCACAATTGTGATTACATGTGTTGCACAAAATAGTGTGAAATTTATGTTTTGTTATGTGGGTGAATCTATTGATACTAAGTTAACTCCTACAAACAACTTATTCATATGTTATTTTTTATTTACGTTCATTTTTTACATTTACCATTCGTTGAGGTAATATTAAGGGAAAATTTCATATAATATCTAGAAGAGGGCGACTTGGGCACCATCACTCCCATCACCATGGGTTTCATCATTGGATTTGATATCATTGCAAGTGTGTTATAGGAGAGTCGCTTGTGTGGATAAGTGAATGCCTCTCTTGTTGTTGCATGAGATAATAGTTTTAAATTAATTTCTTTGAACATGGAATATATAGGTATGAAAAAGTTGAATTTCTATAATTTCGATACATGGAAGCTAAAGATTCAATTGTAGATCATGCATAATAATTTATGGGGTATAGAAAAATGCATAGAAGCAATGCCTATAAACCTCAATCAACTATTTAAATAGAAGATAATGATGGAAAGAGCTAAGTACATTCTTGGATGATCTCTTTTAGATTCTTAGCTAAAAACTTATTGATATAGAAAAGTAATCAACCTAAATATACGAACAATTGAGTAATATATTCGGAAAAAAAAAAAAACTGTAAATTGCAATGTTTTCATTAAAATTGCAGCTACTCAAACATAAAATTCATGATGAGACAATCTTGTCTACTCACATAAATAATCTAAAATATTTCATAAGATATTTGGCCAAAATTGAGACTAATTTAGATTAAGAAGATGCAAAGGATGTCAATTCTATTTTATTTTAAGTCCCTTCTCCTCTCTCACACTAGTTATAATGATAACAAAAATTTTAGTATAAGAAAATAGGATGAAAGAAGGAGACACATAAGATAGTTCACAAGATGAAATTTCACTATTTTCCTAGGAGAGGATGAATAAGAATAAGATTTAATTTTGATGATTCTACTACTCAATACATCAATATACATGATTGAATCTAGATATCTTTGCCAAATATATTTTAAATGGAAAAATGAAAGAACCACTCAAAAAGATATCTCTAAATATTCTCTAAATTGGTTATTTAAGGACATTACATTCATACAATGAAAATTAATTCAATACATATCCTCTCATGGTTTTCTAAAATATAACTATTGGCTACGCATGTTACAATTTTTTTTTTTTTTTTTTTTTTTTTTTTTTTTCTGGAAACTTATATGATGGAAAGACAATCATAGAACATAATAAAATTATTTAAGCTCATGGTTCTTTATATTCTTCAGTTCCACAAGAACACATCACTCACTCATATATTTCTAAAAGCTATAAATTGGTGATTCTGATTGTACCTTGGTGTTTCAAGAACAATATCTAGTGGTTATATTTGTGTGTTTACAAAATTTTGTACATGGAAAGGTCAAGTTGTATCATTGACTAGTTGATACATTAAATATCTAGACCACTTTCCTATATAACTATAAATATAATAGTTCACTGTGTTTTGACAAATGGAAGTATGTCAATAGAGTGATACAGTATCTAGATTATTTTTCAAAGTATTTCAAAAACTATTAATCAATAAAAATATGTGATTGATGATTAGAAGAAAATTTATCTTCATGAACGAAATGACATATTAGAGTGAATAATTGAGAAAGAGCATAGTCTACGATAGTTTATAAGTCGATAAAAATGTTGATGAAACACATATTAGATAGATATCAAAGTTAAAAATTATTTTTATGTGATTTTACTATTTTTCTTTATGATGTAAGCATTAAGCAAGAGTTTTATAATTAATGCATACTGTAGAGTTAGTTGGGGTTTTCTAGTGATTTTTGATATATTCTCTCAACCTATGTATCCAAGTTTGGAATAAGTTGGATCCAATAAACACTTATATAGGTGTATTGTATCAATTTTTAATAGCAAAATTGTAATTGAACATGTTTTATCTATGCATAATTTTTTTTTTTTTCCACCCACTATTAGAATCAATGTACATCTATAATGCACTGAGACACATAAAATTTCTACGGATGCAAATAGTTTAGCAATTTTTTCACTTTAAGAAAAAAATATACTTTGAAGGATTTTATCCCCCTTTGTGCATGACATAAATGGAATTAATATGATTCTATGTATGTATAGAGGTACTTTTGAATAGTTCCTTAACTAAATAGAAATGAAAAATCCTCTCTCAAATTGAAGTACACAATTGTGTCCTTTAGAGAGTTGTTAAATTGGAGTTAAATCAGAGTCAATTTTTTCATACTAAATAATGGATAAAAATTAATTAGGAAAAAGAAGAAATTTTGAAAATGAATTTATGAGAACAAGAAAAACATTGGATGTCATATTGAGGGAAAACCACTGAAAATATTGTAAAAGCTAAGAATTTATTGTTTCTCTTCTATAAATATTATTTCATTACAATATTATGAATAAACTATTTCATTTAGTTTGAATATTATAATTTTAGCCAATTTCAAAAATAAGCTCTACATTTCATTTGATCAAAGAAAGAAACAAAGACAAAAAAAAAATCCTCTAATTAAGATGAAAATCAAGGACAATATAAGAGTAACAATATTTTGAAAAGGAAAATAACATTTTGAAAAGAATTTATATAAAATATATATTAATATGAAATATGTTCACATAAACAATAAATTATGAAACTTTATCTTTAATATAAGTCAATATTTTTATGATCAAATTTCTAGAATATATTAAATATTAATCAAATTTCTAGAATATATTAAATATTAAAAAAATATTGTGCAAATTTCTAGATATTTAAAATTGAATATCAATATAAACCATCATTTCAATTTAGATAATGGAAAATATATTTTAAAAATCAAAATCAACATCTTTTTCTTATTTTATGTATTTTTAATGAAAAATCAAAATCAATATCCACTTCTTCTTCTTTTTTGAATATTTTTTCATTTATAGTTTTATAACGAGACTATTTTACATTTTTAAATGATAAAAGTCTGGCCACTTTAGAAAATAGACCGTTCATCTTATTTCATAAGAAGAAGATCAAAGATAAAATAAAAATAACATTTTAGATTGCCAAATATTTGTTTTGAAATGTATTTCTATAAAATTTATTAAGAGAAAAAGAAGTTATGTAATTTTTTTATACTTTCAATTTAAAATTAATATATATATTTATTTTAATTATTATATTTGTGAATATATTATAGTAAATTAATAATGTTTTTAATTTCGAAAATAAAATATATATTTTCTAAATAATTTCTATAAAATTTTCACGGATATAATATTTATTAAATAAAAAAATTACATATACTTAAAAGAATCAATATATTTGGAATCTAAGCTTCTGTGATCTATCTTTTAAATTTGTAAAAAAATTTCGGTAATAATCACAAGTAATGGAACATGGTCAACGCGTTTCGAACCAACTAGCGTGGTTCATCATCAGGACTATGTGAGAGATCAGATCCGAACATTAATCAACTAGCCATTAGGTTAACATCTAGTTTGACTTAGAACAATTTATAGAATAATCATGATTGCTTCTGATTATTATCGAAAGAATTTTACAAATTTATAAAATCAATATAATCATGATTTTAATTATTATAATTAAATATAAATGACTAATATAATTTGATAATAATGTTAATTAAATTTTTAAAATTAAATAATTAATATTTACTTTATTATAAAATATTTTTTAAAATAATTACTATTAATTTTTTTAATAATAATTATATTAGCATCTATATGATGATGATGATGGTTAATGTCCACTCAGACCAATCTTTGGTCTATCAGACCTAATGAAAAGAGTTATTTAGTTTGATTTAAGATTTTATTCCTATGCTCAAAAAGCTTGGAGAGAAGCCTCCCCAGCTCACTATAATTTTGACATCCTAAAAGGCTAGGAAGGTCAGTATTGCAACAAATATTATGAAATAGAGCTGTAATGTGGTTGTACGCGGGGCACTCTAAGAGGAAGTGATTTTCATCCTCGATGTTCATATTCTCACAGAGATGGTATCCATGGTGTTTTAGGAGCTGTCCAACAACCTCTTTCACTATGGAGTTCATGAGAGTTCATTCTAATCTTGGCTATATTAATTTTCTTCTTTGAGCTAGTTAAAATAGAGAGATACTTTTGATCTTCTAGGGTGGGGTTGATGACCTCCTTATAATATCTTAATTTTCTTTTAGCTGCTAGATCTTTCTCACACCACAATTTTTCTTTGAACTTAGAAGTAACAATTTTTTCAATGTTATTAATGTTTTGCAATGCAACATTCTCTTCGATCTCCCAATGATTTAACCAAGCCCTCGTGTATTTATACCAACCTCGCTTAAGCCTTAGGTGGTTTTGGATGGAACTTAAAGCTAGGTTAGGAAGTCTATGATCTCCTATGCTATTGAGCTTGTGCTTGTACAACAGAAGCCTAGTCATAGCTAGGCTCTCGATAGGGGAAAGACCCACTTCCATAAGGAGAATAGGATAGGGTGTATTGCTTTTAATTTTAAGGTTATACATTATAAAACGCTTCTGGATTTGCTCAATATTTCTCTAGGATTCTCTATTGATGTTGCAACCCCAAACCTCACATCCATATAAGATAACAGGAGTGACTAAAGTTTCAAAGAGGAACTTCTTTCTATCCCACATTATCAGGTTTTCCATTTTACAATTATTTTCAAGACCAAATTAAGCTTTCCACCCCCCATTAATCCTTTTCTGAATGCTATAGTTCTAGTTGAGCTTGCGATGAATATCAATTCCTAGGTACTTGTAAGAAGACACTTCCTCCAAGTTACTATTGTCATACATTAAATTAGCGTAAGTGTCCTTCTTGGATTTGATAAGCATAAATTTTGTTTTGTCAGTGTTAACAGACATACCCATGGTAGAGAAGAAATCCTTAAGAAGTCTAAGTTTCTTATCAAGATCAAATGGGCACCTTGTGAGAAGACAATATCGTCAGCATAGAGAAGAAGGATGATGACTATCCTAGCTAAGATCGTGGTAGCACATCCTGCTTCCTCTAAACAACCTTCTAGCTTGTCGATGTAAATGCCAACTCTGATATTACACTCAATATCTTTCGACAACCACTCATTTCTCTTTAACTTCACAATTACATTCTCGTATAATCTTATAGCAACCGCTCTTAGCTCGAAAGGAACATTATCTCTTCTAATCTATTCCATAGGTTGTTTCTAGGAACCATATCGAAAGCCTTTCTAAAGTTCACAAAGCAACAAAAGAGTTTGGATTTATGATTGCGGCATTCCTTCACAATGATCCTAAGCATAACGAGGTGGTTTGTTGTTGAGTGCTGCCTTCTAAAACCCACTTGGCCTTTAGCCTACTTACACACTATGCTAGGGTTATCACTAAAAATTCTCCATATGAAATAAAACGCTATAATAATTAATAATTATATGTGAATAATATTATAATATTTACATTAACAACAGTTTTATTAAAATAATTTTTATATAAATATGAAAAAAATATACAAATTATAATTTTAATTAATAGTTATATAATATTATATTTAAATTAAAAATATAATTTAAATTAATAATAATTTTATTCAAAATATTAACTTAATTATTAATAATGATTTTTTTAAATATGTAGACATGTCCTCTAGATGGAGAGATCTAGTACATCTAGAGGTGAAGTAAATTTTACAGGTATGACTCATGTTCCAAACATGGACTCACTCGCTGACTTGAATATTTCAGTTGAACGTACTCCGAGATTGGGTGGTATAAATCATTATTGGCAATACGAAGAAGGAAAACTGTGTAGTAAGTGGAAGACTATGAGATCGTTCATTGTATGTGCAACTAATTAGTCTCCTTAATAATGGTTGGATAACCATCTCTCCTAAGGAAATTATATGGATGGAAATAGTTTGACATTTGATGTAGATATTTCCCGGAGAGAATATGGTAAATTTGAATTTTGGATATATAATTTTTTAATAAAAATGCAGTAACACAGCAAGGAATAAAGATAAAAAAATTTAAGTCTTATAATAATTTCATATTTAAAATATTAAGACTTTCAATAATTTCATATAATTATTTTAAATGTTTTATCATAATGTATATTCCATTATTTTAATGTTAATTTTAACCATGTAATGGTTTGTTCAAAGAACTTAAGTTTTAATTACATAAAAGATACATAATAAATTTAGATAAAAGATTTGACATAGTAATATATATATTTGTGATAAATGTTATTTCTGATTAATCATATCATAAGGATATTCTCGAAGTTTCAAATAATTTAATGTGGTTTATTGAGAATAAATTATAATAGATAATTGAAAACATTGACAAAATCTTTATGATGTGATTAATAGAAAATGATATTTATTTAAATTATGGATCACAAAAATCTTAAATCAAAAAGATATATATAATTTTTTTAGATATTACTTTTAATTATTCATAATATTTAATGGTTTATAAAAAAAACTAGGTTTAAGGATGAGGAGTATGATTCATATGTGTAATAATTAATGTTATTTAAAAGATTAAATGATTATGACTGGTGCTTAAAAGGTTGGTGATAAAGTTAATGTAAACTAAAACTTCAATTAAATATAGCCAATCACATTGATTTCTAGAATTGCCTAAATTTGTAATGCATTCCATTAAAGTCAAATAATTCCACGTGTATAAGCCTCGGAAGTTCCGTTATAAATCCAATTATGCTCACTTAGATACATGAATCAAATAAAATAACAATAAGTCTCCTTGTGGAATACAAACGGAGTCCGATTGTTTAGAGGTCTCGTGGTGTCTGCCTCAACCGAGCCATATGTTTCGGATATCATATCTGGAGTCATGCTTGCGCCATGCATGACAGAGCACAGTCTGCATATTTATCAAAGTAAGGCCAATATATATGAACTTCGTACAATGAAGAGTATGTATATTCAGAATTTATTAAATTTTGTCATTGTTGGTCAGTTAAATTTTCAAAATATTTAGAAATATATAATTTAGTTAAATTTTGCTAAATCGGCTTACTTTTTAAAAATTGATTATATTCATTTTCTTACTTTTGAAGGAGTGGACGATGGATGTACACGTAGGAGTTTCATATTTACGGTGGACATTTGATGACCATCATTTGTGTTTATCATTTTAATTTTTATATATGTTCATGGCTCTTAATTATTATGTTTTTTTATATGCATATTTTCATAATAATTGAGAAACAGATTTCAAGGCAGTTGCTTTCAAAAAAAACATAATAGCTCACTAGTCAGTTAACCTTGATCACATTAAGGAAAATATTTACAAAATGTCACTACTCCAATCTTTCTACGTATTCCATTTTGCATCTACAATCTTTCCATGTATTCCATTTTGCATCTATAAGAATAGCATTGTCAGCCTATCCACCATGTAAGGATGACCAACGAAAGAAAGCAAACTTAATTGTCTAACTTGACCTCTGTTTAAAACTAACCACTTATTGAATGAGTAACAACTTGAATACGTATACCTCGAGTTTAGGGCGTCGAATTTAAAACCTACTTGTCTAACTTGAACTCTTTTTAAACCTAACCACTTATTGAATTAGTAACAACTTCAATACTTATACGTCGAATTTAGGGTTTCAAATTGTTTGGAAGCTGAACGGTAATTCATTCATTTAGAGGATTCCATAAGTTAATATACTTTTGGATGAATGAATGGATTGGGTGGTCATCGTAAACCGTTTGAAGTGCGAGTGAGAATGTGAACGCATAGACTTCACGATGTCCCGTCCACGGCACGTGATGATGTTTTTGTTCAAAACCAATTAAGTTTGTTGGGAAAAAATATCGTTGCGTGTATTGCATTCAGCTGCCAACCAAATATTATGGGCATCAATTATGGCAATAGAAAAGGTCGCAGTAGCATGGCGGAGATGAGGATGATAGTACTGAATAGCATTGTGAGATTGGTTTTTAATTTTTAATTTCATTTTTTCCTCCACTCATTGTACCGAGCTGGCTCACTTACCTACATTATGCCTACAGTAAACTTTATTCATTATTCATGCATATAGAGCTTTCCAGAACACCATTTCTCCCCTTCGAAATTTGGTACAGTTATACAAAGCATTCCTACTTTGCGTATGTTATTCAGTAACCCTGTAATTTTATTTAACACCAGGTAAGGGAACAAGTACGAGGAACATTCCGCAAAAATAGGATCAGATGGATGGGTTTGCATGTTACCCTAAGTTTTAACGTCTCGAAACCAGCCGGTCTATCGCAGATGACGAATAATATGGGTGAATCTGTTCAGATATGGGAATTGATTTTCGAGGGAGCTTTTCAGAGGCAGATTCTTCTGCATATTTTTTTTTGTAATAGGGATGAATCTGTTCAGATATGGGAACTGATTTTCGAGGAAGCTTTTCAGAGGGAGATTTTTCTACATTTTTTTTTATATTGGAATGGAGGTTTTTGTGAGTAAATATATTTAGAAAGTTATCTCCGGAACTCATTAAATAATAGAGTTAATTGTAAAACACATGATTGTGCAATCAACCACATTTATTAATATAAATATAAATGTTATTGTGCTAGTTGATAATATTGACGATAGTTCAAAAATAATATCTCTTGGTTTTCATTCATTACCCTGACGAGAGGATCGATTATTGATTTCAATATTCTTGTCATTCTAATTACTGATGTCCATTTATAAAATTTATGTGCTATTTGTCAGAGTGCATAAGGAACACGATAAAAGGAATCTCTAAATAAGAAAGGCTACCGTTAAGAAAAAATGAAGACTGAAATGTAAACTATAATAGATATGCTGTGTGACTTTAGGACTGAAATGGCTTCTGCTTCCAAATAAAAGGCAAACATTATAGGTACATTCAGCCAATTCCGCACAGTATGTCATGGTATCCACTTTGCAATGACTGGATATATAATCCCCTTCGCGAGGCCATTGGTAAGCACTAAATACACAGCTGTATAGCATTTACCATAACTGAGTAATTGAGTTCATCAGGATGGATTTTGGTATAAGTGGTGCTTATTTGGTCTTTTTGCTAAATTATATATTTCACAATATCTTCACAATATCTTTCTAGATTATATATCTTACATTTCCCTTTGCATATTTAAGGGATAATTTTGAAAATCTCAGACGGAAGTCAAAACGTTTAACTTTTTAGAAATTAATATCTGTCAGAATTAAAAATAGAAAGTTTCAACGAGTCAGAATTAAAAAACATTCGGAAATTTTCAATGAACATAAGCTCCATACAAGGTGAAAGGAATTTATCCATAAATGTAAACCCTACTCTTCAAACCACAATATGCAATTGCATATTGCGACAGACCTAAATGGCCCAAAATATGACTTCAATAAAAAATTTATAATATTGCCTAAATGTTACTGACGACCTGTTATACAACACTCCAGCTTTTCCATCGCAAGGTAATTTTTTCAAGAGGACATCTCCCATCAAAACATGCGTAATAGTTCAAAAATGAAATAACGAAAATGTGCTTTTAGGTAGGCTTATTAAGTTAACAGATATTTAAGACTATTAAAGACAAACATTGCATATTATATATATTAAAGTTTACTTTTGAGCTTTCAAAAGGAGAAAATAATTAAATATTGAATAATTTAGGAAAATGTGTAATTTATTAAAATAAAATATTAATAATAATAAATTATCTAAAGATATAATTTAAACAATGAAAAACTACATATGGTTTATATATAGAGACACATAAAATTTATATAACTGGATTAAATCTCTTGAATTTACATATAATAAATTTTTATCTTTGTTTGTATAAATTAAATAGTTGATAAATATTTCATATACTTATGTTGTGAGATAATTATAACAATATACGAATTGAAAGTTTAAAATTAAAAATATATTTTAAAAATGTAAATAATAAAAAATAACTATTAAAAAATTTTAATTACTTTTGATGACTAAGATATTTTTTAATTAAATCTTAAACATGCATTCAATATTTCTAATAGAATATTAAATCTTAATTTAGATAATATCACACTCCCTTCCATCATAGGTAACGATTTAATTAAAAATAACTTTGCACATATTACCATTCCCTTTATGCTTGTCGTTGTTCATGGGGACTTATACATTACCTTTGTCATTGAATGGGGCATAATTCATAATTACATTCGGTCCATTGAGTAAATGTATATGTGTTAATTAAATAAATTGTACTTAGGGTTTTTAGTGTACCTATATGTAATAATTTTTTGGTTATGGGATGAATTACATGACATGGTGGAACTCTCCATAGTTTTTTGTCATTTGCGAGGTAGGTAATGTGTTCTAGGTGCAATGATTTGTGTGGTCCATTTCTAGAGTTGGCATGATCAGACGACTTTTCTCGCAAGAATGTAGTTGATAGAAACTGTCTAGCTCTGGGCTCTTCCAAGCACCCTCATTATAGTTGTTCCATGTACTACTGTCTTGTTTTCTACAAGCTGCCTCACTTCTCCCCAATTGTACTATCACTTTCTACGCTATTTTCCTATCTGGAGGTTGATGTGTATTCAGTTTTGGTCTTTCACATGTGACTTATAATGCTGTTAGTTATTTTCTAGAGTACTGAAGGAATTTGGCCGAACACTAGTGCTCGAGGTGATAATTTTTCTGTTTCTTTATCACTATCGTGCATCTCGGAATTTAATTGAGTTTTTATTTATATCATGAAACCTTGGTTGCTTTCTTTGTGCCACGATGATTGAAAAGAAATTAACTTCTATGCTTTTCAAAAGTGAGTAATTCATTAATAAGGGTTTAGGAGGTTTTCTTATTTTCTCAACTTTTGCGTTCTTATACCTTGGATAACTAGTTTCCTTGTCTCCTGTAGCTGCATATCTTGTGCCTAAACTCACCTACGTTTCGACTTTGGAAGTTCAACCTACATTTTCTGATCCTTTCTCACTCTCTTATTCTAGGTTTTTACCAGTTACCTTGGCTTCTTCTAATAGGTTGTAGAGATGGCCAAACTAGCCATTGGAATAGCGACTAATTTGACTAAGAAGGAATCATCTTTGCATCGAGAGGTCCAACAACAACAAATATTAGCAACAAAATTTAAGGAAGAGAATAGTTATTTTTTCGCTGGAATATTTCCCAACATGTAGGACTAAGCCGATAATCCATGAGGTCATCTACTACACCATATATATGTCAAAGAATCTAATAAAAACCTTATGGAAAATATGTGGCCATGAGTTGGAGTGTATGTGACCATGATTTTGAGTGTCGACTAAGATGATGAGATGAAGGGGTGTATTCTCTACAAGACAATACTCATGTTCAATTAGGAGGAACATGGTGTTGTGACAGATATGTGAAGCTACCATAAAGGCATTCCGCTTCATGGTCAAAATAATGAAGAAAAATAGAAACTCTTTTTTCCCCAATCATCGTCTCCTCCTTAATAACATCATTACTACAATATTGATAATTGTAAAATATTTATATATTAACATAAAAACATATTTAAATAAAAAGTGATTTTTTTTTCTAAACTTAAGCAGTCAAGGTTAATATAATTAATTAAGATTATAAATTTGATCATTATATTTGTAGAAAATATTAAAATAAAAATAAATTAATAATATTTTAAAATTTAAAAGTAAAATTAAAATTATATTTATAAAATTATATTAAGATAATATTTATTGATCTAAAGTAAATTATAAATGTCATTTGGAAGTATCAAGAGTGCTTTGGTGAAATGATTATTATCTCTCCCACCAAACTTCAAATCCATTATATCAAGATACTAATTTTCAACACATTTGATAAATATTGGTGAGTGAGTATGTTAGGAACTATTAGTCACTACAAATATGTGTGTTTGATACTTAGAGGAAATGGTATATTCAATGAATGAAGTTAAAACCTACAATGAATAGTTAAGGAGCATAGTCTACAAGAGTTCAGAAGTGAATAGAAATGTTGATGAATAACAAATTAGATAGTGATCAAAGTCGAAAATTATTTTTAAGTGAATTTGGTATTGTTCATTGTCATGTAACAATTAAGAGAGAGTTTTGTAAATAATTCTTATTTTATAGTTGGTTGGGGTTTGTTGGAGATTGTTGGGATATTCTTTTAACCTCTATCTCCAATCTTGGAATAAGTTGGATATGAAGTCTATTGTATTAGGTTTTGTAGAAAAATAAAAATTGAACATGTTTTATAGATGTATAATTTTTTCCAATTAGCCACCCACCGTTAGAATCAATGTACATCTATTATGCATTAAGAAAGATCGAATTCCCCTAGATGCAAAGAGAGTATGGAGTTTTCTACTTTAAGAAAAAAATTATACCTTAAAGGAGATGATGCATATTTTTACACGAGAGATATGAAATTAAGATGGTTCTATGTATGTATAGAGATACTTCTAAATAGCTTCCTTACAAAATAGAAAGGTAAGATCCTCTTCCAAATCAAGGTACACAATTGTGACTATTACAAAGTTATTGAATTGGACTCGATTTTGTCATAATAAATAAAAGATAAATGTTAATTAGGAAAAGAGATTAAAAAAAAAATGAATTTGTGAGAAAACCAACTTTTTAATGTCATTTTGGGGGAAAATAAACATTCACATTCCTCTCATTTATGAAGATTATTACATTTACAATTTTATTGGTAGAATATTTAATTTAGTTTGAATGGTAAAAGTTAGGCCAACATAAAAAATAAGTTCAAAAAAAATAATTAAACAAAAAAAATGTTTGATTAAGAAGAAAATCAAAGACAAAATACTAGTAACATTATTAATTTGGAAAAGAAAATAACAATTTGAAAATAATTCGTATAAAATTTATATTAATGTGAAATATATTAATATAAAAAGTAGGTTATGGAATCTTTTTCATCCATGAAAATTAAGACTAACATAAGCCAAATTTTTAATGATTAAATTTATAAAATATACTAAAAGTCAAACATTAAAAAGAAATATTAGGCAAATTTACAAATATTCAAAACTCAACATCAATATACATCATGATTTAAAAAGTAATTTACGCAATCTTCTTCATCTATTAAAATTAATATTAATATAAATTAAATTTTTAAATATTAAATTTATAAAATATACTAAAAATCAAACATTAAAAAGAAATATTAAGAAATTTTTTTAATATACAAAACTCAACATCCATATGCATCATAATTTCAATATAGATAATGATTACATAATCAAAATAAACCTAATTAATTGGGAAAGAAGAACTATTTTTGAAAATAAATGTAAAAAAATATATTTTTAGTGTCAAAATTATATCTATTTCTTCATTTTTATGAAGATTATTTCATTTATAATTTATGACAAGTTTATTTTACTTTGTCTAAATAGTAAAAATTAATCTAATCTAGAAAATGATCCTCACATCTTCTATAAATCTTCATCTTAATTATTATACTAGTAGAAAATATTATTATAAATTGAAAGAAAATATCACTTTATAACTATTCTCTATAATATTTCTATTAATAAAAGATATATTAAAATAACTTAATTATTAATATCATATTTTAATATTTAAACAAATAAAATAAATATATAACTATTTCTATAATATCTCTATTAATGAAAAATATATTAAGATAAATAAATTATTAATATAATATTTTAATATTTAAACAGATAAAGTTAAGTGATGACTTTATCTATTTTCTATAATATATCTATTAATAAAATATATATTAAGATAAATGAATTATTAATATAATATTTTAATATTTGAACCAATAAAATTAATATATAAATATATTTATAATATTCCTATTAATAAAAAAAATATATTAAAATAAAGGAATTATTAAAATAATACTTTAATATTTAAACAAATAAAATCAATATAGATGTTGATTTTAGCTATTTTATAATATATCTATTAATAAATAAAAAATATTAAGATAAATGGATTATTAATATAGTATTTTAATATTTAAAAAATAGATTCGTACAATGACAACGAACGCAACTCTTTGGCTATGCATGTTATATTTTTTGTTTTTCTGGAAACTTCTATGATGGAATGACAATCGTAGAACATAATAAAATTATTTAAGCTCATGGTTCTTTATATTCTTTAGTGCCACAAGAACACATCACTCGCTCATATATTTTTATAAGTTATAAATTGGTGATTCTGATTGTACCTTGGTGTTGCCAGAACAATATCTAGTGGTTATGTTTGTGTGTTACAAAATTTTGTATATGAAAA
Source organism: Pinus albicaulis (assembly GCA_034641835.2). Classification (NCBI taxonomy): domain Eukaryota; kingdom Viridiplantae; phylum Streptophyta; class Pinopsida; order Pinales; family Pinaceae; genus Pinus; species Pinus albicaulis. The sequence goes on from CM076580.1 coordinate 1,447,099,044, forward strand.
GGTCAAGTTGTATGATTGACTAGTTGATATATTTAATATCTAGATCACTTTCCTATATAACTATAAAAATAATAGTTCACTATGTTTTGACAAATGAAAGTATGTCAATAGAGTGATGCAGATGCAGTGTCTAGATTATTTTTCAAAGTATGTCAAGAACTATTAATCAATAAAAATATGTGATTGATGATTAGAAGAAAATGTATCTTTATGACTGAAATGACATATTAGAGCGAATAATTCAGAAAGAGCGTAGTCTACCAGAGTTTATAAGTCAATACAAATGTTGATGAAACATATATTAGATAGATATCAAAGTTAAAAATTATTTTTATGTGATTTTACTATTTTTCTTTATGATGTAAGCATTAAGGAAGAGTTTTATAATTAATGCATACTTTCGAGTTAGTTGGGGTTTGCTAGCGATTATTGATATATTCTCTCAACCAATGTATCCAAGTTTGGAATAAGTTGGAGCCAATAAACACTTATATAGCTGTATTGTATCAATTTTTAATAGCAAAATTGTAATTGAACATGTTTTATCTATGCATAAATTTTTCTAATTTTCCACCCACGATTAGAATCAATGTACATCTATAATGCAATGAGTATCATCAAGTCATACCTTCAAATTGAAGTACACAATTGTGTCCGTTACAGAGTTGTTAAATTGGGGCTAAATCGGAGTCAATTTTGTCAGATAAACATTAATTAGGAAAAAGAAGAAATTTTGAAAATGAATTTATGAGAACAAGAAAACATTCGATATCATATTGAGGGAAAACTACTGAAAATATTGTAAAAACTACTAATTTATTCGATATCATATTGAGGGAAAACTACTGAAAATATTGTAAAAACTAAGAATTTATTGTTTCTCTTTATAAAGATTATTTCATTACAATATTATGAATAAACTATTTCATTTAGTTTGAATATTAAAATTTTAGCAAATTTTGAAAATAAGCTTTACATTTCATTTGATCAAACAGAGAATCAAAGACAAAAAAAATCCTCTAATTAAAATGAAAATCAAGGACAATATAAGAGTAACAATATCTTGAAAAGGAAAATAACATTTTGAAAAGAATTTCTATAAAATATATATTAATATGAAATACGTTCACAGTAACAATAAATTATGGAACTTTATCTTTAATATAAGTCAATATTTTTATGATCAAATTTCTAGAATATATTAAATATTAAAAAATATTGTGCAAATTTCTAGATATTTAAAAATTGATTAACAATATAAATCATCATTTCAATCTAGATACTGGAAAATATATTTTGAATATCTTAATATCAATATCGACCATTGTTTCGATCTAGATAATAGAAAATATATTTTAAAAATCAAAATCAACATCTTTTTCTTATTTTATTTATTTTTAATGAAAAATCAAAATCAAAATCAAAATCCATTTCTTTTTTTTTTATGAATATTTTTTCATTTAAAGTTTTATGATGAGACTATTTTACATTTTTAAATGATAAAATTCTGGCCACTTTAGAAAATAGACCCTTCATCTTATTTGATAAGAAGAAGATAAAAGATAAAATAAAAATAACATTTTAGATTGCCAAATATTTGTTTCATGTATTTCTATAAAATATATTAAGAGAAAAAGAAGTTATGTAATTTTTTTATAGTTTCAAATTTATATATATATATATATATATATATATATATATATATATATATATATATTTATTTTAATTATTATATTTGTTGAATATATTATACTAAATTAATAATGTTTCTAATTTCGAAAATAAAATATATTTTTTCTAAATAATTTACATAAAATTGACAGATATAATAGTTATTAAATAAAAAATTACATATATTTAAAATAATTAATATATTTGGAATCTAAGCTTCTGTGATCCATCATATAAATTTGTAAAATTCTTTCAGTAATAATCACAAGCAATGGAACATGGTGGACGTGTTTAGAACCAACCAGTGTGGTTCATCATCAAAACTATGTGGGAGATCAGATCGGAGCAATTTGGCTTAGAATAATTTATAGAATAATCATGATTGCTTGTGATTATTACTGAAAGAATTTTACAGATTTATAAAATCAATATAATCATGATTTTAATTATTATAATTAAATATAAATGAATAATATAATTTGATAATAATGTTAATTAAATTTTAAATAATTAATATTTAGTTTATTATAAAATATTTTTTTAAATAATTACTATTAATTTTTTTAATAATAATTATATTAACATCTATATTATGATGATGATGATGGTGGATAATGTCCACTGAGACCAATCTTTGGTCTATCGGACCTAAAGAAAAGAGCTATTTAGTTTGATTTAAGATTTTATTCCTATGCTCCAAAATCTTGGAGAGAAGCCTCCCGAGCTCATTATAATTTTGACATCTTAAAAGGCTAGGAAGGTTAGTATTGCAACAAAGATTATGAAATTGAGCTGTAATGTGGTTGTAGGCGGGGCACTCTAAGAGGAAGTGATTTTCATCCTCGATGTTCATATTCTCACAGAGATGGAAGATCCTTTCCATCCATGGTGTTTTAGGAACTGTCCAATGACCTATTTCACTATGGAGTTCATGAGAGTTCATTCTAATCTTGGCTATATTAATTTTCTTCTTTGAGCTAGTTAAAACAGAGAGATACTTTTGATCTCCTAGGGTGGGGTTGATGACCTCCTTATAATATCTTAATTTTCTTTTCGCTGCTAGATCTTTCTCACACCACATTTTTTCTTTGAACTTAGAAGTAACAATTTTTTTAATGTTATTAATGTTTTGCAATGCAACATTCTCTTCGATCTCCCAATGATTTAACCAAGCCCTCGTGTATTTATACCAACCTCGTTTAAGCCTTAGGTGGTTTTGGCTAGAACTTAAAGGTATCTTAGGAAGTCTATGGTCTCCTATGCTATTGAGCTTGTGGTTGTACAACAAAAGCCTAGTCATAGCTAGGCTCTCGATAGGGGAAAGACCCACTTCTTATAAATTTTAAGGTGGAGTGTATTGCTTTTAATTTTAAGGTGATACATTATAAAACAGTTTTGGATTTGCTCAATATTTCTCCAGGATTCTCTAGAGATGTTGCAACCCCAAACATCACATCCATATAAGATAACAGGAGTGACTTAAGTTCCAAACAGGAACTTCTTTCTATCCCATATTATGAGGTTTGCCATTTTACAATTATTTTCAAGACCAAATTAAGATTTTCACCCCACATTAATCCTTTTCTGAATGTTATAGTTCCGATTGAGCTTGTGATGAATATAAATTCCTAGGTACTTGTAAGAAGAAACTTCCTCCAAGTTACTATTGCAATACATTAAATTAGCGTAAGTGTCCTTCTTGGATTTGATAATCATAACTTTTGTTTTGTCAGTGTTAACAGACATACACATGGTAGAGCAGAAATCCTTAAGAAGTCTAAGTTGCTTATCAAGATCAGATGGGCACCTTATGAGAAGAACAATATCATCAGCATAGAGAAGAAGGATGATGACTATCCCAACTAAGATCGTGCCAGCACATCATGCTTCCTCTAAACAACCTTCTAGCTTGTCGATGTAAATGCCAAATAGGGTAGGGGAGAGGGGGCAACCTTATTTAACTCCGATATTACACTTAATATCTTTTGACCACCACTCACTGCTCTTTAACTTCACAATTACATTCTCGTAAAATCTTATAGCCGCCGCTCTTAGCTCGAAAGGAACATTTAGCTCTTCTAATCTATTCCATAGGTTGTTTCTAGGAACCATATCGAAAGTCTTTCTAAAGTCCACAAAGCAAAAAAAGAGTTTGGATTTATCATTGCGGCATTCCTCCACAATGATTGTAAGCGTAACGAGGTGGTACGTTGTTGAGTGCTGCCTTCTAAAACCCACTTAGCCTTTAGCCCGCTTACACACTATGCCAGGTTATCACTAAAAATTTTCTATATAAAATAAAAAACTATAATAATTAATAATCATATATAAATAATATTATAAAATTCACATTAAAAACAATTTTATAAAAATAATTTTTATATAAATATGATAAAAAATATACAAATTCTGATTTTAATTAATAGTTATATAATATTATATTTAAATTAAAAAATATAATTTTAAATTAATAATAATTTTATTCAAAATATTAACTTAATTATTAATAATGAACTTTTTTTTTCAAATATGTAGACATTTCCTCTCGATGGAGAGATCTAGTACATCTAGAGGTGAAGTAATTTTTACAGGTATGACTCATGTTCGAAACATGGAGTCACTCGCTGATTTGAATATTTCAGTTGAACGTACTCCGAGATTGGGTGATATTAATCATTATTGGCAATACCAAGAAGGAAAACTGTGTAGTAAGTGGAAGACTATGAGATCGTTCATGTTTTGTGCAACTAATTAGTCTCCTTAATAATGGTTGGATAACCATCTCTCTTAAGGAAATTATATGGATGGAAATAGTTTGACATTTGATGTAGATATTTCCTAGAGAAAATATGGTAAATTTGAATTTTGGATATATAATTTTTTAATAAAAATGTAGTAAACACAGCAAGGAATAAAGATACAAAATTTAAAACGTATAATAATTTCATATTTAAAAAAATTAAGACTTTCAATAGTTTCATATAATTATTTTAAATGTTTTATTATAATGTATATTCAATTATTTTAATGTTAATTTTAATCATTTAATGGTTTGTTCAAAGAACTTAAGTTCTAATAATATAAAAGATACATAATAGATTTAGATAAAATATTTGACATAGTAATATATATATTTGTGATAAATGTTATTTCTGATTAATCACATTATAAGGATTTTCTCGAAGTTTCAAATAATTTAATGTGGTTTATTGAAGATAAATTATATTAGATAATTGGAAACATTGACAAATCTTTATGATATGATTAATAGAAAATGATATTTATTTAAATTATAGATCATAAAAATCTTAAATCAAAATGATATATATAATTGTTTTAGATATTATTTTTAATTATTCATGGTTTATAAAAAAAAACTAGGTTTAAGGATGAGGAGTATGATTCATATGTGTAATAATTAATGTTATTTAAAAGATTAAATGAATATGACTCGTGCTTAAAAGGTTGGTGATAAAGTTATGGTGATAAAGTTAATGTAAAGTAAAACTTCAATTAAATATAGCCAATCACATTGATTTTTAGAATTGCGTAAATTTGTAATGCATTCCATTAAAGTCAAATAATTCCACGTGTATAAGGCTCGGAAGTTCCGTTATAAATCCAATTATGCTCACTTAGATACATGAATCAAATAAAATAACAATAGGTCTCCTTGTGGAATACAATCGGAGTCCGATTGTTTAGAGGTCTCGTGGTGTCTGCCTCAACCGAGAGGATCAGGACCATCATATCATGTGTCACAAACACACAAACACTTACGGGTATATAAAAAAAAATTCTTTTACTTTACTTTATCTGTAATAAATAATTACTTGCTATCTATCACTTAACCATAATCTCCCTCTTAATATAAACTTCATAATTATTCTGTACTGAAACTTATATTTGCTTATCGTTATATTTGCTTATCGCTACCCAATCTAACATGGTTTATTAATTCAACACGTAATTGATTTCATAAACATACATTATAAGTCTCACCTCCTTTGAAAATTGGGAAAATATCCTTGGCATAAGAAAATGTGAATATAGTGCCGTGTAGCCAACTCATGCAAGAAATAAATGATAAGGTATGCTATGTGGTGTGGACTTTATTGTTCCCTGTCGTCGAACTTCACTTGTTTCGGAGACTTGATTCTCGACGATCCTTTAACCTTAATTGCCCAATCCCATGAGGCTGCAGATGTTGCCACCTGTAGCGCTTCTCGACTTCCAAGGCTGGCTTTTCGACTTCTCTGGTCTGGATGTACAAACGGGTTAATTCCGCTGACAGGTGTAATCATGGGCTCGGTATTTGCGAGGGTAACATTCGCGGGAAGGGAAAAAGCATAGGTTCATTGTGCTACAGGTTCATTGTGTTAGCTTTGCTTTTCTCTATTGCAGTCATGGTTCCTTTCTGTTAACAGGCCGAGGTATGCTGATTCATTTTGCGTTCCTGTTCCTTTATGAAAGATTTAAACCGTGGTTTTGGTCCGAAGACGATTATCTAAATGCTTGCTGGGTTTGTTTCTTCCTCCATCGATGAAGTCTCCGGAAGATCAGTTGGCCTTTCGTCGGAGAAACCCCAGGAAACCGAGGCTAAGCCTTTCCAGACTCCGCCTGTGGACCAAACAACTACGTTTATCTTCAAGGCACTGCCAAGTAAGAATTCGGGTTTCCATTCAGATTTTTCTTTCCAAGGCTCAGTTTTAATGATCATTCCAGACTTATTGTTACGTGTTCTAATACATTGTTCTCCTCCGCGCTCACACGCAGGATTTTCCAAAACGGCCATGACAAGCGTTTACAGGTAAATTACCGCCTTCAGGGTTTAATGCTCTCATACAATTCAGTAGAAAAAATATACCTCTTTTCGAGACACTAATGTCCTGTTATTGATGAAATGTGCAGGTGGGTTTAAACTTACAGTCTCTTCCTCAGGCTGCTCCATCAAATAACGATTTTCTAATCCACATCCAATTCCTATTGCAGGAGCCAGGTTAGTAGAACTTTTAAAGGCCGTGCGACAAGGATTAGAGTAGGCCTGTTACAAATGGTTAAATGTAATTTCTGTCCGGTGTTCACGCCGAGAAATTATTTAGCTCGTCGAGCTTAGGAAGAACTATGCACAGTTTCCTTAAGCATCACTTACAACTTGTTCTTAAGGGTTTTGAACGCTAGACAGCTAGCAAGAACAATTTTATTTCGTTCCGGTTGTTATACGTTAAGACTGGGTTGTTCTGTTATTCCAACTCATTGTAATTAAGTCTCCAGACGAGTATTTACTCTTCTTTTTGTCCCTAAATTATATAAATCCGAATGCATGCTGTGTCGTTACATTTTCTATGAGTTCTATTTGCATGAAATCTGAGATATCTTTCGTTTCTGTTCTGCGAAAGGAATTGAATGGTAATGTGTAAGTAATCTCTTTTATGGTAATACATATTTGTATGCATGCGATTCTTTCAAAGATTTCTTCGTGTGAAGGTAGTTCTGTCTGCAATATTGTTTCTACAAATTCGTTAAAATGTTAAGAACACAACTGTGTTGGCTAGTTTTAATGATGGAAGTCACGGCTAGGGTTTCTCTAGGATTACTGGCGCCGGTCCGCCAAAACAAGGACTGAGTATAGCTTTTCATCTCACGAACAGGGGGGGAAAGAGTTTCTTGAACTACTCCAGTTTGCGAAGTTCTTTCCCAAAACCCTTCCACAGTTATTCCCGTGTCTGTAATTCTTACTTTTAAAGAATGTCGACTAACATGCTTAAGACTAGTTGCATGCAAACGCTGGTGCCTTGTATTCTTGTAAATAAGCAGTTTGTTCTGTTTTGGATAAAAAAAATGTTATCGTTTATATGCGCTGTATAATTTCAATATTCTCAGGAACCCTTGTCAACTCAAAGTTTCTCAGGGTTCTTTGTCAGATAGTTAAATTTATATGAATTCTTTAACCCTATTAATACAGGTAGACACAATAAATTTCAAGAGCATCTTTTAGATACTGTTTACTGTTTCTATTTCCTTTTTAAGAAAACTGGATCTAAATATTATTTTTCGCACTTCTCAGTAATAAATAACACCCCAATCTTTACATGATTAAAACTCTTATTCATAAAAGGTAAAATTAATAATCTTTCCGGTCCAGACAGCTAGTAATCCGCCTATCCTTTCTTGCACTATTATACACAGAACCTTTTTCCATCTACTAACTTGCTACGATAACATTTGTTCCGTTTCATTAACAGTACATCAACCTTAAATATTCTTAGCAGTCAAGTAATAAACAGTTAATCTGTGTACTTATCTGAACTGGAATAAATTCCTTCTTTTTAAACTGTGGTCCTCCCAACCATCAAGCGAGGCGATGAGGTCCTCTTCTTGCCCCTGAGCTCCAGAATATTGGATAGTGCCGCGGAGAAATCAGTGGTTAGCTTCCTTCTTTTGTGACCTCAGGATAACTAATCCAGTCAACAGACAGAAAAATTCTTGCTCGAAGGGTTGCAGAAGTCATTTCAACTGGTCCACTAACCAGCTCTAGAAACACTCCACCCTCAGCTAGCACCAGCACAGAACCCTTACCCTCCTTCTGGAATTCATTTTATCCCAGAGGGTAGGTAACTTCTTTTTCCCCAACTGTTTTCTCCAACCACTTCCTATTTCTAGAAACTTCATCCACAGTCTAAGAAGGTTACCTCTTTTTTTTAAAAAAAAAACTTAATAACCGAATAATATTTTTATGTCATGAATACTTTTACATCAAAATTTCCTTGTCCTGAATAAAATAAAACAAAAACAAAAGAAATAATTAAAATAAACAACCTTTAACCAAAAGTGACTAATTATCTCTTAATGAGGGTGTCACAGCTTCCCCCCCTGGAAGCAACACCGTCCTCGGTGTTTTTAGCCCATCTCTGAAAAAAGTTCGGGGTATGCTTCCTGCATAAATTTTTCTTCCTCCAAGGTAGCTTCGTCTGGTCCAAAGTGCTTCCACTGCACTTTCACCTGAACGACTACTCTTTTGCGGAGTTCAATTTCCCTCCGATCAAGTATGCGTAGAGGCTCTACCAGGAATTCTCCGTCCGGTTAAAGACACAAAACAAATTTCTAATCAGAACATTAGAGATATTCAACCCACAAACTAGGATTATTTTATCCTTCTTCCTACCTGAATATTCTGCCAATGAATTACATGTTTCTCATCATGTATGTATCGCTTCAACAAGGATACATGAAACACGTTATGTACCCGAATGTGACTGGGCAATGCCAACCTGTAGGCTACTGGTCCGATTCTTTCCAATATTTGGAAAGGGCCACAGTACCGAGGAGCCAGTTTAGCACAAGAGGTCCACCTCATAGTGCTTCTTTTAGGCTTAATCCGAACATATACGTGGTCTCCTACCCCGAATTCTCGGTAGGATCTCTTCCGGTCTGCATAAACTTTTTGCCTATCTTGCGCGGCTTTCAAATTCTGCCTTATTCGTTTTACCTCTCCCTCCATTTCAGCCAACATTTCAGGTCCCAATAACAGTTTTGTTTCGGGGCTGCTCCAGTTTATAGGTGTGCGACATTGCCTACCATATAACGCCTCAAAGGGGCTCATTTTTAGGGACTCTTGATACCCATTGTTGTATGAAAATTCTACCAGGTGCAAGTAGTCTTCCCACTTAGTGGGTTGTTGCATTACATACATTCGCAGCATGTCTTCTAGAATCTGATTTACGCGCTCTGTTTGCCCATCTGTTTGAGGATGGTAAGCAGTACTAAAGTGTATCTGGGTTCCTAGTCCAGAAAATAAAGTTTTCCAGAAAGAAGCTGTAAACTTAACATCTCGGTCTGAAATCACAGTCTTGGGTATGCCATGCAACCTAAAAATCTCCTTCATAAATATATCCGCAATTTGTACCGTTTTATAGGTAAATTGCACATGAATAAAATTAGCGGATTTACTTAGTCTATCCACCACTACCATAATAGAATCATTCTGCTTCCTTGTTCGCGGTAATCCTGTGATAAAATCCAAGGAGATAACCTCCCACTTCCATTCAGGAATGGGTATAGGCTGCAATAACCCAGCAGGATGTTGATGCTCAGCTTGAACCTGCTGACACTCTAAGCACTTGCTTATATATTCGGCAATGTCCTTACGCATTCCTGGCCAATAGTACACTTTCCTTACTGCTGTAAGCATCTTTTGATATCTCGGATGACCAGTGTAATTGCTGCGATGAAATTCATTCAGGATTAATTCTTTAAGATTAGCGTGGTTAGGTACAAAGATCTTTCCGCGAAAAGTCAAAGCCTGATCTTCACTTTCTCCAAACTCTGTTGTCTTACTATGCTGTTTATCATTCTTCATCTGCTGCCACATAAACTTGTATTCTGGGTCTCTTTGAGCTTCTTCCTTCAACTGCTCCAGCAATTGGCTGTCCAACTGATTAAAATATAAAGCAAACAGACTGTGCAATTTCCGACTTAAAACATCAGCAACTCTATTTTCTTTTCCTTTGACATGCTGAATGTCCATGTCGAATTCGCTCAGAAATGCATTCCATCTCGCCTGTCTAGAGTTTAAATCTGCTTGCTTGAAATAGCTAGTCAAGCTACTATGATCTGTTTTCAGCACAACTCTTTTACCTATAAGATAATGCCTCCATACTCGGAGGGCGTGGACTACTGCCGTAAGCTCCAAATCATAAGTAGAATATTTCTGCTCATAATCCTTGAGCTTTCTTGACTCGTACGCTATTACATTTCCCTCTTGAGTTAATACTGCTCCAACTCCTTCTTTACTAGCATCCGTGCAGACTTCATAGTCTTTTTCCGGGTCAGCTACCTTCAGAACTGGAGCTGTAGTTAGAAGTTGTTTTAGTTTTTCAAAACTGTCTTGGCATTCTTTTGTCCATCTAAACAACTTGCCCTTCCTCTGCAGAGATGTAATGGGGAAGGCAATCTTGGAGAACCCTTTTATAAATCTTCTGTAATACCCGGCTAGGCCCATGAATGATCTAATATCCGCCACATTCCGAGGAACCTGCCACTCCATGATGGCTTTGATCTTTTCGGGATCAACAGCTATCCCTTCAGCTGTTATGACATGTCCCAAGTACTGGATTTCTGTTTTAAAGAAATCGCACTTGCTGAATTTAGCATAGAGCTGATGCCTCCGTAGCGTTTCCAACACAAGACGCAAATGCTCCTTATGCTCTGCTTCATCTTTAGAGTACACCAAAATATCATCAATAAATATGAGTACAAAATTATCTAGAAATTGATGAAACACACCATTCATTAGCCTCATAAAAGTTGCTGGCGCATTTGTTAAACCAAAGGGCAACACAACAAACTCATAATGACCATATCGGGTGCGGAAGGCTGTTTTGCAGATATCTTCATCTTTAATCCGAACTTGATGATATCCGGATCTTAAGTCAATCTTGGAAAATACCTTAGCCCCTCTTACCTGGTCAAATAGATCGTCAATTCTTGGTAAAGGATACCTGTTCTTAACAGTTAACTTATTAAGCTGTCTGTAGTCCATACACATGCGCATTGTTCCATCTTTCTTTTTAACGAAAAGGACCGATGCACCCCATGGTGACACACTTGGACGTATATAGCCCTTATCTAGCAACTCTTGCAACTGTATTTTTAATTCTGTTAACTCTGGCATGCTCATCCTATACGGGGCTCTTGATACTGGTGAGGCACCTGGCAGCAACTCAATAGTGAAATCAACATCCCTTTTGGGTGGTAGACCAGGAATTTCCTCTGGAAATACATCTAAAAATTCCTGCACCACAGGAATATTTTCCAGCATTGGGGCCTTTTCCTTAGAGTCGGTGTATCCTACTTGAATAGCATACAACTGGCATCCTTTTCTAATACACTTACCCAGCTGAGATGCTGTTATTGGTTGTAATTGTACAGGCTTTTTAACCCCTTGAACCGTTTTCCGTGTACCATCCTGTTTTTTAAATGTGATGGTATTCTCCTTACAGTCTACCACTGTCCAATGTTTTTCCAGCCAATCCATACCTAATAGCACATCGTACGATCCTAATGGTAAAATATTTAGATCTACTTCTATTTGCTGTTCTGACACTTCCAGCGCACAGTTAGAAACTTTTGCTGTTACCTTACGTTTCGCCCCAGTGGCTAACTGTACCAGCCATGAGTTCCTAAACTTTTGTTCTTTTAATTTGCATAATTCTACCAACTTAGGACTGATATAACTCAAAATCGCTCCAGGAAAAACCAGAATTGAAACAGGTTTAGTTAGTAGTGTACCTTCAAGTTCAATCATCGTAGACTGAAAATCGGCCTGCCGATCTTCTAGCGCTGCATTGATACGATGTACGCTACGTGCCACGTCTCCAACCGTAGATGCCTCTTGCATATTTCCCACAGTTTCACTTTTGTTCCGTTTGGGACAGTTTTTATAATAATGAGCTTCCCCACAGCCCCAACATTGTAAGGGAGGCTTAGAATTCTGTCCAAGCTCAGGTTTACTTGACGCTTCTGTGGGCTTCTCCTCAGCTGGCCACTTGATTCTTTGGTGGTTCTTCCCAAACTGTTTGCCGATTGTATTTAGTGCTGCATTCCTGAAGCTACTGTTTTTACTGTTTTTAAAGGTAGAGCTACTTTTCTGTCCTTTCTTCGGCTGCCAGCCTTTTCCCACATCACTCTTACTCTTATTTTGCTGGTAACACAACCGTGCTTTCCGGATAGCCTCATCCATAGTCTGGGGGTTAACGAATTCTATTCGTTCTCTCATATGAGCAGGTAGACTGCTTAAAAACCTCTGTACCTTGGCCTTTTCTTCTCGAAGATAAGGTACATATCGCAGCAGTGAAGTGAACTTGTCACAAAGTCATCTATCGTCATTTGTCCCAGCTGAAGATCATGAAACTCCTTTGCTTTGTCGTCATAAAATCTTTCTGTCAGGTATTTGTCCTTAAAATACTGCTGGAACAGTTCCCAGGTTATGTCGCGTTCATCAATGATGCGCACATTCTTCACTTCTTCCCACCACAGGGTGGCTTTTTCCCGTAATTGATATATGGCCAGTCTGGCCTTCAAATTGCTGCTGTATTCATAGACCTGGAAATATTTGTTTAGATTTATTAACCAGGCTTCAGCTGCCTCCTCAGCCTCACCATCAAATGTTGGTGGTTTAATCTTACGAAATTCTCCCTGCAACTCCATCTTTTGCCTTTTTGAATCTTGTTGGCCAGACAAATTTCCCGACTCTGCTTCATTATAATTCCTATTTTTACTCCTCTGGGAGGGGCTCCTTTCAGTTCTGTCATCACCATTATTCTGAGTCTGCTGATCCTCTGGTTCTGTAGTTAATTCTCTTTCAGCACTAGGGTGTTTCATCCCCTGATTCTGCTTATCAGAAAAACTCTTCAGGATCTTCTCTTGATCCTGTAGCAACCTCTCATTATCCCTTCGAACTCGTAACATTTCCTCTTGAAGTTGTTGTACCGTACTTAACAGGAATGTAGTTTGTTGCTGTTGTTCTTCAAGTAATCGACTAGTCTTTTGGTGCTGCTCAACCGTCAACTGTACCCACATTTCTGGGTTCAAAACTGTGGGAGTTTGAGTCCTCTCTGGTTGCGATTGGTTTGCCATTGCTTTGCTCCCTTTTGTGCACTAATCACAAGCACATTGTTAGTAGACCCTTAAGATCCCAATGTAGCAACTTGGTGCTCTGATACCACTTGTCACAAACACACAAACACTTACGGGTATATAAAAAAAATTTCTTTTACTTTACTTGATCTGTAATAAATAATTACTTGCTATCTATCACTTAACCATAATCTCCCTCTTAATATAAACTTCATAATTATTCTATACTGAAACTTATATTTGCTTATCGTTATATTTTCTTATCGCTACCCAATCTGACATGGTTTATTAATTCAACACGTAATTGATTTCATAAACATACATTATAAGTCTCACCTCCTTTGAAAATTGGGAAAATATCCTTAGCATAAGAAAATGTGAATATAGTGCCATGTAGCCAACTCATGCAAGAAATAAATGATAAGGTATGCTATGTGGTGTGGACTTTATTGTCGCCTGTCCTCGGACTTCACTTGTTTCGGAGACTTGATTCTCGACGATCCTTTAACCTTAATTGCCCAGTCCCATGAGGCTGCAGATGTTGCACCTGTAGCGCTTCTCGACTTCCAAGGCTGGCTTTTCGACTTCTCTGCTCTGGATGTACAGGCGGGTTAATTCCGCTGACAGGTGTAATCATGGGCTCGGTATTTGCGAGGGTAACGTTCGCGGGAAGGGAAAAAGCACAGGTTCATTGTGCTACAGGTTCATTGTGTTAGCTTTGCTTTTCGCTATTGCAGTCATGGTTCCTTTCTGTTAACAGGCCGAGGTATGCTGATTCGTTTTGCGTTCCTGTTCCTTTCTGAAAGATTTAAACCGTGGTTTTGGTTCGAAGACGATTATCTAAATGCTTGCTGGGTTTGTTTCTTCCTCCATCGATGAAGTCTCCGGAAGATCAGTTGGCCTTTCATCGGAGAAACCCCAGGAAGCCGAGGCTAAGCCTTTCCAGACTCCGCCTATGGACCAAACAACTACGTTTATCTTCAAGGCACTGCCAGGTAAGAATTCGGGTTTCCATTCAGATTTTTCTTTCCAAGGCTCAGTTTTAATGATCATTCCAGACTTATTGTTACGTGTTCTAATACATTGTTCTCCTCCGCGCTCACATGCAGGATTTTCCAAAACGGCCATGACAAGCGTTTACAGGTAAATTACCGCCTTTAGGGTTTAATGCTCTCATACAATTCAGTAGAAAAAATATACCTCTTTTCGAGACACTAATGTCCTGTTATTGATGAAATGTGCAGGTGGGTTTAAACTTACAGTCTCTTCCTCAGGCTGCTCCATCAAATAATGATTTTCTAATCCACATCCAATTCCTATTGCAGGAGCCAGGTTAGTAGAACTTTTAAAGGCCGTGCGGCAAGGATTAGAGTAGGCCTGTTACAAATGGTTAAATGTAATTTTTGTCCAGTGTTCACGCCGAGAAATTATTTAGCTCGTTGAGCTTAGGATGAACTATGCACAGTTTCCTTAAGCATCACTTACAGCTTGTTCTTAAGGGTTTTGAACACTAGACAGCTAGCAAGAACAATTTTATTTCGTTCCGGTTGTTATACGTTAAGACTGGGTTGTTCTGTTATTCCAACTCATTGTAATTAAGTCTCCAGATGAGTATTTACTCTTCTTTTTGTCCCTAAATTATATAAATCCGGATGCATGCTGTTTAGTTACATTTTCTATGAGTTCTATTTGCATGAAATCTGAGATATCTTCCGTTTCTGTTCTGCGAAAGGAATTGAATGGTAATGTGTAAATAATCTCTTTTATGGTAATACATATATGTATGCATGCGATTCTTTCGAAGATTTCTTCGTGTGAAGGTAGTTTTGTCTGCAATATTGTTTCTACAGATTCGTTAAAATGTTAAGAACACAACTGTGTTGGCTATTTTTAATGATGGAAGTCACGGCTAGGGTTTCTCTAGGATTACTGGCGCCGGTCCGCCAAAACAAGGACTGAGTATAGCTTTTTATCTCACGAACAGGGGCGGAAAGAGTTTCTTGAACTACTCCAGTTCGGGAAGTTCTTTCCCAAAACCCTTCCTCAGTTATTCCCGTGTCTGTAATTCTTACTTTTAAAGAATGTCGACTAACATGCTTAAGACTAGTTGCATGCAAACGCTGGTGCCTTGTATTCTTGTAAATAAGCAGTTTGTTCTGTTTTGGATAAAAAAAATGTTATCATTTATATGCGCTGTATAATTTCAATATTCTCAGGAACCCTTGTCAACTCAAAATTTCTCAGGGTTCTTTGTCAGATAGTTAAATTTATACGAATTCTTTAACCCTATTAATACAGGTAGACACAATAACTTTCAAGAGCATCTTTTAGATACTGTTTACTGTTTCTATTTCCTTTTTAAGAAAACTGGATCTAAATATTATTTTTCGCACTTCTCAGTAATAAATAACACCCCAATCTTTACATGATTAAAACTCTTATTCATAAAAGGTAAAATTAATAATCTTTCCGGTCCAGACATCTAGTAATCCGCCTATCCTTTCTTGCACTATTATACACAGAACCTTTTTCCATCTACTAACCTGCTACGATAACATTTGTTCCGTTTCATTAACAGTACATCAACCTTAAATATTCTTAGCAGTCAAGTAATAAACAGTCAATCTGTGTACTTATCTGAACTGGAATAAATTCCTTCTTTTTAAACTGTGGTCCTCCCAACCATCAAGCGAGGCGATGACGTCCTCTTCTTGCCCCCGAGCTCCAGAATATTGGATAGTGCCGCGGAGAAATCAGTGGTTAGCTTCCTTCTTCTGTGACCTCAGGATAACTAATCCAGTCAACAGACAGAAAAATTCTTGCTCAAAGGGTTGCAGAAGTCATTTCAACTGGTCCACTAACCAGCTCTAGAAACACTCCACCCTCAGCTAGCACCAGCACAGAACCCCTACCCTCCTTCTGGAATTCCTTTTATCCCAGAGGGTAGGTAACTGCTTTTCCCCCAACTGTTTTCTCCAACCACTTCCTATTTCTAGAAACTTCATCCACAATCTAAGAAGGTTACCTCTCTTTAAAAAAAAAAAAACTTAATAACCGAATAATATTTTTATGTCATGAATACTTTTACATCAAACTTTCCTTGTCCTAAATAAAATAAAACAAAAACAAAAGAACTAATTAAACTAAATAGTGTTTAACCAAAAGTGACTAATTATCTCTTAATGAGGGTGTCACATCATGCCCACGTAAGTTGAAAAACAATCGAGTGAGGAAAGAACTGAGTCAGTTGGCCACTATGTTCATGATGAGTGACCATGTCTTTCGGATATCATATCTGGAGTCATGCTTGCGCCATGCATGACAGAGCACAGTTTGCATATTTATCAAAGTAAGGCCAATATATATGAACTTCGTACAATGAAGATTATGTATATTCAGAATTTATTAAATTTTGTCATTATTGGTCTCTTAAATTTTTAAAATATTTAGAAATATATAATTTAGTTAAATTTTGCTAAATCAGCTTACTTTTTAAAAATTGATTATATTCATTTTCTTACTTTTGGGGATTTCATATTTACGGTGGACATTTGATGACCATCATTTGTGTTTATCATTTTAATTTTTATATAGGTTCATGGCTCTTAATTATTATGTATTTTTATATGCAAATTTTTATAATAATTGAGAAACAAATTTCAAGGTAATTGCTTTTAAAAAAATATAATAGCTCCCTAGTCTTTATAACATTAATAACATGAAGGAAAATATTTCTAAAATGTCACTACTCCAATCTTTCTATGTATTCCATTTTGCATCTTTAAGAATAGCATTCTCAGCCTATCCACTACGACCAACGAAAGAAAGCAAACTTAATTATCTAACTTGACCTCTGTTTAAACCTATCCACATATTAAATGACTAACAACTTAAATACGTATACGTCGAGTTTAGGGTGTCGAATTTAAAACCTACTTGTCTAACTTGACCTCTGTTTAAACCTAACCACTTATTGAATTAGTAACAACTTCAATACTTATACGTCGAATTTAGGGTTTCAAATTGTTTGGAAGCTGAACGGTAATTCATTCATTTAGAGGATTCCATAAGTTAATATACTTTTGGATGAATGAATGGATTGGGTAATCATCGTAAACCGTTTGAAGTGCGAGTGAGAATGTGAACGCATAGACTTCACGATGTCCCGTCCACGGCACGTGATGATGTTTTTGTTCAAAACCAATTAAGTTTTCCAGAACACCATTTCTCCCCTTCGAAATTTAGTACAGTTATACAAAGCATTCCTACTTTGCGTATGTTATTCAGTAACCCTGTAATTTTATTTAACTCCAGGTAAGGAACGCCTAAACATCTGAACAAATACGAGGAACATTCGGCAAAAATAGGATCAGATGGATGGGTTTGCATGTAACCCTAAGTTCTAACATCTGTAAACCAGCCGGTCTATCGCAGATTACGAATAATATGGATGAATCTGTTCAGATATGAGAATTGATTTTTGAGGCAGCTTTTCAGAGGGAGATTCGTCTACATATTTTTTTGTAATAGGGATGAATCTGTTCAGATATGGGAATTAATTTCCGAGGAAGCTTTTCATCGGGAGAATTTTGTACATAATTTTTTTAATATTTGAATGGACGTTTTTGGGAGTAAATATATTTACAAAGTTATTTTAGGAATTCATTAAATAATAGAGTTACTTGTCTTCGACAAATATCTTTACTATGTGACAGATCTTGAACATAGCTTTCTAAATACGTATATCTCATCTGCATTACTTTTCATTTTCTTATAGCATCTGAAAATTATTAACATTTTAATATATGAAAGACATGATTGTGCAATCAATCACATTTATTAATATAAACATAAATGTGTTATAAATGTAAAACACATAATTGTGCAATCAACCACATTTATTAAGAAAATATAAATGTTATTATGCTAGTTGATAATATTGAAGATAGTTCAAAAATAATATCTCTTGTTTTTCATTCATTACAATGACGAGAGGATCGATTATTGATTTCAACATTCTTGTCATTCTAATTACTGATGTCCATTTATAAAATTTATGTGCTATTTGTCAGAGTGCATAAGGAACACGATAAAAGGAATCTCTAAATCAGAAAGGCTACCGTTAAGAAAAAATGAAGACTGAAATGTAAAGTATAATAGATATGCTGTGTGACTTCAGGACTGAAATGGCTTCTGCTTCCACGTAAAAGGCAAACATTATAGGTACATTCAGCCAATTCCGACAGTATGTCATGGTATCCACTTTGCAAGAGGCCATTGGTAAGCACTAAATACACAGCTGTATAGCATTTACCATAACTGAGTAATTGAGTTCATAAGGATGGATTTTGGTATAAGTGGTGCTTATTTGGTCTTTTTGCTAAATTATATATTTCCCAATATCTGCGCATAACTACATTTCCCTTTGCATATTTAAGGGATAATTTTGAAAATCTCAGACGGAAGTCAAAACGTTTAACTTTTAGAAATAAATATCTGTCAGAATTAAAAATAGAAAGTTTCAATGTGTCAGAATTAAAAAACATGCAGAAATATTCAATGAGCATAAGCTCAATACAAGGTGAAAGAAATTTATCAATAAATGTAAACCCTACTCTTCAAACCACAATATGGAATTGCATATTGCGACAGACCTAAATGGCCCAAAATATGATTTGAATAAAAAATTTATAACATTTCAACAATTTAGAAGTTGCCTAAATCTTACTGACGGCCTGTTATACAACACTCCAGCCTTTCCATCACAAGGTAATTTTTTCATGACGGCATCTCCCATCAAAACATACATAATCGTTCAAAAATGAAATAACGAAAATGTGCTTTTAGGTAGGCTTATTAAGTTAATAGATATTTAAGATTATTAAAGACAAACATTGTATATTAATTATATATATAGATAAAAGTTTACTTTTGAGAAAGGAAAAAATAATGAAGGATGGAATAATTTAGGAAAATCTGTAATTCATTAAAATAAAATATTAATAATAATAAATTTTTTAAAAATATAATTTAAACAATGAAGAATTATACATGGTCTATATATAGAGACACATAAAACTTATATAAGTCAATTAAATTTTCTGAATTTGCATATAATGAATTTTTATCCTTCATTAGTATAAATTAAATAGTTGATAAATACTTTATATACTTATGTTATGAGATAATTATAACAATATAATTGACAGAAATTGAAAGTTTAAAATTAAAAATATATTTTAAAAATGTAAATAATAAAAAACTCTAAAGATATTATTTTTTAATTAAATCTTAAACATGCATTCAATATTTCTCATAAAAATCGCTGGAATATTAAATCTCAATTTAGATAATGTCACACTCCCTTGTACATTATACTAACTTAGCGAACAAATAAAAATATAAATTTTTTCTATGTAATTAAATATAACTATACAAAGTCTTTTAAAGATTTACATCATAGTTATTTTTTGAGTTTAGATTTAATTAAAAATAACTTTGCACATATTACCATTCCCCTTATGCTTATTTTTTTTCGTAGGGTCTTATACATTACCTTTGTCATTGAATGGGGCAGAATTTAGAATTACATTCGGTCCATGGTGTAAATGTATATGTGTTAATTAAATAAATTGTACTTAGGGATTTTAGTGTACCTATACATATTAATTTTTTGGTTATGGGATGAATTACACGTGGCAGTGGAACTCTCCATAGTTTGTTGTCACTTGCGAGGTAGGTAGTGTGTTCCAGGTGTGACGATCTGTGTAGTCCATTTCTAGGGTTGGCATCAGATGGCTTTGCTTGCAAGAATGTAGTTAATGGCAACTGTCTAGCTCTAGGCTCTTCCAAGCACACTCATTATAGCTATTCCAGGTACTACTATCTAGTTTTCTACAAGCTACCTCCCTTCTCCCTGATTGTACTATCACTTTCTACACTATTTTCCTTTCTGGAGGTCGATGTGTACACATTTTTGGTCCTACACACGTGACTTAGAAGGTTGTTAGTTATTTTCTAGAGTATTGAAGGAATTTGGCCAAAGGCTAGTGCTCGAGGTAATAATTTTTCTGTTTCTTTGTCGCCAGCGTCCATCATAGAATTTGTTTGAGTGTTTATTTATGTCATGAAACCTTGGTTCCTTTCTCTATGCCACGATGGTCCTAAAAAAATTAATTTCTATTCTTTCCACAAGTGGTAATTCATTGATAAGGGTTTAGGAGGTTTTCTTATTTTCTTGACTTTTTCATTCTTATACCTTGGAAGTTCAGCCTAAATTTTCTGATCCTTGCTCACTTTCTTATTCCAGGTTTTTACCAGTTACCTCAGCTTATTCTAACAGGTTGTAGAGATGGCCAAACTAGCCGTTGGAATAGTGACTAATTTGACTAAGAAGGAATCATCTTTGCATCGAGAGGTTCAACAACAACAAATATTAGCAACAAAATTTAAGGAATATAATAGTTATGTTTCTACTAGAATATTTCCCCACATGTAGGACTAAGCCGATAATCGATGAGGTCATCTACTGCACCATATATATGTCAAAGAATCTAATGAAAACCTTATGGAAAATATGTGGCCATGAGTTGGAGTGTATGTGACCATGATTTGGAGTGTCGATTAAGATGATGAGATGAAGGGGCATATTCTCCTACAAGACAATAGTCATGTTCAATTAGGAGGAACATGGTGTTGTGACATATAGGTGAAGCTACCACAAAGGCATTCCACTTCATGGTCAAAATAATGAAGAAAACTACAAACACATTTTGCCCCAATCATTGTCTCCTCGTTAATAACATCATTACTACAATATTGATAATTGTAAAAGATTTATATGTTAACGTAAAACATATTTAAATAAAAAGTGAAAAGTTTTTCTAACACTTAATCGATCAAGGTTAAGGTTAATATAATTAATTAAGATTATAAATTTGATCATTATATTTGTAGAAAATATTAAAATAAAAATAAATTAAAAATATTTTAAAATTTAAAATTATATTTATAAAATTTTATTAAGATAATATTTATTAATCTAAGCTAGATTATAAGTGTCAACTAGAACTATGAAGAGTGCTTTGGTGAAATGGTTATTGTCTCTCCCACCAAACTTGAAGTCCATTATATCAAGATACTGATTTTCAACACATTTGATAAATATTGGTGAGTGAGTATGTTAGGAACTATTAGTCACTACAAATATGTGTTTGGTCCTTAGAAGTAATGGTATATTCAATGAATGAAGTGAAAACCTACAATGAATAGTTAAGGAGCATGCTCTACAAGAGTTCAAAAGAACAAATGTTGATCAATATTGTACTTGTACACTTGAAAGTACTTATTCATGTTTTTTAAGCAAGCTTTAGCCACTTCCTTAGCTTCACCATCAAACGTTGGTGGTTTTATTTTTCGAAATTCCCACTAAAGTTCGAATTTCTACTTTTTAACTTTTTGCTGATCTGACACATTGCTAGATTCTTCTTCATTGTAATTTTTGTTCTTGCTTCGCTCGGATGGGATTCTTTCCACTCTGTCAGTGTTTTTGTTTCTCGTTTGCTGCTCATATTCTTCTTGCATGCCTCTGTCAGTACTTGGATGTTTCACCTCCTGGTTTTGTTTATATGACATGTTTTTTAATATATTTTCTTGGTATTGTAGTAATCGTTCATTATCTGTATGAACACACACCATTTCCCCCTGTAGTTGTTGTACCATATTCAACAGGAAACTGGTTTGGTGTTGCTGTTATTCCAACAGCCTAATATTTTGTCGGTGTTGTTCAACACTTAATTGAACCCACATTTCTGGGTTCATCACTAGTTGAGCTTGGGGTTCCCCAGTATCTTGGGGTGGTTGTGGCACTATTCCCTTTCTGATTATGTTTCTCTAAATCTTTCTCTTTCTCTCTTTCTCTCTCTCTCTCTCTCTCTTTGTGCATCAGTCACACACACAGCTTTATTGTTAGTTTACCCTTAGGGTCCCAGCATACGAACGTTGCTCTGATACCACTTGTAACAGTCTAAAATGAAAAAATGAAAATAAATTACTACACTTGATTTTTAAACTAAGGTAAAAACTTACCTTATACAATTATTAAATACTCAGTCCATTTAACCGAGCTGTATATTTGTTTTACAACATATTTATCTCTATCAACATTCTATCAAACCTATGTTACTTACATAAGTATCATTTTTATCCCATATAAAAAAATAGACATGCAGATAGATTTTATAACATCAAACTATAATAACATTTAACGCAATTGTTAGTCTCGATTTGGCTTCTGAGTGGATATTTCCGCCGGCTTCACATTTATTACCGGGGTTCCATTTCTCGATTACTACAACATGGATAAATATTTTACTATCATGGCAATGTTAGCTGCTTAGTAGTAGCTGGAAATGTACTTTGTAATAACTGAAATGACATCGGAGATATCTTTCCATGAGATCTATCACAAATTTCTAAGTGATCAACTTCATCTCCACCGTAAAATTTCATTAGATCGGCGGTTGGGAAAATTGGGTGGGAGGAGCATTGTAATGCCCACTGATGCAGGAGCATCAAGACCTTTTTCTCCATTTGTAAATATGGGGTGTGATAATATTAATTTGTAAATATGGGGTGTGATGATTTTTAATATTTTATTAATTAATTTGAATTAAATAGGAGAAGGTGAGGATTTATGTAAATATCTTTTTATTAATAAAAGGATATGAGGAAATTTAATGAATTGAAGGATTTTAGGGATGAAAACCTATCCTTTAGGGATGTTGAGAAATTTAGGGGTTTGTTGAGGATTTTAAGAGATTGAGCATTTAATTAAATGATTTTTAAAATTGTATAAGTAGGAAGGGGTTTTGTGAGAAAAGGACATTGAGATTGTGAGGTTGAGAGTAGGTTTGGATAGCAAGGCTATAAGCCTTTAGCAATTGTAGAGGGCCACCGAATTGGAATATCTGGCCAAACAAGTCTGTAAGTAATCTTGTTTTGATTTCAGATTATAAATATATATACATTTGGAGATTGGCTGCGAAAGTTATAGTATTTTCTGGTTAAATGTATATATATATGGTTGATGAACTGATTATTGGAAAAATCGACTAATGGAAACCTGCAATCAAAGAAATGGTGGGATCGATTTATGTGACCAAGTTAAAAGGATTGATTTTAAAACTATTGAATGTGGAATGCATGGAATAGGTGCGGGATTGGTTGTTCCTAATTTGAATGAATCTACAGTTCAGTATGCATTAAATTGAATTCGAATTCTGTGTGTGAAATCCATTGATTAAACTGCTATTTAAAAGAATTCGATATGGTAGGATATGACATGGAAGGTCGATAATTATAGATTGAAGAAGAAGCCAGGAAAGCGTGGAACTGGAATGCAATTCCATTAAAATGGTTGAGCCCTGAAATGAACGGTTATTTTATAATCGATCTGTAGTTTGTAGACAGCGCCGGAAAGGAAATAGAATAGTAGTTTTCCCTGAAGTTACAAGTCGTGATATTGATGAATGGCGCTGTTGAATGTTGAATATTGCAATGATCGATTTTAGTTCATGCTTTGTGCTGAAAGAATGTTGGGATTTTTATAGGCATATGGAAAGAAAACAGAATTCATTTAAAATCAATTAATGCTGGAATGAAACTAAACCTGTATTGTTGAAGAAAACGCAGGAAAGAAAAGATCAATCAGTTTTATGAGGGCTGGATTGAATATCAAGAGGTATGCACAGTTTGACAGCGCTGACAGAACGATGTTCACATAGATTGATCGAATAGTAAGTCCGGTTAAACGCTGGGAAGTTTCAATTAGAAATAGAGTTGGGAAAAACCGCCCAATTCAACGACAGCGGCATTCGAAATGCGTAGGCAAATTGAGACTGTTCCAAGAACGCGGAGGTCATTACACAGCATGGTAAGATTCTCAGCGTTAACCATGGAGCCGAATGTGAAAACAATTCGTGTTGAAAAGAGTAATGAAGGTGCAGAACCATGTTGCGATGGTCGATTGGAAAGGTATGAGGTTATTTGTATTATGTGGGTGATACAAAAGTTGTGGTGATAGGCGTCTGGAATCATATTATAAGTTGACCACACATATACAAATAAGTAATTAAGCAGATCCATAGCAATGATATATTTACACATATAGAAATCAATAGTAGCGCAAGGAGTCGGTTTCCAGAAGGTGTTGAAATTGAAAAGGTGTTTGTTCTCTGAATGAGTCAGGATGGAAGTTATGTTGTGTTTTGAAATGAAATTCAGTTGCAGAACGCCATAATACTCCATTGCAGAACGTTTTGAATGGAAGTATTTAGCGTTGAAATGAAATTCAGTTGAAGAGCTCTATTGAATGGAAAAAGTGTGGAATTGAATGTTTAATAATAAAAGGTGCATGAAAAATTCAAGATCGGCATTGAATTGAATTGAATGATGTTTATTTAATATAAAGGCATGTAAATTGGGTTTGAAGTGGTAAATAAAATTAGGAATGATGTGTATAAACACATATGCTTGTTGATGATTATGATCGAACCTAAATGAGCTTCTGCATGTGAGAATGAGAGAAGTTGAATTTGCCAGTGATTGATGTTTAAAATTTGGAATTGCTGAGTATGCATTCTTTTATGCATGGTATTTGAAGATCCTGGGTATGTCAAGCTTTAAAATTGCGTCATTTTGGTATCAGAGCTTGGCTTTGTTGAAATGAAGAATGTTTGTTTGAAGACAGAAGATTTGTTAAACAATGTGTGATGAATGATGAAGTAGCAGATGTGCATGCAGGCAAAGGAGGTCAGATTCTAATCTGACAGTCAAAACAAACCAGAGTACAGCTGAAGAATTGAGCAGGTATTGTGTTTGGTTAATTTTGATTTGGGTTTTACTGACAAGAAACAGATTGAGGATTGATGGTTGCAGCAAAGAAGGAATTGTTGCTGACAACTAAATTTTGCCAGATCAAGCCAGAAGGTTGGAAGAGAGAATCAGATTTTAAAATCTGATTGACAGTGAATTTTTGCAGAGGAAGCATAAGGATTTGCTGGAACAGATTTGCAGGAGTGATGAGATTGAAGTACAGGTAAATGGAAGGACAAGATCAGCTGAGATCTTGAAGGTAAGGTGATCTGGGTTTATTTGAATTTGAAGATTGTAGTCTTTGCATTAAAGCAGAAGTATTTTTGTAACTCCCAAAAGGAAAATCCATAGAAGACATGTTTAAATTTGCTAACAGAAAACTGGTGAAAGCATAGGTGTGGCAGAACCTTGGGGAAATCCAATAGAGATTGGATAAGGAAGATAGTTGTGAACAGGTAGATGAGTTGAAGCCCAGGAAGAGCAAAGAGAAGTGCTCAAAGGAGGTTCCAGAGATAGAACCAATTTCTTGCCAAAAGACTGAGTGAGGAGAGCTTGGTGAGGTAAGTGGCGGCAGGACAAGACTTGCTGCTGAAGAGGCTTTAGTACAACTCATAGTAAAGTGAGTGAGGAACTCATAGAGATGGAAAGGATGATGACTAGTGACAGTCGTCACAGAGGTTCTGAAATAAACCACAACAGAGGACAAAAGAAGAAGGATGCCAAGGCAGTTGGCATACAGAGACAGTTAAGCAAAGAAGAATATGAGAGGGAGAAGGCTGAGATAGAAATTCAGCTTGAGGTGTTAATGGAGATGTTGCAAAGAAATGAGGAAAACCAGAAGCATGGTTATGTCATGAGAAAGAAGTTGAGATGGCAGAGGCTACAAGAGAAGTGGAATCATAAGGTAAATATGCAGTTGATAAAGGAACTAAGGAAACTTGAAGAGGTTATAGATGCCAGACAGAGGATAGAGAAGCTCGAAACAGTTGAGCTACAACAAAAGGAAGATGCTGAGGAAGATGTTGAAGTTTCGATATGTTACCCAGAGAGTGGACCATTACTTTTTGAAAGTGATGAAGAGCTGGAGGAGTTGAATCATATGAATGATTCAAAGCAGCCCGAAGATTTGATGACTGAAGTATCAAACAAGACCGTAAGGTCTTGTGATTTTAAAACTGATGATTTGTGTGTGATTGCAGGTTTGGAAGAAGATAGACAGTCTTTTAAAGCTGACAAAGATGTGAAAGAGTACCTTCCAGAAGATGAAAGTTTTAAAGCAGAGGCTGGAAAAGAATCAGTTCACTACAGTGGACAAATGCTGGAAGACATCATTGAAATAGCTGATGAGAAGTGGAGACTAGCTGACAGTCTCAAGAGTTCTTTGAGTTTGGATCAGCATACTGATATGCTGACAGAAGCAGAGAAATCAACACAACAGAGGCCTTATTTTTTTTATTATAATGATTGTCTTATGATTGAAGATGTTGTTGCAGATGCTAGAACATATTTGGCACAGGTGGATCGTCAGATGAAAGAAGAAGAGGAAGAACATCTACTGAAGGATGTTAAGGAGAGATTGCTGAAGAAGGATGACAAAGCAGTTGTCATAAATGATAATCCGGAAGAAGTTGCAGGTGACGAACAAAGGAATGTTGCAGAAGGAAAGGAAGATTGGGAGGCCGTAACATTCATATTGACAGCTAGAGCAACATGTGAGGCGACATTTATAGTAGCAGCAACAGAAAAGGTTATCAAAACAAGTGAAGAGCAATCAAGAGAAGGAAGCAATCAGCAGACAGAGGACATACTTGACAGAGAAATTGAGTTGATGATAAAGACATCCCAGAGAAAGACAGCCGAAAGAAAGAAAAGGAGCAACAACAAGAGAAAGACAGCAAAAGATTGCAAGAGCAGAGCAAGTGGAGCACTACAACACAAAATATGGAAACCTGGAAGACAACATCAGATGACAACAGCAGTGAAGAAATTGACAAGCACGGAAGATTTACAAAATAAAATTTGGGATCCAGGAGGAGATATCCAGACTTATGACCAGGTGGTCATGAATTTTCTTACATGGGGAGTCTGATGCAGGAGCATCAAGACCTTTTTCTCCATTTGTAAATATGGGGTGTGATAATATTAATTTGTAAATATGGGGTGTGATGATTTTTAATATTTTATTAATTAATTTGAATTAAATAGGAGAAGGTGAGGATTTATGTAAATATCTTTTTATTAATAAAAGGATATGAGGAAATTTAATGAATTGAAGGATTTTAGGGATAAAAACCTATCCTTTAGGGATGTTGAGAAATTTAGGGGTTTGTTGAGGATTTTAAGAGATTGAGCATTTAATTAAATGATTTTTAAAATTGTATAAGTAGGAAGGGGTTTTGTGAGAAAAGGACATTGAGATTGTGAGGTTGAGAGTAGGTTTGGATAGCAAGGCTATAAGCCTTTAGAAATTGTAGAGGGCAACCGAATTGGAATATCTGGCCAAACAAGTCTGTAAGTAATCTTGTTTTGATTTCAGATTATAAATATATATACATTTGGAGATTGGCTGCGAAAGTTATAGTATTTTCTGGTTAAATGTATATATATATGGTTGATGAACTGATTATTGGAAAAATCGACTAATGGAAACCTGCAATCAAAGAAATGGTGGGATCGATTTATGTGACCAAGTTAAAAGGATTGATTTTAAAACTATTGAATGTGGAATGCATGGAATAGGTGCGGGATTGGTTGTTCCTAATTTGAATGAATCTACATTTCAGTATGGATTAAATTGAATTCGAATTCTGTGTGTGAAATCCATTGATTAAACTGCTATTTAAAAGAATTCGAAATGGTAGGATATGACATGGAAGGTCGATAATTATAGATTGAAGAAGAAGCCAGGAAAGCGTGGAACTGGAATGCAATTCCATTAAAATGGTTGAGCCCTGAAATGAACGGTTATTTTATAATCGATCTGTAGTTTGTAGACAGCGTAGGGAAAGGAAATTGAATAGTAGTTTTCCACGAAGTTACAAGTCGTGATATTGATGAATGGTGCTGTTGAATGTTGAATATTGCAATGATCGATTTTAGTTCATGCTTTGTGCTGAAAGAATGTTGGGATTTTTATAGGCATATGGAAAGAAAACAGAATTAATTTAAAATCGATTCATGCTGGAATGAAACTAAACCTGTATTGTTGAAGAAAACGCAAGAAAAAAAAGATCAATCAGTTTTATGAGGGCTGGATTGAATATCAAGAGGTATGCACAGTTTGACAGCGCTGACAGAACGATGTTCACATAGATTGATCGAATAGTAAGTCCGGTTCAACACTGGGAAGTTTCAATTAGAAATAGAGTTGGGAAAAACCGCCCAATTCAACGACAGCGGCATTCGAAATGCGTAGGCAAATTGAGACTGTTCCAAGAACGCGGAGGTCATTACACATCATGGTAAGATTCTCAGCGTTAACCATGGAGCCGAATGTGAAAACAATTCATGTTGAAAAGAGTAATGAAGGTGCAAAACCATGTTGCGATGGTCGATTGCAAAGGTATGAGGTTATTTGTATTATGTGGGTGATACAAAAGTTGTGGTGATAGACGTCTGGAATCATATTATAAGTTGACCACACATATACAAATAAGTAATTAAGCAGATCCATAGCAATGATATATTTACACATATAGAAATCAATAGTAGCGCAAGGAGTCGGTTTCCAGAAGGTGTTGAAATTGAAAAGGTGTTTGTTCTCTGAATGAGTCAGGATGGAAGTTATGTTGTGTTTTGAAATGAAATTCAGTTGCAGAACGCCATAATACTCCATTGCAGAACGCTTTGAATGGAAGTATTTAGCGTTGAAATGAAATTCAGTTGAAGAGCTCTATTGAATGGAAGAAGTGTGGAATTGAATGTTTAATAATAAAAGGTGCATGAACAATTCAAGATCGGCATTGAATTGAATTGAATGATGTTTATTTAATATAAAGGCATGTAAATTGGGTTTGAAGTGGCAAATAAAATTAGGAATGATGTGTATAAACACATATGCTTGTTGATGATTATGAATTCTACATGTGAGAATGAGAGAAGTTGAATTTGCCAGTGATTGATGTTTAAAATTTGGAATTGCTGAGTATGAATTCTTTTATGCATGGTATTTGAAGATCCTGGGTATGGCAAGCTTTAAACTTGCGTCACCCACCAACCCTAATTCTTCGACTTTATTGCTCTACTCTGTCACTTCCGGTCTTGTTTCACATTCTGAGAATTATGCTTATTTCCGTCTGGTAAATGATGGCAATGCCTCCGCTGCTAATGTCGCTTCGAACCTGCCTTGCTGTATTTCTTCTTGACCCTGCGACGGAATGGAGAGAGGTATCAATGTTAACTTCAGAGAGCTTTTGTTTGATTTGTCCCTTTCTCTACCACAGTTGTATTCATCTTGAGGTTATCGCTTGGATTGGCATTGCTCAGGTAAAATTTTCTCCGATATTGTAGCAATATACTCTTTTCTCTTAAACGAAAATTCAAGTCGTGGTATTTCTTACCATTTTATGTAAGTTTAATATTAACCTTCCATGTGCATTCTCTTGTCAGTTAATATTAGGGTCTCAATGTGGCGGACAAGATTCGTAGGACCATATTTTCAATTTAGGTATTATTTCTACCATAATCTGTGTTTATGAGAGAAATTTTTCCTTTTATCATAATAAAAAGATGTTTCTTTTAGAATTTATGAGCGCGGTCTTTCCTTTTATCTTAATAAAAAGACGTTTCCTTTAGAATTTACAGCTTAAATATTTTCTTACAGAGTCACCTCTCTCGCTTATATACAAGAAATCACGTATAGGTTGTCAATCCTAAACCACTATCTGTTTTGGTTAATGACATTCAAGGTTCTGGTTCGGCAATGGACTCACTGATGGATTAAGTCACACTCTCTCCTCCAGGTACTTATGAAGCTATGGGTTTTTCAATTCTCCAGGGGCTTTAACCATTCTTAAGGTCAAGGTATTCATTAAAGTGTTCCTCTGGCCTAGATGAATTCTATCATTGTTTTGTTTGAAATGTGTTATTAAGATGGTGTTCAGAACCTTTACCAAGAGAATTTTTTGAATCTTGTAGTCAATATATTTTGTAATGGATAATTTCATTTATATTTTTGAGCTATCGTGCGGAACCCTCGCAAGTAGGTATTTCATTTGATTTATACTTGTATATATAATAGAAATTTTTATACTTGTGAGTTCTTGGATTATCTATATACACATAATGTTGTTTAACTCAGCTATTCTCCATTTATTTCTTTCCGTGGTTCGAAAGTTTTATGCTCGCCTCCTAATGTTTCCAGAGTTATTATAATTGCATTAATTTATGCTCTTACTATTATGCACGTTTAAGAGCACCATTTCTTTCTATTTCAGTTTACTTATAAAGAGGTATTTTTTTTTTCCTTGGGCGGTGACATGACCACCCTAATCTATCTGTGTACAGATTAAGAATATACCCGAGAGACAAATAGTTTTGGGGTTGGGTTTCCACCTGAACCCTCAACTGACAGTCTGCTTGTTCCCTTTTCTTGTTTTAATTTTATTTTGAGGATTCTATTATTTGATAAAGAAAATGCATATTCTAGTTTCTCTTTTACAGTTCCATTCCTTATCTTTGTATACATTTAGAACAACTAATAGAACATGTAAAATTAATGATTCTTATAGTTCTCTGTTCTTACTCACAGTTCGAAAAGTTTAAGTTGAAAATATAGCCATTCTTTTCGTAACTAAAATAATAAAAATTAATTAAAGAAAAGAAAGAGACTCATATAGACAGAATCCTACTTGGTTCTTCCCATATCCTTTATTAATTAAAGAGAAATCATATGTGATTTTCTTGTATATTTATCCACAAATAAAAGTACAAATCTGCATTAAAATTCTCACTGGTTATAACCTGCAAATGATTTTCCGACAGTATTTTCTCTGAATCTGTGATAGAAATATTGTATTGCATCTATAAAGAAATGTTGTCAATGCATAAGTACTTATCTGTATTTGAGTTTATTTTAGTTGTAGTCCTCCCAACCATCAAGTGAGGCAATTATGTCCTCCTTGCCCCCATGCTCCAACCGAACGGTACAAGTTAACAATGGATTTCTTTCTACTGCGACCTCATGACACCTACTCCACTCAGTACCAGAAACTTCAGAAAATTTCTTAGTTTTTTCCACTGGTTTAATACTAGCTAAGGAACTCTTCACTCTCCCCTTCATCCATCAAAATAACCCCTACTCCTCACTAGGATCAGTCCTTTATCGCTAGAGGAGCAGGTAACTATTTCACACTGTCCCCAACCTCTTTTTAGTTCTTGGAAACATTTACCATTAGCTTTTTAATTTTCTTATCCAGTTATTTTCCATAACAAAATTATTATTAAAATTAATAACATTAATTGTCTCAGTCTTTATATTAACAAGTAATAAAATTACTTAACTAGTTAATCAACTAGTTAGCAGTAAATGCAGTTGTCACAACTTTCCCCCTAGAAATAAAACCATCCTTGGTGTTCTATTCCAGCTCAGTAAACAGTTCTGGATAAGCCTTGCCTACAAAACTTTCATCCTCCCAAGTAGCCTCATCCAGGCTTAAATGCTTCCACTGCACCTAGACCTGGGTGATGACTCATTTTCGTAGCTGAATTTATCTTCGGTCAAGTATGTGTTGCGGCTCGACCAGAAATTCTCTGTCTAGCTCTACTTGCGAACAGTAAGGTGTCATGCCAGATTCCCATAAATAAATCATATATCAAGTTAGGATTTTTAATTCTAGCCTACCTATATATTTTTCCATTGAATTATGTGCTTTGGATCATGCACATAATGCTTCAACAGAAACACATCAAACACATTGTGTAATCGAATGTGACTAGGTAAAGCTAGACGATAAGCCACAGGTCCTACTCTTTCCAAAATTTGGAAAGGTCCACAGAACCTAGGAGCCAACTTGGCACAAGAGGTCCACCTCAAGGTAATTTTCTTCGGTTTAATTCTTATGTACACATGGTCTCCTACCTCAAATTCTTGATAAGACCTCTTTTTATCTGCATAATTGTTCTACTGATCTTGTGCAGCCTTTAGATTCTGTCTTATATTCCTTACTTCTAATTCCATTTCAGCTAGCATCTCAGGTCCCAACATTAATTTTATTTTGGGACAGCTCCAAGTTATGGGTGTACGACACTTTCTCCCATACAAGGCCTCAAAAGGACTCATTTTCAGGGATTCCTGGTAACTTTTTTTGTAGGAAAATTACACCAGATGTAAATATTCCTCCCATTTGGTTAGCTGCTACATCACATACATATGCAGCATATCTTCCAAGACTTGGTTTACTCGTTCTATTTGACTGTCAATCTGGGGATGATAAGTTATGCTAAAATTTATCTGAGTCCCTAGATCGGTAAACAAGGTCTTCCAAAATGAAAAAGTAAACTTAACAGCTCGGTCTGAGATATCTATCTTCGGAATTTCATGTAGCCTAAAAATTTCCTTCATGAATATGTCGACTATTTGTATAGTCTTGTAAGTATACTGCATGGGTATAAAATGTGAATATTTACTCAATCTGTCCGCCGCCACCATGATGGAGTCATTTTACTTTTTTGTTTGGGGTAAGCCTGTGATGAAGTCTAGGGATATGACCTCGCATTTCCATTCAGGTATCGGTATGGGTTGCAACAATCCTGCGGGATGTCGATGCTCCACCTTCACCTACTAACACTCCAAAATTTTTTCTTAAATATTCAACAATGTTTTTACGCATACTCGGCTAGAAATATACCTTTCTGATTGCAGTCAACATTTTTTGGTATCCTCGATGTCCTGCATAATTTCTTCGATGGTACTCATTCATTATCATATCCTTTAAGTCTATTTGGTTTGGTACATACAACTTTCCTCTAAAAGTTAGCATTTGATCATTATTTATAGCATACTCAGAATTACCTCCCTACCTTCTGATTTCTTCCATTTTTTTCCATAGGAATTGATATTCCGGATCTTTTTGAGCTTCTTTTTTTACTTTATCTAAGAATTTATTTTCAAGCTGATTGTAGCAAATCTCATAAACACAATGCAGCTTTCTACTCAAAGCATCAGCCACCCAGTTTTCCTTACCCTTCACGTGTTGGATTTCCATATCAAACTCACTTAGGAAGGCATTCCATCTAGCCTGTCTTGAGTTCAAATTTTCTTGCTTGAAGTAACTATTCAAGCTGCTATGATCTGTTTTTGACACAAAAATTTTTCCCAGAAAGTAGTGTCTCCATACCCGGAGCGCACGTACTACTGTCCTGAACTCTAGATCATATGCTGAATACCTTTGTTAATGATCCTTCAACTTTCTTGATTCATACACCACCACTTTGCCTTCCTAAGATAGGACTGCCTCAACACCTTCTTTACTTGCATTTGTACACACTTCAAATTCTTTGTTTGGGTCAGCTACCCTTAACACAGGTGCAGTAGTCAAAAGTTTTTTCAGCTTCAAAACTGTTCTAACATTCAATTGTCCACTTGAAAATTTTTCCTTTCCTCTGCAAGGAAGTAATAGGAAAAGCACTTCTGTAAAATCCTTCGATAAATCTTTGATACTACCCAGCTAATCCCATAAAGGATCTAATGTCTGCCACATTTTGGGGGACTCACCATTCCATGATTGTTTTGATCTTTTCTGGATCCACAAGAATTCCTTCTATTGAAATAACATGGCCTAGATACTGGATTTCTATTTTGAAGAAATCACATTTGCTGAACTTGGTGTACAACTAGTGCTTTCTTAGCATTTCCAACATAATATTCAAATGCTCCTTATGCTCTTCATGGTTTTTAGAATAGATCAAAATATGATCTATAAATATAATTACAAAATTATCCAGGAAAGGATGGAAAATTCCATGCATTAACCTCATAAAGGTTGTTGGTGCATTTGTTAACCCAAAGTGTAACACCGCAAATTCATAGTGTCCATACTTGGTACAGAATGTTTCCTTGCATATGTCTTCATCCTTGATTTGGATCTGGTGATATCCAGATCTTACATCTATCTTGGAAAACACCATGGCCCACTTCACTTGATCAAATAGATCATCAATCCTTGGTAAAGGGTATTTTTTCTTAACTATTAAGTTGTTGAACTACCTATAATCCATGCACATTCACATGTTTTTGTGCTTGTTCTTTATGAACAGTACTGGTGCTCCCCAAGGGGACACACTAGGACAAATGTAGCCCTTATCCAACAATTCCTCTAACTACATTTTTAACTCAGTTAGTTCTAGCACACTCATTCTATAAGGAGCACTTGATACTAAAGAAGCTCCTAGCATTAATTCTATGGTGAAGTATGTCTCTCCTGGGTGGTAATCCAGGAATATTTTCTGGAAATACATCCAGGAATTCTTGCACCATAGGTATATTTTACATCATATGCTATTTTTCCTTCAAATCTACATACCCCACTTGGATAGCATATAACTGGAATCCCTTCCTTATACATTCATTAATTTGGGATGTTATAATAGGGCGTCACTGTATTGGCTTCTTGATTCATTGAATCTCTTTACGTGTTCCATCATGCATTTTGTAATAAATAATATTTTCCTTATATTCCACTAAGGTCCAATGCTTTTCTAGCGAATGCATACCCAAAAAAACATCATAGGATCCTAATGACAGAATGTTGAGATCTATCTGTAACTACTGTTCTGAAATTTCCAAAATACAGTTTGGAATTTCAGTAGTTACCTTTCATTTTGCTCCAGTGGCTAGTTGTACGAGCCACAATTTTTTAAACTTCTGTTCTTTCAGTTTACACAGTTCCACTATTTTGGGACTAACATAGCTCAGGCTTGCACCTCGGTCTACCAAAATAGAAATAGTTTGAGTTAGTATTTTACCTTCCAGTTCAATCATTGTTGGTTGATAATCCGCCTGTCAGTCCTCCAATGCTGCATTGATACGAGGGATGTTTTGCGCCACATTACCTACTGTAGAAGCTTCCTGCAAGTTTGCAACTGTGTCACTTCTTGCTTGCTATAGATAGTTTTTGTAGTAATGTGCTTCAGTACACCCCCAACACTGTAAAGGTGGCTTGGTCACCTGACCTTGATCAGGTTTGCAGGATGATTTTGTAGGATTTTCCTTTGATGGCCATCTGGTTCTCTAGTAATTCATGCCAAACAATTTGCTAATATAATTACGTGCATAATTCCTAAAATTATTGTTTTTGCGCTTTTGAAATTTGAGTTTTTTTTCTGTCCTTTCTTCGGTGAGAAATTTTTGCCAATCTCCCTTTTTGCCTTGGATTGATGATAACACATTCGTGCTTTACAACTGGCTTCATCCATGGTTCAGGGTTTTACAAATTCTATTTTATCGTTCATATGTGTTGGCAGGCCGCCTAGAAATCTCTGCACCTTAGCCTTTTCCTCTCGAAGATAGGGAAAATATCGTAACAGGGAAGTGAACTTTGTGATATATTCATCCATAGTCATCTATCCCAATCTTAAGTCATGAAATTCCTTAGCTTTTCATCATAGAATCATTCCGTTAGATACTTGTACTTAAAGTATTGCTGGAATGATTCCCAGGTTACATCTTATTCCTATATGCTACAAACATTCTTCACTTCTTCCCACCACAAAGTGGCTTTCTCTCTCAATTGATATATGGCTAATATGGCCTTCAGGTTGCTACTATACTCGTACAACTGAAAGTACCTATTCATGTTTATTAACCAGGATTTAGCCACTTCCTCAGCTTCACCATCAAACATTGGTGGCTTTATTTTTCGAAACTCCCCCTGAAGTTCGACTTTCTGCTTTTTAACCTCTTGTTGATCTGACACATTGCCAGATTCTGCTTCATTGTAATTTTTGTTCTTGCTTTGCTAGGATGGGATTCTTTCCACTCTGTCAGTGGTGTTGTTTCTCATTT
Organism: Pinus albicaulis; assembly: GCA_034641835.2. Lineage (NCBI taxonomy): Eukaryota > Viridiplantae > Streptophyta > Pinopsida > Pinales > Pinaceae > Pinus > Pinus albicaulis. Next base: position 1,447,135,228 of record CM076580.1, read on the forward strand.
TCTACTCATCTTCTTCTTGCATGCCTCTGTTATTACTTGGATGTCCCACCTCCTGGTTTTGTTTATCTAACAGGATTTTTAATATCTTTCACTGGTCTTGTAGTAATCATTCATTATCTTTTCGAACACACACCATTTCCTCCTATAGTTGTTGTATCGTATTCAATAGGAAACTAGTTTGGTGTTGTTGTTCTTCCAATAGCCTACTATTTTGTCGGTGTTGTTCGACACTTAACTGAACCCACATTTATCGGTTCATCACTGGTTGAACTTGGGGTTCCCTAGTATCTTGGGGTGGTTGTCACACTGTTCCGCTTCTTATTATGTTTCTCTAAATATTTCACTCTCTCTCTCTGTGCTTTAGTGACACACACAACTTTATTTTAGTTGACCCTTAGGGTCCCAACGTATGAACGTTGCTCTGATACCACTTGTAACAGTCGAAAACACAAAAAAAAAAACAAAATTTACTACACTTGATTTTTAAACTAAGGTAAAACCTTACCTTATACAATTATTAAACACTTTGCCCATTTAAGCGAGCTGTATATTTGTTTTACGACATATTTCTCTCTATCAACATTCTATCGAACCTATGTTACTTACCTAAGTATCATTTTTATCCCATATAAAAAAATAGACATGCGGATAGATTTTATAACATCAAACTATATTAACATTTAATGCAATTGTTATTCTCGATTTGGCTTCTCAGTGGATATTTCCACCGGCTTCACATTTATTACTGGGGTTCCATTTCTCGATTACTAAGGCATGGCTAACTCTTTTACTATCATGGCAATGTTAGCTGCTTAGTAGTAGCTGGAAACGTACTGTGTAATAAATGAAATGACATTGGAGATATCTTTCCACGAGATCTGTCACAAATTTCTAAGTGCTCAACTTCATCTCCACCGTAAAATTTCATTAGATTAGCGGTTGGGAAAATTAGGTGGGAGGAGCATTATAATGCCTGCCAACCCTAATTATTTGACTTTATTGCTCTACTCTATCACTTTTGGTCTTGTTTCACATTCTGAGAATTATGGTTATCTTCATCTGGTAAATGATGGAAATTCCTCCATTGCTAATGCTGCTCCAAGCCTGCCCTGCCGTATTTCTTCTTGACCCTACGATGGAAAGGAGAGAGGGATCAATGTTAACTTAGGAGGTTTTCAGTTTGAGTTGTTCCTTTATTGACCACAGTTGTATTCAACTCGAGGTTATCCCTTGGATTGGCATCGCTCAGGTAAAAATTTCTCCAATACTGTAGCAATATAAACTTTTCTCTTAAAAGGAAATTCCAGTCGTGGTATTGCTTACCATTTTATGTAAGTTTAAGATTAACCTTCCATGTGGATTCTCCTGTCAGTTAATATTAGGGTCTAAATGCAGCAGATGAGATTCATACGACCATCTTTTCAATTCAGGTATTATTTCTACCACAATCTGTTTTTATGAGCACACCTTTTCCTTTTATCATAATAAAAAGATGTTTCCTTTAGAATTTATGAGCGTGGTTTTTCCTTTTATCATAATAAAAAGATGTTTCCATTCGAATTTACAGTTTAAATATTTTCTTACAGAGTCTCCTCTATGGCTTATATACAGGAAATCACGTATAGGCTTTCAGTCCTAAACAACTATCTGTTTTCGTTACCAACATTCAAGGTTCTAGTTCGGCAATGGACTCGCTCATGGATTATGTCACACTCTCTCCTCCAGGTAATTATGAAGTTATGGGTTTTTCAATTCTCCGGGGGCTTTAACCATTTTTAAGGCCAAGGTTTTCATTAAAGTGTTCCTCTAGCCTAAATAGATTCTTATCATTGTTTTGTTTGAAATGTGTTATTAAGATGGTGTTCGGAACCTTTACCAGGAGAATTTTTCGAATCTTGTAGTCACTATATTTTTTAATGGATAATTTCATTTATATGTTTGAGCTATCGCGAGGAACCCTCGCGAGTAGGTATTTCACTGTATTTATACTTGTATATATAATAGAATGTTTTCTCGTTGCCAATTCTTGGATTATCTGTATACACATAATGCTATTTAACTCAAGTATTCTCCATTTATTTCTTTCCATGGATTGAAATTTTTATGCTAGCCTCCTAATATTTCCAAAGTTATTATACTGGCATTAATTTATGCTCTTACTATTATGCACATTTAAGAACACCCTTTCTTTCTATTTCAGTTTACTTATAAAGAGGTTTTTTTTTTTTTTTTTCCTTGGGCAGTAATAGGACCACCCTAATATGCCTGTGTACAGATTAAGAATATACCCGAGAGACAACTAGTTTTGGGGTCGAGTTTCCACCCAAACCCTCAACTGACAATCTGCTCGTTCCCTTTTCTTGTTTTATTTTTATTTTCAGGATTTTGTTATTTGATAAATAAAATGCATATTCTTGTTTCTCTTTGACAGTTCCATTCCTTATCTTTGTATATAGTTAGAACAACTAATAGAACATATAAAATTAACGATTCTTATAGTTCTCTATTCTTACACACAGTCCCAAAATTTTAAGTTGCATAGATAGCCATTATTTTCGTAACTAAGATAATAAAAATTAATTATAGAAAAGAAAGAGACTCATATAGACAAAATCCTACTTCGTGCTTCCCATATCCTTTATTCATTAATGATAAATCATATGCAATTTTCTCATATATTTATCCACAAACAAAAGTACAAATCTACATTAAACTTCTCACTGGTTATAACTTGCAAATGATTTTTCGACAATAATTTCTCTGAATCTGTGACAGAAATATTGTATTGCATCTATAAAGAAATGATGTGAATGCATAAGTACTTATCTATATTTGAGTTTATTTTAGTTGGGGTCCTCCCAACCATCAAGTGAGGCAATTACGTCCTCCTTGCCCCTGTGCTCGAAACTGAACGGTACGGGTTAACAGTGGATTTCTTTCTGCTGTGACCTCAAGACACCTAGTCCAGTCAGTACTAGAAAATTCAGGAAATTTCTTAGTGTTTTTCCACTAGTTTAATACCAGCTCAGGAATTATTCTCTCTCCTCTCCTTCCATCAAAACAACCCCTACTCCTCACTAGGATCAGTCATTTATCCTAGAGGAGAAGGTAACTGTTTCCAACTGTCCCCAACCTCTTTTCAGTTCTTGAAAACATTTACCATTAACTTTTTACTTTTCCTATCCAGTTATTTTCCATAACAACTTTATTATTAATAACATTAATTGTCTCAGTCTTTATATTAACAAGTAATAAAATCACTTAACTAGTTAATCAACTAGTTAACGGTAAATGCAACTGTCACAACTTCCCCCATGGAAGTAACACCATCCTCGGTGTTTTATTCCAGCTCAGTAAACAGTTTTGGATAAGGCTTGCGTACAAAAATTTCATCCTCCCATGTAGCGTCATCTGGGCCGAAGTGCTTCCACTGCAGCTTTACCTGGGTGACGACTCGTTTTCGTAGTTGAATTTCTCTTTGGTCAAGTATGTGTTGCGGCTCGACCAAAAATTTTCCATCTGGCTCTATCTGCGAATAGCAAGGTGTCATGTCAGATTCCCATAAATAAATCATATGTCAAGTTATTATTTTTAATTATATCCTACCTGTATATATTTCCAATGAATCACGTGCTTTGGATCATGCACATAACTCCTCAACAAAGACACATGAAACACATTGTGTACTCGAATGTGACCGGGTAAAGCCAGCTGATAAGCCATAGGTCCTACTCTTTCCAAAATTTGGAAAGGTCCACATAACCTAGGATCCAACTTAGCACAAGAGGTCTACCTGAAAGTACCTTTCTTCGGTTTAATTTTTATGTACACATGGTCTTCTACCTCAATTTATTGATAAGTTCTCTTTTTATCTGCATAATTGTTCTGCCAATCTTGTGCAGCCTTTATATTATGTCTTCTATTCCTTACTTCTAATTCCATTTTAGCTAGCATCTCAGGTCCAGACATTAATTTTGTTTTGGGAATGATCCACTTTATTGGTGTACTGCACTGTCTCCCATACAAGGCCTCAAAAGTACTCATTTTCAGGGACTCCTGGTAACCGTTGTTGTAGGAAAATTCCACCAGATGCAAATATTCCTCCCATTCGGTTGGCTGCTGCATCACATACATACGCAGCATATCTTCCAAGAATTAGTTTACTCATTTTTTTTTACCATCACTCTGGGGATGATAAGCTGTGCTAAAATTTATCTGAGTCCCCAAACTGGTAAACAAGGTCTTCCAAAATGAAAAAGTATACTTAACATCCCAGTTTGAGATATCTGTCTTCAGAATTCCATATAGCCTAAAAAATTCCTTCATGAATATGTTGGCTGTTTGTACAGTCTTGTAAGTATACTACACGGGTATAAAATGTGCAGATTTACTCAATCTGTCCACCACCACCATGGTGGAGTCATTTTACCCTTTTTTTCGGGGTAAGCCTGTGATGAAGTCCAGGGATATGACATATCACTTCCATTCAGGTATCACTATGCACTACAAAAATCCTGTGGGATGTCGATGCTCCACCTTCACCTATTGACACTCCAAAATTTTACATAAATATTCAACAATGTTTTTACGCATACCAGGCTAGAAATATACATTTATGATTGTAGTTAACATTTTCTGGTATCCTTGATGACCTGCATAATTGCTGTGATGGTACTCATTCATTATCAGCTCCTTTGGGTCTATTCGGTTTGGTACATACACCTTACCTTTAAAAGTTAGCATTTGATCATTATTTATACCATACTTAGAAGTACCTCCCTGTCTTCTGATTTCTTCCATTTGTTGCCATAGGAATTGATATTCCAGATCTTTTTGTGCTTCTGTTTTTACTTTATCTAAGAATTTATTTTCAAGCTGATTGTAGCAAAGATCATAAACACAATGCAGCTTTCTACTCAAAGCATCAGCCACCTAGTTTTCCTTACCCTTCACATGTTGGATGTCCATATCAAACTCACTTAGGAAGGCATTCCATCTAGCCTGTCTTCAAATTAAATTTTCTTGCTTGAGGTAGCTATTCAAGATGCTATGATCTATTTTTAACATAAAATTTTTCCCAGCAAGTAGTGTCTCCATACTCGGAGTGCACGTACTACTGTCCTTAACTCCAAATCATACACTGAATACCTTTGTTCATGATCCTTCAACTTTATTGATTCATACACCACCACTTTGCCTTCCTGAGATAGGACTACCCCAACACCTTCTTTACTTGCATCTGTACACACTTCAAATTCTTTGTTTGGGTCAGCTACCCTTAACACAGGTGCAATAGTCAAAAGTTGTTTCAACTTTTCAAAACTGTTCTGAAATTCAATTTTCCAATTGAATACTTTTCCTTTCCTTTGCAAGGAAGTAATAGGAAAAGCACTTCTGTAATATCCTTCAATAAATCTTCGGTACTACCCAGCTAATCCCATAAAGGATCTAATGTCTGCCACGTTTTGGGGTACTCAAAATTCCATGATTCTTTTGATATTTTCTGGATCCACAACAATTCCTTCTACTGAAATAACATGGTCTAGATACTGGATTTTTGTTTTGAAGAAATCACATTTGCTGAACTTGGCGTACAACTAGTGCTTTCTTAGCATTTCCAACATAATATTCAAATGCTCCTTATTCTCTTCCTGGTTTTTAGAATATATTAAAATATCATCTATAAATATAAGTACAAAATTATCGAGGAAAGGATGGAAAAGTCCATGCATTAACCTCATAAAGGTTGCTGGTGCGTTTGTTAACCCAAAGGGTAACACCACAAATTCATAGTGTCCATACCTAGTACAGAATGCTCTCTTGCATATGTCTTCATCCTTGATTTCGATCTGGTGATATCCAGATATTACATCTATCTCGAAAAACACCATGGCCCCCTTTACTTGATCAAATAGATCATTAATCCTTGGTAAAGGGTATTTGTTCTTGATTTTTAACTTGTTGAACTACCTATAATCCATGCACATTCACAAGTTTTTCTTATTCTTCTTTACGAATAGTACTGGTGCTCCCCAAGGGGACACACTAGGACGAATTTATCCCTTATCCGGAAATTCCTCTAACTACATTTTTAACTCAGTTGGTTCTGGCAGACTCATTCTATAAGGAGCCCTTGATAATGGATAAGCTCTTGGCATTAATTCTATGGTGAAGTCTATGTCTCTATTGGGTGCTAATCCAGGAATATTTTCTGGAAATACATCCAGGAATTCTTGCACCATAGGTATATTTTCCATCATAGGCGATTTTTCCTTCAAATTTCCATACCCCACTTGGATAGCATATAACTAGCATCCCTTCCTTATACATTTATTCATTTGGTATGTTGTAATAGGGCATAACTGTAATTGCTTCTTGATTCCATGAATCTCTTTACGTGTTCCATCATGCATTCTGTAATAAATAATATTTTCCTTACAGTTTACTGAGGTCCAATGCTTTTCTAGCCAATCGATACCCAAAAAAACATCGTAGGACCCTAATGGCAGAATGTTCAGTTCTACCTGTAACTGCTATTCTTAAATTTCCAAAATAAGTTTGGAATTTTGGCAGTTACCTTTCGTTTTTCTCCAATGGCTAGTTGTACCAGCTACAAATTTTAAAATTTATGTTCTTTCAATTTACACAGTTCTACTATTTTGGGACTAACATAGCTCAGGTTTGCACCTCAGTCTACCAAAATAGAAAAAGTTTGAGTTAGTATTTTACCTTCCAATTCAATCATTGTTGGTTTATAATCCGCCTGTCGGTCCTCCAATGCCGCATTGATACGAGGGATGTTTTCCACCACATCACCTACTATAGAAGCTTCCTGCAAGTTTGCAACTGTGTCACTTCTTGCTCGCTACAAACAATTTTTGTAGTAGTGTGCTTCACCACACCCCCACCACTGTAAATATGGCTTGGTCACCTGCCCTTGCTCAGGTTTGCTGGATGCTTCTGTAAGATTTTCCTTTGCTGGCCATCTCGTTCTCTAGTAATTCCTTCCAAACTGTTTGCTAACAGAATTACCTGTAGAATTCTTAAAATCACTGTTTTTATCCCTTTTGAAATTCGATTTTTTTTTTCTATCCTTTCTTTGGCGGGAAATTTTTTCCAATCTCCCATTTAGCCTTGGACTGATGATAGCACATTCGTTCTTTACAAATGGCTTCATCCATGTTTAGAGGGTTTACAAACTCTATTTTATCCTTCATATGTGTTGGTAGGCTGCTTAGAAATCTTTGCACCTTATCCTTTTCCTCTCGAAGATAGGGAACATATCATAACAGGGAAGTGAACTTTGTGATATATTCATCCATAGTCATCTGTACATATCTTAAGCCATGAAATTCCTTAGCCTTTCCATCATAGAATCATTCCGTTAGATACTTTTCCTTAAAGTATTGCTGGAATGATTCCCAGGTTACATCTTATTCCTCTATGTTGTGAACATTCTTCACTTCTTCCCACCACAAAGTGGCTTTCTCTCTCAATTGATATATGGCTAATATGGCCTTCAGGTTGCTACTATACTCATACAATTGAAAGTACCTATTCATGTTTATTAACCAGGATTCAACCACTTCCTCAGCTTCACCATTAGACGTTCGTGGTTTTATTTTTCGAAACTCCCCCTGAAGTTCAAATTTCTACTTTTTAACCTCTTCTTGATATGACACATTACCAGATTCTGCTTCATTGTAATTTTTTTTCTTGCTTCGCTGGGATGCTATTCTTTCCACTCTGTCAGTGGTGTTGTTTCTCTTTTTCTGCTCATCTTCTTCTTGAATGCCTCTGTTAGTACTTGGATGTTCCACCTCCTGGTTTTTTTTATCTGACATGATTTTTAATATCTTTTCCTGGTCTTGCAGTAATCATTCATTATCTTTGCGACCATTCACCATTTCCTCCTGTAGTTGTTGTACCATATTCAATAGGAAATTGGTTTGGTGTTTATGTTCTTCTAGTAGCCTACTATTTTTTCGGTGTTGTTCGACACTTAACTGAACCCACATTTCTTGGTTCATCATTGGTTGAACTTGGGGTTATCGAGTATCTTGGGGTGGTTGTCGCACTATTCCCCTTCTCATTATGTTTCTTGAAATATTTCACTCTCTCTCTCTCTGTGCATCAGATACACACACAACTTTATTGTTAGTTGACCCTTAGGGTCCTAGCGTATGAACGTTGCTCTCACGCCACTTGTAACAGCCGAAAATGATAAAAAATAAAAATAAAATTAACTACACTTGATTTTTAAACTAAGATAAAACCTTACCTTATACAATTATTAAATACTCATTCCATTTAAGTGAGCTGTATATTTTTTTTTCAACATATTTCTCTCTGTAAACATTCTATCAAACCTATGTTGCTTACCTAAGTATCATTTTTATCCCATATAAAAAAATAAACATGCAGATAGATTTTATAACATCAAACTATATTAACATTTAACGCAATTGTTAGTCTCGATTTGGCTTCTCAGTGGATATTTCCACCAGCTTCACATTTATTACTGGGGTTCCATTTCTCGATTACTACGGCATGGTTAACTCTTTTACTATCATGGCAGCCTTAGCTGCTTAGTAGTAGCTGGAAACGTACAGTGTAATAGCTGCAATGACATCGGAGATATCTTTCCACGATATTTGTCACAAATTTCTAAGTGCTCACCTTCATCTCCACCATAAAATTTCATTAGGTCGGCGGTTGGGAAAATTGGGTGGGAAGAGTATTGTAATGCCCGCCAACCCTAATTCTTCGACTTTATTGTTATACTCTGTCACTTCCGGTCTTGTTTCACATTCTGAGAATTATACTTATCTCCATTTGGTAAATGATGGCAATGCCTCCGTTGATAATGCCACATGGAGCCTTCCTTGCCATATTTTTTCTTGACGTTGCGACAGAATTGAGAGAGGTATCAATGTTAACTTCGGAGGGTTTCTGTTTGAGTTGTTCCTTTCTCGACTGCAATTGTATTCAGCTCGAGGTTATCCCTTGGATTGGCATCACTCGGGTAAAAATTTCTCCGATATTGTAGCAATATACTCTTTTCTCTTAAACATAAATTCTAGTCGTGGTATTGCTTAACATTTTTTGTAAGTTTAAGATTAACCTTCCATGTGGATTCTCTTTTCAGTTAATATTAGGGTCTCAATGCAGTAGACGAGATTCATAGGATCATCTTTTCAATTCAAGTATTATTTCTACCACAGTCTGTGCTTATGAGTGCGGTTTCTCCTTTTATGATAATAAAAATATGTTTCCTTTAGAATTTATGATCATGGTTTTTCCTTTTATCATAATAAAAAGATGTTTCCTTTAGAATTTACAGTTTAAATATTTTCTTACAGACCTGCTTGTCTGGCTTATATACAGGAAATCACATACAGGTTGGAAGTCCTAAACCACTATCTGTTTTTGTTAATGGAATTCAAGTTTTTCGTTCAGAAATGGACTCGCTCATGGATTAAGCCACACTCTATCCTCCAGGTACTTATGAAGCTATGGGTTTTTCAATTCTCTGCCAGCTTTAACCCTTCTTTAGGGAAAGGTATTCATTAAAGCATTCCTCTAGCCTAAATGAATTCTTATCATTATTTTGTTTGAAATTTGTTATTAAGATGGTGTTTAGAACCTTTACCAAGAGAAATTTCCGAATCTTGTAGTCACTATATTTTGTAATGGATAATTTAATTTATATGTTTGAGCTATCGTGAGGAACCCTTGTGAGTAGGCATTTCACTATATTTATACTTGTATATATAACAAAACTTTTTCTCCTTGCTAGTTCTTGGATTATCAATATACACATAATTTTGTTTAACTCAACTATTCTCCATTTATTTCTTTTCTTGGTTTGAAAGTTTTATGCGAGCCTCCTAATGTTTCCAGAGTTATTGTACTTGCAATATTTTATGCTCTTACTATTATGAACGTTTAAGCACACAATTTATTTCTATTTCATTTTACTTATAAAGAGGGTTTTTTTTCCTATGACCAGACCACCCTAATCTGTCAGTGTATAAATTAAGAAAATACCCGAGAGACAACTAGTTTTTGGGTTGGGTTTCCACCCGAACCCTCAGTTGACCGTCTGCTCATTCCGTTTTCTTGTTTTAATTTTATTTTGAGGATTTTTTTATTTGATAAAGAAAAATGCATATTATAGTTTCTCTTTGACAGTTCCATTCCTTATCTTTGTATACAGTTAAAACATCTAATAGAACATGTAAAATTAATGATTCTTATAGTTCTTTGTTCTTACTCATAGTCCCAAAAGTTTAAGCTTCAGAGACAACCATTCTTTTCATAACTAAGATAATAAAAATTAATTACAAAAAATAAAGAGACTCATATAGACATAATTCTACTTGGTTCTTCCCATTTTCGTAACTAAGATAATAGAAATTAATTACAAAAAAGGAAGAGACTCATATAGACATAATCCTACTTGGTGCATCCCATTTCCTTTATTAATTAACGATAAATCATATGCAATTTTCTCATATATTTATCCACAAACAAAAATAAAAATATGCATTAAAATTCTCACTGGCTATAACGTGCAAATGATTTTTTGACACTAGTTTCTCTGAATCTTTGAGAAAAATACTGTATTGCATCTATAAAAAAAATGTTGTGAATGCATAAGTACTTATCTGTATTTGATTTTATTTTAGCTGTGGTCCTCCGAACCATCAAGTGAGGTAATTACGTTCTCCTTTCCCTCGTGCTCCAAACTAAATGGTACGGGTTAACAGTGGATTTCTTTCTGTTGTGACCTCAGGACACCTAGTCTAGTGAGTACTAGAAACTTCAGGAAATTTCTGAGTGTTTTTCCATTGGTTTAATACCAGCTCTGGAATTCTTCACTCTCCCCTTCATTCATCAACAGAACCCGTACCCCTCACTTGGATCAGTCCTTTATCCCCAGAGGAGCAGGTAACTGTTTACAACTGTCCCCAACCTCTTTTCAGTTGGAAACATTTACCATCATTTTTTTACTTTTCTTATCCAGTTATTTTCCATAGCAACTTTATTATTAAAATCAATAACATTAATTGTCTTAGTCTTTCTATTAACAAGTAATAAAATCACTTAACTAGTTAATCAATTAGTTAGCAGTAAATGCAGTTGTCACACATGAAAATTAAAATTAATATAAGCCAAATTTTTAATGATTAAATTTATAAAACATACTAAAAATCAAACATTAAAAAGAAATATTACTGTAACACCCCCAATTTGTGTGTTGAATTTCTAAAGTTAGACATTTGAACTTTAATCCTAAGGGGGTGGACCCCAAGGGATAAGTATGGTGTGAATGTAATTGCATATTTTATTTGAGGAAATAAATAAAATGATTGTGAATTTTGACCAAGATGAGAATTTGAAATCACTTGCCAAATCCATGAGGATGGATAAGGCAACAAATCCCCAAAATCTTTCAAAAATCCTTGAAAGAAATTAATTTAGATTTGAGGAGGAACGACCTCCCCTAACAAGAGGAGACAGAGGTGAGAAAAAGCCGGAAAAAGCCTAGGAAATAACTTAGCAGCTTCTTCAGAGTCCTAAAAAGGGGAAGCTTAAAGTTAAATAAAGGAAAGCATCCTGCTATTCGACGTTGCACTAGAAACATGCTTTGGGGAAATATGAGCTTAAATAAGCTGCTCCGAGACAGATCAGAGGTTGATCTGTTCTAGGAGGTGATCTCAGCTCGGGGGTGAGTCCTGGGAGACAAAGAGGACTCTAAGGTTGGGAGGTTGGTCATTTTGCAGATTGTGGTATGTTCTGAAATTCTGGTTACTTTGTTTTATTACAGTAGGAATTGGCTACATATAAAATCGAATTTTATTAAAATGGGAAATTTTGGTACTACATTTAACAGAATCTATCCTCAGGCATTCACCTTCCAGATTTTGTTTAGTTGTAGACCAGAAAATCCATAGAGTAGAAACTCCAGAATCTCTAAACCAAGGTTGGTTTAAATCTGAAGTTACTTAGCCTCTACAGATGATTAATTATTGTTTTGTTCCTCAGAGACACACTTGTGATATTATATGCTTATGTATATGCTCGAGAAACATTATAGCAAGATTAAAGTTTCATGGCATAAATACAAATAGTCAAAGTAAGATATTAGAATACGACATTCGAAATTGTATAGAAAAAGAGTACTTCTACTCTAACTGATCATATAATAATTATAATCGTTTATATTGCATTTCGAAATCTATCCTAAATCTTTGAAGACAAGTATTATAGCAAAAGAGTTAATTTATAATTAAATTCCTCTAGTCAAGCACTGTGGGATACATATAGGTATACATCAAACGAAAAATAGAAACTAAGAGTGGGAACTTTAGAATATGTATTCTTATTAAACCAAAGATTAAATCTGCAACATAGAAGCGAGGCATCATTCATAGCCAATATAGGGTATATGGTATAATAACCTTACCTCTAACCCTTGAAATAAATGTGATGGTTATGGATTAAATTTATGCTTCATGAACCTTTATCAATTAAACTATCGCATACATGTAGAGGCATTTAAACAAACAGAAAATTATATATATATATATGTGTTAACAAGTATCAAGGTCTATAGAAATTTGGCCCTTCTAACCTCGACCACAAATGAGCGATATACACAATACAACATATATGTCCAAGGGAGTTAGGATTTCGAATACATATATAAATCCTATATGTTAAAAGAATAAACCCTCAATTCGACCTATATATATATGAACAATATATGTTGCAAGAGCAATTATAAACAAGAATAAATGAAGTAAAAAGGTAACATATATAAGAAAGGAAAAAAAAAGGGTTATACATACGTTACATATATATGAATTTTAAATGTTCGAAAAAAAAAAGAGATATTAGCACGAATCTACTATGCTAAAAACGAAACATATATATATATATATATGTGATTTCTACGACGGATTGAATAAAGGTATATACCTGCGCGATAGTAAATAAAAACAAATTTACGCCGCCGTGAACATAATTCCAACAAAACCCTCGGGCGGTCCGACTTGTATAAGCCAATGCACGCCGAGGATCCTTTTAATGATAAATGAAATAAACAGAGGTCACCGATAGCACTCCAATACTATGCGTGTAGATAACCATAATTGCCAGATAAATGTCGAGAGCTGAAACCTAATTCATTTTCATCATGCGTGCCATATATGTAATGATGAGAAAAATAGGGAAACCATATCAATACTAAGCGCCACAATAACAACTCATTTGCGGTTTATGTTGGCGAAAGGGTTAGATTACCAAAAATGATGAACGCAGCATACAGGGTTGCCGTAAGTTAAGATTAAACTATAATCATTGTAGACATGCATCGTAGATCAAACCACCGAAATTCTCTGTTAAGTAACCAAAAAGGAGGCCGCGGCATTATGTTAGAAAGGCTGTCGGATGAACCGCAACCAACTATGAAATAACGTTTCCACAGTGATGGTCAATACCATGATTAATTGCGGTGTTCGAGCTTCCTACAACGTCTTTAAATGATTTATATATATATCAGTGGTATTATGTAAAACCTCCCAAAGCCAGCGTGACATGACCTGAGCTCGGGAGGTATGCTATCCTCACTAAAACGATAGGAATAAAGGCGTTGAGCTTTCGTTCCGGGAGGTGGATGACCGATATAATGAATCGGCACCCTTTTCTCGTAGGAACCACTACCAAAAAACTCCAGAAAAAAAAAACGTAATAAGAAAACTGAAGCACAACTCGCCAAAACCGGACGGAGGGAAGTAAGGGTTTACGTGTGAGTAGAGGTTCATCTCTGCGTCATACTGACGGTAATCACAGTAAACCAAGAATCCCAGATGGTGTGTGAGAAAAATTGCAAGTGGGTTGGATAACAACTGCCGCGGTTGAACGTGGGAAAGATAGTAAGAAAAAAAAAATGAAACCGCGCCAACGAGGACAGGTTAGACCTCTGCCTACAGTGGACAGACAGAGGCGTTGAGCTCCTTCCCTCTCTGCGCAACCCTACGATAGATAGTTAGATACTGTAGAGAGAAAAAAAATAGAACCAAGATAGGACGGAGCTAGAAATTAGGTCGAATGACGGGGTTCCAATTAAAAGAATACCGAAACCCTAATTCCACTGTATCACAACCTCAGCAAATCCTGAGGTAGATTGAGAAAACCATCTATGACGACAGGAGAATACCAGCTGCCATCAATGGGCTTGGAGGAGATAGGGCATTTTCTGCTTGCCGTCGTCCGGTCGTTGCAACAGCCCGAGGCAGAACGCAGCGCACCCAGTACTCACATCAGTCGATTTGACAATTTCAATTCTACCTGCCAAGTTCTTGTTGGACCGCGCTGGTTACTCTTCTCCTACCTACGGGACGTGCTCCTGCAGTAAAAAAAAAAAAACAAAATCCAGAAAGATGTTATCGCTCACTTACATGTCAAAAACCAGATGGATCTAACCTTGTAATAGACGGCACATACAATCCTTGAAACGTACCAGGAGGAAATGCCAGGCGGAGGAACACTCAACGCGTGTAGCGGCGGGTCTCAAATCGAAAAATTAAGGTTACGCCACTGCGCATACAGCCGGTCTTTTGTACTGTGGTGAACACGTTATAGTGTCAGCTGGTACGAAGGTGGCCACACCGTGAATTGAGCCTGTAAAGAATGAACGCCAATAAGTTATAACCAGTACCGATTTGGGGCGATACGTTTCACAAATTTCATGATTCAACCACCGACAGTTTAGGTAGCCCTGGCTGTACATGACACTAACTAAATGTAGGGTATATGTGCAGATTTACTATGATCTCCAATTTAATTAGTCTAAGTCAAACCTCCGCGGGAAGGCGGCAACCACTTTCCGTCGACAGGCATCGACCTAGGTAACAAATAGAAATATTCATCTCATGCCACGTTGCTCTGTAAGTACACCTTCAATAATGGGTCGGGTGGTATAATTATATATATATGGTTTTACATATATATATGTATTATGCATAAGCATATACAAAAATTTAATTGGCCGAACCCAATGACATATATATATATGGGTTAAATATTATACCTATAAGTGTGATCAATGTTTCATATATGGGTTTTATGTATATACATGAGTCATGCATAGGTATAGGCAACTTATAAATGGACCTATCCAAATATATATATATATATAGGGTTAATAATATATATATATATATGTGTGATTTCGATGTTTCATATATATGTTTATATATGTAATATATGGAATATATGTTTTATATATGTGATATATGTAATGCCCTATGGAATCGACAAAGATGAGTATACATAAGACTATAAGAAGGCTATAAGAAACTTAGAAATTCATGTACATGGGTTTAAGGCGAACTTAGGTAGCATTGAATATTATTAGGGGGAAATAGTGGTGGTGGTTACAAAAAAGAAAAAATTTCCTTAAAGCGGAGATGTTACAAATGGCATCGGAGCACTAGTTACAACAAATTGGGTGTCATTTTGTGCTCACTTTGTTATAACATGTATGTGGTTGGTTGTTGAAAATTTTATTTTTAGAATTTTTTCTAATTTGTGTTGTGAGTGTGTACGATTGAAATGGTGAAGGTGAAGGGATTTATGTGGATACAACGTGATGGAGTTTCTACCGAGATCGATGCCACGTCTTGCAGCTATGTTACCTGAGTTGCAACGAGGTGGCTGAGCGAAGCGAATGACATGTTGTCATCAGCCAGTAAGGAGCAGGAAAAGCTCATCAGAGAACTAACTTCCCGGAACAGTCAAGAAGGCGAAGGTTCCGGAAAGAGAAAGATGGATGAGTCAGATGATGATGATGCTGCTAGACAGCAACATAAACAGAAAAGAGACAAAAATGGTGCATGCCCTTGATGAAAAGACAGTTACTTGGGAAGATTTTCAGACTAAGTTCAAAAGTCGTTATTTGAATGAACGTTATTATGATGATAAAGGAAAAGAATTCCATGAACTTAGACTAGGACAACTCACTATTGATGAGTTTGTCACTAAGTTTACCAATTTACTGAGATATGTTCCTTACATTAGGGAAGAAAAAGCAAAGGTTCAAAGGTTTCTAAATTTCTTACCTACTGTGTACAAAGAGAAAATTGAGTTTGACAACCCAAAGACAATGGATGAAGCTGTTAGAAAAGCAAGATTATGCTATCAGCAGTTTAAAGGAAAAGTTGAACAAGGGAAGAGGTGAGAACAATTGATTCAAAGGAAAAAGACCAAAACAAACATATTTAAATTTTGGCGAGAGATCATCAATCGGAAAAATTAGGTAAACCAAAAGAAAGCCAAACTACTCGATCCCCAGTGGCTTCCAAACAAGTAGAAGGGGAATAATAAAAAGGAAGGAACGTCGGAATGGAAGGAGCAACCTTAAAGCTATGGAGAACCCCATGATGAGGGGATTAATCCCCATCGAAAATATACACATGATGCATGAAGAGCGAAATGACACGGTAAATGACATAGTAGAAATATACCAACTATCAGTGCAGCATTGGAAAATCGGCAAGCAGAACATCAAGCAACTATGGTGGAAATGGAGGGTAAGATTTCTGACCTACCTATTAATGTTTTGATTGATCCGGGTGCTTCTTTGAGTTATATTAGTCCTGGAATTGTAGAAAAATGTAATCTTAAACCTGAAAAATTTCTGCAATCATGGTTGGTACAGCTGGCCACTGGAACTAAGAGAAAGGTAACACATAAATTACCCAAAACAGTAATCGAATTAAATGATTGTCAAATAGAAGTAAATCTGAATATACTGCCTCTAGGTTCTTATGATTTACTCATTGGAATGGACTGGCTGGAAAAGAAGAAAGCTCTGATGAACTGCTGGGATAAAACCCTGCATTGTGTGGATGAAGAAGGGAAACCTTTTACTCTCAAAGGAAAACCAAAATCCATTTCGGTAAGACAACTCGGTAAGACAAATATCGGCCTTACAATTAAAAGAGCAGTGAAAAGGATACCAAGTCTATGCGATTGCGTAGAAGAAATAGGATAAGCTGGGAAGGATTCTTGGATGCTATACCGGTCATCGGGGAATTTAAGGGAAGTCTTTCAAAAGGAAATCCCTCATCTTCCCAAAGAGAGAGAGATTAGTTTTTCAATCGATCTGGTGCAGAGCAACACCTGTTTCAGGAGCACCTTATCGAATGGAGCCCTCTTTCGAACTAATGGGCTTGAAAATTCAATTACAGGAATTGTTAGATAAAGGGTATATCAGACCAAGTGTGTCTCCTTGGGGAGCCCCGGTTTTATTTGTGAAAAAGAAGGATGGAACTTTTAGGATGTGCATTGATTATCGTCAACTAAACAAATTGACCATTAAGAATAGATATCCACTTCCTAGAATTGATGATCTTTTTGATCAAGTGAGAGGAGCTTCGGTCTTTTCCAAGATAGACCTAAGGACTGGTTATCACCAGCTTAGAATTAAAGAAGAAGACATCAGCAAAACAGCATTTCGAACCAAGTATGAGCATTGCGAATTTGTAGTCCTACCTTTTGGTTTGACAAATGCCCCTGCCACCTTTATGTGCCTGATGAATAGTGTGTTGAACAAATATTTGGATAAATTTGTTTTGGTGTTCATAGATGATATTTTAGTTTACTCCAAAAACAAAGAGGAACACAAGGAACATACGAGAATAGTGTTGCGACTTTAAAGAAAACCGGCTATATGCCAAGTTGAAAAGTTGACCAAATGTGAATTTTATAAAGATAAAATTCAATATACGAGTCATGCAATATACGAGTCATATTATTTACGAAAAAGGGTTGGCAGTTGACCCTGAAAAGATAAAAGCCATTAAATAATGGCCAGTCCCCACTGATGTCTCAGCAGTAAGATCATTTATGGGAATTGCAGGCTATTATCGCAGATTTGTGGAGAGATTTTATGCTATAGCAAATCCCATAACCTCATTACAACTGAAGGGTGTTAAGTTCGTGTGGACGGAGAAATGTCAAAACAGTTTCGAACAATTGAAGCAAAAACTTATTTCAGCCCCTATATTAAGAATTGCTGATCCTGATAAAGAGTTTGTTGTATGTACAGATGCTTGCAGAGAAGGGCTAGGAGGAGTCCTATTGCAGGAAAATTCAGTTATTGCTTATGAATCTAGAAAATTAAAAACTCATGAACATAATTACAGTGCATATGATTTAGAATTTGCAGCTGTTATCCATGCTTTAAAAATGTGGAGGCACTATCTTCTCGGGAAGAAGTTCACATTGATGACTGATCATATTAGTCTTAAATATTTCTTTTCCCAAACTGATCTGAATGCAAGACAAGCTAGATGGCTGTCCTTTTTAAGTGAATTTGATATGGACATCAAGCATATCAGGGGGAAAGAAAATAAAGTTGCGGATGCATTAAGTAGAAATGCTTGCCAACATTTAACCAGCATTGAGAGTAGTGCCCAGATGGAGATAGAGGAATTGGTGGGATAAGCAGCAAATCAAGATCCCAACTATGAAGCACTCTTGGTGAAATTACAGAAAAGGGAAACAATTGATTTTACACAAAATCAAAAAGGGCTACTATGTTACAAAAACAGGTTGTATATTCCAAATGTAGAGTCATTAAAAAGAGAAATATTGGATGAATATCACAAACAGCCTTATGCAGGACATCCAGGATACCAGAAGATGTTAACAGCTTTGAAAAAGAAGTTGTTCTGGCCAGGAATGAAGAGAGATGTGGCAGAGTATTTAAGTAGATGTATGGAATGTCAGTTAGTTAAAGTTGAGCATCAACACCCAGCAGGGATTTTAAATCCTTTGCCAATTGCGGAATGGAAATGGGACACAGTTTCCATGGATTTTATAACAGGATTACCCAAGACTAAATATCAGCATGATTCTGTGATGGTAGTAGTAGACACTCTCACAAAAGCTGCCCACTTTATACCAGTGATATCTACCTTTGGAACAACTCAAGTAGCAAATGTTTTCCTAAAGGAGATAGTAAGGCTTCATGGAGTTCCCAAGGTGATTGTCTCAGATCGGGATGTTAAGTTCATAGCAGCGTTTTGGAAAGGGCTATTTGCAGGAATGGGTACTAAGTTGAATTTTAGTACTGCCTATCACCCTCAAACTGATGGGCAGACAGAAAGAACAAATCAAATTTTAGAGGATATGCTAAGAATGTATGTGATGGATAGGCCATCAAAATGGGAAGAGTATCTCCATTTAGCTGAGTTTGCCTATAATAATAGTTACCAATCCTCTATTAAAATGAGTCTATTTGAGGCACTCTATGGGAGAAAGTGCCATACTCCATTGAGCTGGAGGCAACCAGAGGATAAACTGGTGTTAGGACCAGATGCACTACAAGAGATGGAAAGAATTGTCAAACAAATACAAAGAAATATCAAGACATCACAAGACCGCCAGAAAAGCTATGCTGATAAGAAAAGGATGCACCGAGAATTTAAAGAAGGGGATCATGTGTATTTACGCATCAAACCCAAAAAGAGCACACTTTATGCTGGAAGTTGTGCAAAACTTGCTCCGAGATATTGTGGTCCCTTTGAAGTATTAGAAAGGGTGGGACCAGTGGCTTACAAGCTGGCCTTACCACCCCATGTTAGAGTACATAATGTGTTTCATGTTTCATTATTAAAAAGGTATGTGCATGATGCTTCTCACATAGTTGATTGGACTGTTGTACAGGTGGAACCAGAAGGGGATTTTCTGCCAGAACCGCTTCAAATATTGGAGCGAGAAGAAATTGAATTAAGAAACAGAACAGTGGCTAGAGTAAAAGTGCAGTGGAAGCACTTTACTGCTGAAGAAGCTACCTGGGAAAGGGAAGCTGAAATGATGGAGAAATATCCATTTTTGTTTAAGTAAACTCTAGTAGTTGAATAACAACACCGAGGACGGTGTTTATTTTCAGAGGGGGAATATGTAACACCCCCAATTTGTGTGTTGAATTTCTAAAGTTAGACATTTGAACTTTAATCCTAAGGGGGTGGACCCCAAGGGATAAGTATGGTGTGAATGTATTTGCATGTTTTATTTGAGGAAATAAATAAAATGATTGTGCATTTTGACCAAGATGAGAATTTGAGATCACTTGCCAAATCCATGAGGATGGATAAGGCAACAAATCCCCAAAATCTTTCAAAAATCCTTGAAAGAAATTAATTTAGATTTGAGGAGGAATCTAAATTTCCCCAATGAAGAGGAGTAGTTGGGAAGAGTTGAGAAAAAGCTGGAAAAGCTGAGGAAAAAGCTTAAAGCAGCCTTAAAGAGTCCCAAAAAGGGGAAGCCTAGGCTAAACAGGAAAGAAAGCATCCTGCTATTCTGGACGCAGAATTAGAAACATGCTTTGGGGAAATATGAGCTTAAATAAGCTTCTCCTAGACAAATCAGAGGTTGATCTGTTCTAGGAGGTGATCTCAGCTCGGGGGTGAGTCCTGGGAGACAAAGAGGACTCTAAGGTTGGGAGGTTGGTCATTTTGCAGATTGTGGTATGTTCTGAAATTCTGGTTACTTTGTTTTATTACAGTAGGAATTGGCTACATATAAAATCGAATTTTATTAAAATGGGAAATTTTGGTACTACATTTAACAGAATCTATCCTCAGGCATTCACCTTCCAGATTTTGTTTAGTTGTAGACCAGAAAATCCATAGAGTAGAAACTCCAGAATCTCTAAACCAAGGTCGGTTTAAATCTGAAGTTACTTCGCCTCTACAGATGAATTATAGTTTGGTTCCCTGTAGACACAATTGTGATATTATATGCTTATGTGTATGCTCGAGAAACATTATAGCAGTACTAAAGTTTCATGGTATAAATACAAACAGCTGAAAGTAAGATATTAGAATACGACATTCGAAATTGTATAGAAAAAGAGTACTTCTACTCTATCTGATTGTTATAACAGTTATAACTGTTTATATTGCATTTCGAAATCTATCCTAAATCTTTGAAGACAAGTATCATAGCAAAAGAGTTAATTTATAATTAAATTCCTCTAGTCAAGCACTGTTGGATACATATATGTATACATCAAACGAAAAATAGAAACTAAGAGCGGGAACTTTAGAATATGTATTCTTATTAAACCAAAGATTAAATCTGCAATATAGAAGCGATGCATCATTCATAGCCAATATAGGGTATATGGTATAATAACCTTACCTCTAACCCTTGAAAGAAATGTGATGGTTATGGATTAAATTTATGCTTCATGAACCTTTATCAATTAAACTATCGAATACATGTAGAGGCATTTAAACAAGTAGAAAATTTTATATATATGTGTTAACAAGTATCAAGGTCTATAGAAATTCGGCCTTTCTAACCTCGACCACAAGTGAGTGATATACACAATAAAACATATAGGTCCAAGGGAGTTAGGATTTCGAATACATATATAAATCCTATATGTTAAAAGAATAAACCCTCAATTCAACCTATATATATATATGAACAATATATGTTGCAAGAGCAAATAAAAACACGAATCAATGGAGTAAAAAGGTAATATATATAAGAAAGGAAAAAAGGGCTATAAATACGATACATATATATGAATTTTATATGTTCAACAAGGAGATACTAGTAAGAATCTATCACGTTAAAAACGAAACATATATATATGTGATTTCTACGACTGATTGAATAAAGGTATATTCACATTTTTCATACCTGCGCGACAGTAAATAAAAAACAAATTTACGCCGCCGTGAACATAATTCCAACAAAACCCTCGGGCGGTCTGACTTGTATAAGCCAATGCACGCCGAGGATCTTTTTAATGATAAATGAAAGAAACAGAGGTAACCGATAGCACTCCAATACTATGCGTGTAGATAATCATAATTGCCAGATAAATGTCGAGAGCTGAAACCTAATTCATTTTCATCATGCGTGCCATATATGTAATGATGAGAAAAATAGGGAAACCATATCAGTACTAAGTGCGACAATAACAACTCCTTTGCGGTTTATGTTGGCGAAAGGGTTAGATTAACAGAATGGTAAACGCAGCATACAGGGTTGCCGTAAGTTAAGATTAAACTATAATCATTATAGATGTGCATCGTAGATCAAACCACCGAAATTCTCTGTTAAGTAACCATAAAGGAGGCCGCATCATTTTTTAGAAAGCCCGTCGGATGAACCGCAACCAACTATGAAATAACGTTTCCACAGTGATGGTCAATACCATGATGAATTGCGGTGTTCGAGCTTCCTGCAACGTCTTTAAATGATTTATATATATATCAGTGGTATTATGTAAAACCTCCCGAAGCCAGCGTGACATGACCTAAACTCGGGAGGTATGCTATCCTCACTAAAATAATAGGAATAAAGGTGTTGAGCTTTCGTTACGGGAGGTGGATGACCGATATAATGAATCGGCACCCTTTTCTCGTATGAACCACTACCAAAAACTCCGATAAAAATGTAATAAGAAAACTGAAGCACAACTCGCCATAACCAGAGGGAGGGAAGTAAGGGTTTACCTGTGAGTAGAGGTTCACCTCTGCGTCATACTGACGGTAATCACAGTAAACCAAGAATCCCAGACGGTGTGTGAGAAAAATTGCAAGTGGGTTGTAAAACAACTGCCGCGGTTGAACGTGGGAAAGATGGGATTGGAAAAAAACTAAATCACATGACTGGCGTTGCCTCCGAATGGAATTGCAACACGATAGTAAGAAAAAAAAATGAAACCGCGCCAATGAGTACAGGTTAGACCTCAGCCTACAGTGGACAGACAGAGGCATTGAGCTCCTGCCCTCTCTGCGCAACCATACGATAGCTAGTTAGATACTGTAGAAAGAAAAACAATAGAACCAAGATAGGAAGGAGCTGGAAATTAGGTCGAATGACGGGGTTCCAATTAAAAGAACATCGAAACCCTAATTCCACTGTATCAGAACCTCAGCAAATCCCTAGGTAGATTGAGAAAACTATCTACGACGACAGGAGAATACCAGGTGCCATCAATGGGCTTCAAGGAGATAGGGCGTTTTCTGCTTGCCGTCGTCCGGTCGTTGCAACAGCCCGAGGCAAAACGCAGTGCACCCAGTACTTGCATCAGTCGATTTGACAATTTCAATTCTACCTGCCAAGTTCTTGCTGGACCGCGCTGGTTACTCTTCTCCTACGTACGGGACGTGCCCCTGCAATAAAAAAAAAAAAAAAAAAACAAAATCCAGAAAAATGTTATAGCTCACTTACACGTCAAAAACCAGATGGATCTAACCTTGTATTAGACGGCACATACAATCCTTAAAGCGTACCAGGAGGAAATGCCAGGCGGAGGAACACACAACGCGTGTAGAGGCGGGTCTCAAATCGAAAAATTAAGGTTACGCCACTGCGCATACAGCCGATCTTCTGTACTGTGGTGAACATGTTATAGTGTCAGCTGGTACGAAGGTGGCCACGCCACGAATCGAGCCTGTAAAGAATGAACGCCAATAAGTTATAACCAGTACCGATTTGGGGGCGATACGATTCACAAATTTCATGATTCAAACGCCGACAGTTTAGATAGCCCTGGCTATACATGACACTAACTAAATGTAGGGTATATGTGCAGATTTACTATGGTCTCCAATTTAATTAGTCTAAGTCAAACCTCCGCGGGAAGGCGGCAACCGCTTTTCGTCGAGAGGCATCGACCTAGGTAACAAATAGAAATATTCATCTCATGCCGTGTTGCTCTGTATGTGCACCTGCAGTAATGGATCGGGTGGTATAATCATAATATACGGTTGTATATATATACATATGAGTTAGGCATAAGCGTATGCAAACTTTTAATTGGCCGAATCCAATGACATATATATATAGATGGGTTTGATATCATACATATACGTGTGATCGATGTTTCATATATGGGTTTTATGCAGATATATGAGTTATGCCTAGGTATATGCAACTTTTAATGGACCTTATCCAAATACATATATATATAGGGTTAATAATATATATATGTGTGGGTTCGATGTGTTATATATATGTTTTATAAATGTGATATAGGGGATATATGTTTTATATAGGTGATGTTTTATGGAATCGACAAGGATGCGTGTACATAGGAATATAAGATGTCTATAAGAGACTTAAAAATTTATGTACATGGGTTTAAGGTGAACTTGGGTAGCATTGAATATTGTTAGAAAGAAATAGTGGTCAAGAAAATTGGTTACAAAAAAAAAAAAAATTCCTTAAAACTGGAGATGTTACAATTACACAAATTTACAAATATTCAAAACTCAAAAAAAATATACATTATAATTTAAAAATTAATTTATGCAATCTTCTTCATACATGAAAATTAAAGTTCATATAACTCAAATTTTTAAAAATTAAATTTATAAAATATACTTAAAAATCAAACATTAAAAAGAAAGATTAAGAATTTTTTTTAATATTTAAAACTCAATATCAATATGCATCATAATTTCAATCTAGATAATGATTTCATAATTAAAATAGACCTAATTAATTGAGAAAGCAGAACTATTTTTAAAAATAAATGTGAAAAAATATATTTTTAGTATTGAAATTATATCTATTTCTTTTTTTTTATGAAGATTATTTGATTTATAATTTTATGACAAGTTTATTTTTCTTTTTCTAAATAATAAAAATTAGTCTAATTTAGAAAATGATCCTCATATCTTGTATAAATATTCATCTTAATTATTATACTAGTAGAAAATATTATTATAAATTAATACATATTTTTTATGTAGGAAAGAAAATATCACTTTATAACTATTTTCTATAATATTAATAAAAGATATATTAAAATAAATGAATTATTAATATCATATTTTAATATTTAATATATATATATATATATATATATATATATATATATATATATATATATATATATATATATATATAATATTTCTATTAATGAAAAATATATTAAGATAAATAGATTATTAATATATTATTTTAATATTTAAACAAATAAAATCAATATGAGTGATGACTTTATCTATTTTCTATAATATATCTATTAATAAAATCAATATAAGTGTTGATTTTATCTATTTTTATAATATATTTGTTAATAAAAAATATATATATTAAGATAAATGAATTATTAATATAAAATTTTAATATTTAAAAATTAAAATCAATATAGGTAATAACTTTATTATATTGGTAAAAAAATATCAAGATTAAAAATGAAGAAAAAATATTTTCTTATAAATAAATTCTTTAAAAGTAAAAATTAAATATAGTTAAAATATATATATATATATAAATCATGATTTTAATTATTATATTTAAATGAAAACCACTTTCATAATTAAATAAATAGTATTTAAAATATTATAAAATATTTTTTTAAGTAGTTAATATAAAATTATTTTATGACAATTACCTTAACCTCTAAAACTTGACACTATCTTAACCTCTAGAACTTGTAAACACTATGCTAGATTTATGCTAGGTTTATCATAAGGAATGCTCCGCTATGAGATGCTTAACATCAGGAATCCTCAACAGTAGTTAGAGATTGTGTGAATAAATTTATAAAATCCAAATTAAGGAATCCTTGAGAGTAGTTAGTAAATCTGTGTGAATAAATTTATAAGAGTTGTTTTTAGTGTAGTTTTTTGGAGTTTCAGAATTGGAAGAAATTTTTGACCTTAAATTTTGATTTATGTTATTCAAAATGGTTTTTTGATTGTATATATGGATTATGCACCCTTAGAAATCCCTATAACATTTATATTGTGCAGGGTTACATATCAAAATTTTGATTTCAACGAATTATTGCACGATTTTAAAGAAATTTGATCAGAAAACTCCACCAAATTTTTTTCCAAAAGATCGCAATAAAGAAAACACAAATTTATAAAAATCAAAATTAATACAAATTTTGATAAAAACTATTATAAATATTTTTAATATAATATAAATTTTAATAATAATTATAATATTCAATATTATTATATTAATATAAAAAATATAATTTTAAAGTAATAATAATTTTATTAAAATTTTAAAACTAAATATTAATATTTAAAATACTCTTGTTTATTTATTTATTTATTGTAAATAATAATAATTAGGCCGATAGGCGTTCTTTTTTGAATCAACTCTTTTATTTTTCATCAACCAATTCATTTTGGTAATGACACATGTCACTAGTGAGACATGTGTGCGAAAAAGTGGTCGGCCGTTAGTTAGGCGGTCTAGCAGTAGTAAGTTCACATAGTTCCCTAAATTTTTAGGATTTTTCCCTAATAACTTATTCTTTTGCCAATAGAATTAGGGATCTTTCCAGAAAGATTATTTTACTCTATAGAAGGTAGCCCTAAACTTGTAAGTTACCCAATTTGAGTTGGGAGGTTTCCATATAAGTGGTTAACTCCCATATCAAACCTCTCCAACTTTTGAAGCATTTTAAGTGATGATAGGACTTTCCATGTATTAAAAAAATTGTTACAAAGTTCAGCGGAGTGAATTCAAAATTTCTTGCACGCAGCCAGAGGTGAGTGCCCTTCTTTTCATGAATTTAAGAAGCGCTTGAAGAGGAATGTCTTTTGCAAGATTGATATGCTTTTTAAGTTTTTCCTGCAAATAATTTGTATGGTGCTTCACAAAACCAACCCTACAATTTCAAATTTTTCTTCCCTGTAAATTGAATATAAAACCATGGTTATTTTTTTTTCACATGGATCATTTTTTTTTAATATAAATTCTTATATGTCGTTTTATTTATTTAATTTAAGTTGAACATTCAACATTTAAATTCTGGAGATTGTCTCTAGATATTTTGTTTCAGTAGCAAAAGACAAAAAATGACATGCAAAAGAACGTTTAATTCTTCATGTATTGTTTTCGTATTGCCATCGAATCACTTTATTTTTATGGAATGTAAAAGATATAAATTTGGTCATCCAATAATTTGTACGGTTCTTAATATTTATCACAAAACTAATCCTGCAATTTCAAATTTATCTTCCTTGTAAATTGAATATAAACCATGGTTATTTATTTTTCACACTAATCATTTTTTTTTTATGCAAATTCTTATATGTCATTACACTTATTTAATTTAAGTTGAACATTCAATGTTTAAAGTCTGGAGATTGTATCTGGCTATTTCGTTTCAGTAGCAAAAGACAAAAATTGAGATGCAACGGAACATTTAGTTCTTCATGTATTGTTTTTGTATTGCCCTTGAATCGCTTTATTCTTATGGAATGTAAAAGATATAAAGTTATCATCCAATAATTTGTACGATGCTTAATATTTATCACAAAACCAATCCTGCAATTTCAAATTTATCTTCCGTGTAAATTGAATATAAAACCGTGGTTATTTGTTTTTCACACAGATAATTTTTTTTATGCAAATCCTTATATGTAGTTTTATTTATTTAATTTAAGTTTAAAATTCAACATTTAATGTTTGGAGAGTGTCTCTCGCTATTCTGTTTCAGTAGAAAAAGACAAAAAATGACATGCAACAGAACATTTAATTATTCATGTACTATTTTTGTATTGCCATTGTATCGCTTTATTTTTATGGAATGTGAAAGATATAAAGTTAGTCATCCAATAATTTTTATGGTGCTTAACATTTATCACAAAACCAATTCTACAATTTCAAATTTATATTCGATGATATAAGTTGAATATAAAACCATGGTTATTTATTTTTCACACAGGTCAATTTTTTTTATGCAGATTATTATATGTCATTTTATTTATTTAATTTAAGTTAAACATTCAAAATTTAAAGTCTGAAGACTGCCCTCATGAATAAAGGGAAAGTACCACAAATTCTATCTTTTTTCCTCCTCTTTTTATTCTTGAATCAAATAAAACTCAAGAAACAACATGAATAATAATAAATAGTAAGTGACTATTTCATATGCCAAGGGTTCACAATAAACATTGTATTCCGTGACCAACTTGGAGGAGCCATTACAAAATATGTCCAAGATTTTTAACTTTTAAAAAGAACTCGAGCATCTTCTATGAGATCCACTATTTTTCCCTCTCACGAAATTAGGAAGAAGCATTATTTCATTGGAATAATAGATTCTGGTAACTTGGTTGTGCTAAATGTTTAGAAGGTGAAATTAGGAAGAAGCATTATTTTATTGGAATAATAGATTTTGGTAACTTGGTCATGCTAAATGTTTATAAGGAAAAGTTATTTACCAATTCTTTGAAAATTTGGAAACTATACGGCTTTACCCATGAAAGTCAATAACAACTTTCCACCCATAAGAATCAATAACAAAAAAAGCCTTTCATCATGGAAGAGCTCTTATGATACCATTCGGGAGCCCTTCACCTTGAAGATGGATCCAAAAGGTATAAGAAGTTAGTGTTGATGTGGAAGAATTATCCTAGATGACGGAGTGGGAAAAAATTGTTTTGAGATTGCAAACATTTCAACAATTTTCCTATCATGTGATCCAATTAGTAACAACCTGTCATAGTATTTAGATTCTCCCTTGTGAAATTTACAATTCCAAATTTATTTTCTATATTATATCTGTAACATTGACGTCCATTAAAATACGTTTATAAATTGAAAAAATGTTCTGTCAAAAGCCAATTGAATGGAACAATATAATCTTGTAGCAATTAGTACTCTAACATGACATGGAACTGGAAAACAAAGCTTAAATAAATTTACAATGTTGTGTGAATTATGTCTTTTTGAATTTAGGATGGGTGAAAACGTCAAAGACATTTTTCCATTGGATACAAAATTTTGATGTATAAATTTTATTTATATAAAAAAAAATCTCAAATTTAACATAAAAATTAAAGAAACTCAATTTAGCATAAAGCTAAAAGGTATAATTAACAGATTATTAATATGGATCCTAAAGGTATAAGTAGTTTGTGTTGACGTGGAAGAATTATCCTAGAAGATAGAGTGGGAAAAAATTGTTTTCAGATTGCAAACATTTCAACAATCTTCCTATCATGCGGTCCAATTAGTAACAACCTAGCATAGTATTTAGATTCTCTCTTGTGAAATTTACTATTTCAAATTTATTTTCTATTTTATATATGTAACAGTGAGGTTCAATAAAATACATTTATAAATTGAAAAAATGTTCTGTTAGATGCCAACTGAAAGGCACAATATAATCTTGTTGCAATTAGTACTCTAACATGACATTCAACTAGAAAACAAAGATTACATCGATTTAGAACGTTAAGTGAAAGATGAATTTTTGAATTTACGATGGGTGAAATGTAGAGACATATTTCCATTGGATGCAAAATTTTGATGTATAAATTTTATTTTATATAAAAAAAATTCTCAAATTTAACATAACAACTAAAGAAACTCAATTTTGCATAAAGCTAAAAGGATTTTTAAAATAAAATAAAATATTGCGTATAATTCACAGAACATTAGGGTATAGACTAGAAAATAAGCTTTAGGTAGCCTATATACTATATATTTAGGTCGATATCTACCTTATTTTTTTTATCAACTCTTTTTTTTCGTCAACCAATTCGTTTTTGTAATGACACATGTTAGTAGTGAGACATGTGTGCAAAAAATTGGTCTGTATTTAGTTACACATTCTAGCATTAGTAAGTTCACACATTTCCATAATTTTTTAGGAATTTCCCCTGATAACTAATTCTTTTGGTAATAGAATCATGGATCTTTCCATAAATGAGAGTAACATGAAAGAAACCTATGAAAAGGCTATTTCAAAACGACTATATCTTGAGAAACTATGAAGTCGTCCACGCCTTTTAAAATGACCACGACCAATACATTTTAAAATTCATGATGGAAAGGCTTAGTGCCAAACACACTTGGAATATAACCACTTAATTGATTCATAGAAATATCAATAGCTTGGAGCATAGTCATCTAGGTTATCTCCAAAGGTAGAGGGCCTTCTAATAAGTTGTTTGAAATGTTAAAATAGAAAACTAAATATTCAAGACCTCCAACCTCTAGAGGTATGTGGCCGCTGAGCTTGTTGTATGATAGATCTAGAAGTAGTAAGTTCACACGTTTCCCTAAATTTTTAGGAGTTTCCCCTGATAACTGATTATTTTGAAGATATAGAAATCTCAGCTTTGAAAGTCGGGTAATAGAATCAGGGATCTTTCCAGAAATATTATTTTCCTCTATAGAAAGTATCCCTAAACTTCTAAGTTTCCCAATTTGAGTTGGGAGGTTTCCATGTAAATGGTTACCTACCATATCTAACCTCTGCAAATTTTGAAACATTTTAAGTGATGATGGGACTGTCCCTATAAACAAATTGTGACCTAAACCAAGAGTTGTTAAATCAATTAGGTTTCCAATCTGCAGAGGTATTTCTCCTACTAACCCTTTCTTCCCCAAATTTATGAACTTCAATTTTGTAGACAACTGGCCAATAGAAGATGGCAAACGTCCCCTGAGATGATTAGAGGAAAATTCTATTTTTCTTAGGTAGGAACAATTAGTAAAAAGGTGGTCTACAGTTAGTTGGGTGGTCTAGCAGTAGTAAGTTCACACATTTCCTTAAATTTTTATGAATTTTCCCTGATAACTATTCTTTTGGCAATAGAATTAGGGATATTTCTAGAAAGATTATTTTCCTCTATAGAAATTAGCCCTAAAACGGTGTTTAATATTTATCACAAAACCAATCCTGAAAATTCAAATTTATCTTCCCTTAAATTGAATATAAAACCATGGTTAATTTTTTTTCACATAGATCATTTTTTTTATGAAAATTATTATATGTCATTTTATTTATTTCATTTAGGTTGAACATTCAACATTTAAAGTTTGGAGACAGTCTCTGGCTATTCTGCTTCAGTAGCAAAAGACAAAAAATGACATGCAATAGAACTTTTAATTCTTCATGTACTGTTTTCGTATTGCCATTGTATCGCTTTATTTTTATGGAATGTAAAAAATATAAAGTTATTCATCCAATAATTTGTATGGTGCTTAATATTTATCACAAAGACAATCCTGCAATTTCAAATTTATCTTCCCTGTAAATTGAATATATAACCATGGTTATTTTTTTTCACACAGATAATTTTGTTATGTAAATTCTTCTATGTCATTTTATTTATTTAATTTAAGTTGAACATTCAACATTTAAAGTCTGGAGACCACCCTCATGAATAAAGATAAAGTACCACAAATTATATATTTTCTCCTCCTCTTTTTATTGTTGAATCAAATAAAATTTAGCAAGAAACACCATTAATAATAATAAATAGTAAGTGGCTATTTGATATGCCAAGGGTTCACAATAAAACATTGACTTCAGTGGCCAACTTGGAGGAGACATTACAAAAGGTGTCCAACATTTTTAACCTTTACAAAGCACTCGAGTGTCTTGTATGACATCCACTATTTCGTCCTCCCATGAAAATAGGAAGAAGCATTATTTCATTGGAATAATAGATTTTGGTAACTTGGTCATGCTAAATGTATAGAAGGAAAAACTATTTACCAATAGTTTGACAATTTGGAAACTATATGGCTTTCACCCATGAAATTCAATAACAAATTTCCACCCATAATAATCAATAACAACAAAATCCTTTCATCATGGAAGAGCTCTTATGATATCAGTTAGGAGCCCTTCATCTTTAATATGGATGCAAAAGGTATAAGCAGTTAGTGTTGATGTGGAAGAATTATCCTAGATGATAGAGAAGGAAAAAATTGTTTTGAGATTGCAAACATTTCAAAAATCTTCCTGTCATTTGGTCTAATTAGTAACAACCTGTAATAGTATTTAGATTCTCTCTTGTGAAATTTAAAATTTAAAATTTATTTTCTATTATATATATATAACTTTGACGTTCATAAAAATGCGTTTATAGATTGAAAAAAATTTTTGTCAGAAGCCAACTAATGGAACAATATAATCTTGTAACAATTAGTACTCTAACATGACATGCAACTCGAAAACAAAGCTTACATTGATTTATAATGTTGAGTGAATTATGAATTTTTGAATTTAGGATGGGTGAAAACGTCAAAGACATTTTTCCATCGGATACAAAATTTTGATGTATAAATTTTATTTTATATAAAAAAAATTCTCAAATTTAACATAACCATTAAAGAAACTCAATTTATCATAAGCTAAAAGGTATAATTCACGGAACATTAAGATGCATCCAAAAGGTATAAGAAGTTTGTGTTGATGTGGAAGAATTATCCTAGATGACAGAATGGGAAAAAATTGGTTTGAGATTGCAAAAATTTCAACAATCTTCCTGTCATGTAGTCCAATTAGTAACAACCTGTCATAGTATTTAGATTCTCTCTTGTGAAATTTACGATTTCAAATTTATTTTCTATTTTGTATATTTAATGGTGACTTTCAATAAAATACGTTTATAAATTGAAAAAATGTTCTGTCAGAAGAGAATTGAACGGAACAATATAATCTTGTATAAATTAGTACTCTAACATGACATGCAACTGGAAAACAAAGCTTACATCAATTTAGAATTTTAAGTGAATTATGAATTTTTGAATTTAGGATTGGTGAAAACATAGAGACATTTTTCCATTGGATACAAAATTTTGATGTATAAATTTTATTATATACAAAAAAAATTCTCAAATTTAACATGAAAATTAAAGAAACTCAATTTAGCATAAAGCTAAAAGGATTTTAAAATTGAAACGAAATATTGCGTATAATTCACGGAACATTAGGGTACAGACCAGATAATAAGCTTTAGGTAGCTTATACACTATATATTTAGGCTGATATGCCTTATTTTTTGAATCAACTCTTTTTTTTTCATCAACCAATTCATTTTTTATAATGACACATGTCAGTAGTAAGACATGTGTGCAAACAAATGGCCTACAGTTAGTTACGCAGTCTAGCAGTAGTAAGTTCACACATTTCCCTAAATTTTTAGGAATTTTCCCTGATAACTGATTCTTTTGGCAATAGAATGAGGGATCTTTCCATAAATGAGAGTAACATGAAAGAGAAACTATGAAAATGATATTTTAAAACGATTATAGCTTGGGAAACTATGAAGTCATCCATGACTTTTAAAATGACCATGACCAACAAGTTTTAAAAGTCATGATGAAAAGGCTTAATGCCAAACCCAGTTGGAATATAACCACTTAATTGATTCATAGAAATATCAATAGATTGGAGCATAGTCATCTAGGTTATCTCCAAAGGTAGAGGCCCTTCTAATAAGTTGTTTGAAATGTTAAAATAGAAAACTAGATATGGAAGACCTCCAACCTCTAGATGTATGTGGCCGCTGAGCTTGTTATATGATAGATCTAGCAATAGTAAGTTCACACATTTCCCTAAATTTTTAGGAATTTCCCCTGATAACTGATTCTTTTGAAGATATAGAAATCTCATCTTTGAAAGCCAGACAATAAAATCAGGGATATTTATTGAAAGATTATTTTCCTATATAGAAAGCAGCCCTAAACTTCTAAGTTGCGCAAGTTGAGCTAGGAGGTTTCCATGTAAACGATTACCTCCTTTATCTAATCTCTCCAATTTTTGAAGCATTTTAAGTGATGATGGGATTGCCCCTATAAAATAATTGTGACCTGAACCAAGAGTTGTTAAACCAATTAGGTTTCTAATCTGCAGAGGTATTTCTCCTACTAACCCATTCTTCCCCAAGTTTATGAAATGCAATTTTGTAAAAAAATAGCCAATAAAAGATGGAAAACATCCCCTGATATGATTAAAGGGAAAGTCCATTTTTCTTAGGGAGGAATTGTTAGTAAGAGCAGTAAGAATGAGAAAACTTGTGGTGCTGCTGCTAAGTAGTTGATTTTATAATAAGGTAAGTGATTGGAACTTCCTCAACTTACTGTAGAAATTTATTAATATTGATAGTATTACCAGATTATCCTGATCTAACAAATTAATCTTATGTTAAATACAAAATCCTTCCACTGTTAATTTTGCAGAAATTCAATCGCCAATTGCAAACACATGTGAATAAAATCAATCGCACATAAACATAGTTGTTTAACGGGAAAGCTTAAAGCTAAAAACCCCAAATATCATATATTATGTATATCAATGGATCATGTAATAATCTCATACAAATATTAGTACATCAAGCTCTTAGTACAATAAAAAATCATTACACATTGTCATGCATAAATTTTCATATCTATGCACCAATTTCTGGCCTCCTGACAGCGTGCCTCCATTGTGCAATCCATGTTGAAGAAGACCCCTGAATTAATTTGAATTAGCCTTGCCTTGAATTCAAAATCCTCATTGGCATCTAAAATGTGTGTTAGGTGCATTGAATGCATCACTATAGTCACAACAGATAGTCCATCTCACCCTTTCACCTATGTCTCCACTAGGTCTCCACTGGATGTGACATGCAAGTAGTTAATTGATGTATTTTTTCAGTTTTTAGTGAGTTATTAGTTGTGAATTAATTAAATAATTATTTCACTAAACTCTCACTAGTGTATCTTTCAGTTAGAATAGATACAACTAGCTCAACTGAGTTTAACTCACTTAACTGAGTTAAACTGAATAAAAACTCCATTAGCTACTCTTCCAATTATGTCACAACTTTTCCACTTCAGTTCTAAATCAGACCTCCATGCATGAGTCACCAACCACTCTATGAATTGTGTAATTCCTTTACCCCACTGATTTTCCATATCTGTTCACTGAAATAAAGTGCTCCAAGAGAATAAGTTGATATTTATTGTCGGATTATTATTAAGGGCTAATAATAATTGACATGCACCTATTTTTATATTGACGATCTATAAATAGAATTCTTCCAATATTATAAAAATAGAATTTCATCTATTTTTCACATTTGATCAACCATCTACAAATACCATCCTGCAACTTATATAATATGCTCACCATGTCTAAAAATAGACATACACCTAAAAATAGCCTGCGGGCCCCACTTAGTGAAGGTGCTTACTTTTCACTAAGCTCATCATCTTGTTGAATCTCAACAGACCCTCTCAGAAATATAGGGATTATCCTTCACCCCGATCCTGCCTCTATGGTATTCGAATTTGCTCCTGCTGAGTGCCTTCGTTAGAATATCTACATCCTGATCTTCCATAGGAATGTACTGAAGCAACATGATCTTCCGCTGCACACAATCTCTGATATGATGATACACGATATCAATATGTTTAGATCTATCATGAAACATGGGATTAATCGATAGCTTAATGAAACTCTGATTATCACAATGTATCAATCTAGGATATAAATGAGAACCAAACAAAATGACCAAGATATTCCTCATCTAGATAGCCTCACATACAACCTGAATTGCTGCCATGTATTCTGCTTCTACTGAACTAAGTGCCACAGATCTTTGTTTCCCACTGTACCAAGAAAATGCTATAGATCTGATACTAAAAAACCCTCCTAATGTGCTCTTTATGTTCGTTGGGCTACTTTCCAAATCTGCATCTGTGAAGCCATGCAAATTCACCTCATCCATCTGTCTGTACTATAAGCCATACTCAGATGTGCCCCTATGATACCTTAGGACTTCCTTGCCTGCCTTCCAAAATATCTTGGTAGGCTTAACCATTGCTTGACTAAGCTGGTTCACCGCATAGCATATGTCCAGTATTGTATTAAATCAATACATGAGCGAACCCACCAACTGTCGATAAAAAATGGGATCCACTACCTCTGCCGATGTAGCATCCTCTTTCCTCCAATTTCCTGGAAGAGGAGTATCCATGGGCTTGTAGTCCTACATTTCAAACTTACCAAGTATCTCCCAATCATACTTGCCTTGAGACAAAAACAGTTCACCTTCTCGTTGCCATATTTCCAATCCAAGGAAATAATGAAGGAGGCCCAAGTCCCTCATCTCAAACCCCTTTGCAAGTTCTACCTTGCATGAGTGTATCAACTTCTCATCACTCATTAGTATTAAATCGTCAACATAAAGAAAAATTATTAAAATCTTACCCTCCACCACAATTTCACATAGGTTTGCATCTGCCTCACTCTTGGTGAAGTCAAGTCTAGTGAAATAGCTTTCGATCGGTGTGTATCATGCATGGGGTGCTTGATTCAGCCCATACAACGCTATTTTTAGTTTAGACACATACGACTCGCTGCTAAAGATCTCAAATCCTTCAGGCTGCTCAATGTACAATTCTTCCTCAATGATCCCATTAAGGAATGGAGTCTTTACATCCATCTAATGAATGTGACAACCCATCTGCGTTGAGAGAGAAAGGATGGTCATTATGGAAGAATACTGTGTGACAGGTGCAAAGGTTTGTTCATAATCAATCCCCTCAATCTGTGAGAAGCCTCGGGCAACAAATATTGCCTTATACTTCTCGACGCTCCCATCAGCAACTTGCTTTACCTTGTAGATCCATCTTGAACCTACCACTGATTTACCCACTGAGCTTGGAACAATCTCCCAAGCATTGTTTCTGACAATGGAGTCATACTCCTCCACCATGGCATCTACCCATGTGGGCTCTTACACTGCTTCTTCAAAAGAAGATGGCTCTGTCATGATACACTTGCTCATAAGAGCCATGTATCTAGTAAATAAGTCAGGTGACTGTTTCTTTCTACGCTGTGATGTAGGGACTCCTAGATTCTCTTTTGCACCAAGCTTCAATCTCTCAGCTTCTGTGGTACACTTTCTGCCTGTTCTGATTTTTGGTTCTGCATGAGTGGACTCCGCCAGTCCATGAATCTCCTCTTGTGGCTGATCCACATCTAAAGGCTCATCTTTGGGAACAAGTAGCTCCTCCTTTGCATGCAAGTGTAGCTCCCTCTCAAGCAAAAAATTCATGGCTTTCAACTCGTTGAATTTTATATCCCATCGCACCATAGTCATTTGGCTATTTGGAAAATACACATGATAATTATGGGGTGTTTCTGTGTACCCCACAAATATCCTAACTTCCGTAGTCGACTCCAACTTCTTCCGGGCATCCTTTGTCACATGAATGTAAATAGATGAGCCAAAAATATTCAAATGAGAAATATCAATCTTCTTACCTATAAAATCTTCTTCAGGTGTACTCATGCCAAGTACTCTATGAGGACAACATTTTTGCACATAAACCGCAGTGTTGCATGCTTCTTCACATAAATGCATCGGTAGGCCCTGGTCATGCAGCATAGATCGT
Source organism: Pinus albicaulis (assembly GCA_034641835.2). Classification (NCBI taxonomy): domain Eukaryota; kingdom Viridiplantae; phylum Streptophyta; class Pinopsida; order Pinales; family Pinaceae; genus Pinus; species Pinus albicaulis. Next base: position 1,447,172,440 of record CM076580.1, read on the forward strand.
CCAACACCCATGATCGTTCTATTCTTCCTCTCCATAACCCCATTCTGTTGCGGGTTATGAGGCACTATGAGTTCTCTTCGAATTCCTTCCTTGCTACATAAATCTTTGAAGTCGTTCGAGATATATTCACCACAATTATCGCTCTGCAGAGCCTTCACTTGCTTCCCCAACTCCTTCTTCACGAATTCTTTAAACTCACAGAAATTTGAGAATGTTTTTCTCTTCTTCTGCATGAAGAATATCTAGCATCTACAAGAATAATCATCAAAAAATATGACATAATACATGTGTTTTTCTGTTGAAAAAACTGAGAAAGTTCCACACACGTCTGTGTGAATTCTTTTGAAGATCACCAAAGAACGATTCTCCTTCTCATGAAAGGTGGTCTTCAAAAACTTACCCATAGTACATCCCATGCACTGATTTGACTGAGCAAGAGTACCCTTGGGAAGTCCAGTAGAAATCTACTACAAAATATTCAAGGCTTCATGGTGAAGATGGCCCAATATCATGTGCCATAATTCGCCCTCATCTCGGCTCACCACTTCTTCTGATTTTCCCATCATTGTAGCGCAGCCATCTACCTCTAGCTTGTAGAGATTCCTAACTTGAATCCCTATCCTCTTGGCTTGAACCATTTTTTTCTTTCACAGGAAAGTTTTTCCCTCACTGAAAACAACGTCATAACCTCTTTCCTCCAACATAGCGACCGAGACCAAGTTCTTCTTCAGAACTGAAACATGCATAAAATCTTTCAACAAAAATGGTTTACTTGACTCCCTCTCAAAGGTAATGGTTCCAATTCTGGTCGCATTGTATCTAACATCGTCACCCATATCTAAATGCATTTGGATATCCTTCTCCTCCAAGTCACTAAACAACTCCTTGTCTCCCATCATATGGAAGGAAGCAGCACTATCAAGATACCACATCGATCGCATTGTGATTGAAACCAAGCATGCAATCAAAGAGAAATAAAGTTAAAATTTTGAGGCTAAGGCCACATCTGCTGCAGCTCCAACAACCTTCTTGTTCTTCTTTTTCTGTGGGCAGTTGGTGGTGAGATGCCCATGTTCGTGAGAGTGAAAACACTTCACTTTGGACAAATCCAGCTTCTTGCCTTTAGCCTCAGATTTTGGATGGGATTTATTCCCCTTCCCTCTCCTTGCTTTGGCAGCCAAAGTTAAATTATCTTCGTCATCATCCTTCTATGAAGAGCCGTCCCTAGTATTCCACCTTGTCTCCTCCTGCACAAGATCCAACCAAAGTCACTCCCAATCCAACAATTTCTCCTGTCCATTGATAGAGTCGTCATATCTATGCCAAATCTTTGGAAGCCCAAGGAGAGCCAAGCTCACCAAGTCATCATACGCAACTGTAATCCCCATACTCCCCAGATCATCCCTACGTTGGACAAACTTCGTGAGATATTTTGGAATACTGTCGCCCTTCTCCATTTTGATTTTTCTGAGTTTATCTTTCAGCGCCAACTTCCTATGGTTGCTGCTACTTTGGAAAAGATCTGTCAAAGCTTTCCACATTGAAAATGGAGTGTATTTACCATGAAGGCTTGACAAAATATTGTATTTCACACCTTCCAACAAAATTCTTCTTGTCTTCACTACCTTCTTTTTCCATGCGTCAAGTACTGCAACATCACTAGAAGTATGCTTAGGAACGTCGCTATCGATGAACTCCTTCAGTCCATTATCTTCAAGCACCACCTCCATCCTATCCTTCCAGGCTATGTAATTTGAGCTACCCTCAAGGTAATACTCAAATCGCAACCCATTAAAATACATTTCAATGAATACTCAACTGTCGCACCAAGAAATTTCCGCAACAAATTTGAATTGTCCACCAGCACAAAACTCATCGCCGCTTCACAATTGCAATCTCCAGTGATTAAAAATGATTCGATAACATGTAGAAATTTATTAATACTGATAGTATTATCAGATTCTCCTGATCTAACAAATTAATATTTTTTTAAGTACAAAATCCTTCCATTGTTAATTTTGTGGAAATTAAATCACCAATTGCAAAAACATGTGAAGAAAATCAATCACACATAAACACAGTTGTTTAATGGGAAAGCTTAAAAATAAAACCCAAAACTATCATATATTATGTATATCAATGATTCATGTAATAATATCATATAAATCTTAGTACATCAAGCTCTCAGTACAATAAAAAATAATTACACAATGTCATGCAGAAATTTTCATATCTATGCACCAATTTCTTGCCTCCTAACAACCTGCCTCCACTGCACAATGCCTATTGAAGAAGACCCCTGAATGAACTCGAATTGGCCTTACCTTGACTGCACAATCCTCATTGGCATCTCCAATGTGTGTCATATGCATTGAATGCATCACTATAGTCACAACAGATAGTCCATCTCACCCTTTCACCTATCTTTCCACTGGGTCTCCATTGGAACTCACATGCAAGTAGTTAATTGTTGTATTTGTTGAGTTGTTAGTGAGTTATTAGTTGTGAATTAATAACTAATTAATTCACTAAACTCTCACTAGTGTATCTTTCAGTTAGACTAGATACAACTAGCGCAACTGAGTTTAACTCACTTAACTTAGTTAAACTGAAAAACAACTCCATTAACTACTCTTCCAACTCTGTCACAACTTTGACACTACAGTTCTAACAAAGTCCTCCATGCATGAGTCACCAACCACCTTAGGAACTGGTAAATTCCTTTAGCCCACTGATTTGCCAAATATTTTCACTGAAATAAAGTGCTCTGAAAGAATAAGTTGATATTTATTGTCGGAATATTATTAAGGGAAAATAAAAATCAACATGCACCTATTTTTAGATTGAAAATCTATAAATATACTTCACCCAATATTCTAAAAATAGAATTTCATCTATTTTCACATTTTATCAACTATCTACAAATAACATCCTGCAACTTATAGAATATGCTCACCATGTCTAAAAATAGACATACACCTAAAAATAGCCTGCAGACCCCACTTAGTGAAGGTTCTTACTTTTCACTAAGCTCATCATCTTTTTTAATCTCAACACTTACTAATAGGCACTACTCTAATGAGTTCATTCTACCCTAACGATACCCTTTGAAGTTCAGTACAATTGAAGAAGAAAGAAGCAATGATGCTACTCAACTGATTACCACCCAGATAGAGTCCCATTGCCAATATTCCATGCAATTTATTCACCAACAATTTCCTAACCCAATCAAGGCAAACCATCCATGTAAATTCTCAACTGAAAACTTTTCTGCCATTTTTTAAGACATGGGGCATAGAATTTTGCATCATTGAATTATTAGGGAAGCATCTTGATTTCATAGGCTTCATCTACTCTTGCATTGCATATTTTAAATCTGTACTTGAAAGGAATGATAATTGTTGGCCATTAAGCTTAAACCGCAACATATCTGGTATGGATTCCTGATATTTTAGTTCCCTTAACCTTTTTAGATAACCAGAACCATTGGACTAAATATCCAACTTCCATTTCCTATTTCCCTTTGTCTTAAGACCAAAACATTTTGAGATTTTTCAAAGACATGGATATTCCACCTGACAAATTGTTGGAGGAGAAATCCAAGACCGCAATACTTTGAAGTTGAACTAATGACATTAGAATTTGACCTCCAAGTGCAATGTAAGAAATATTTATGTATACTAATTCTCTACAACTTCCAACCCACTTGGAATATAACCAATTAATTCATTCACAAAAATATCAATATCTTGTAGCATATTCATCTTGGTTATCTCCATAGATAGAGGCCCTTCTAATGATTTGTTTGAAATATTAAAATAGAAGGCTAAATATGCAAGACCTCCAACCTCTAGAGGTATGTGGCCATTGAGCTTGTTGTATGATAGATCTAGCAGTAGTCAAAATTTTGTCCCTCATTAATTTATTGTACCCTCTTCTAGAGCATTTCTTGAAATGGGAAATCTAAGTATTCATTATGAAATTATATATTAGATAGGGATTAAATAAGTGATAATTCATGCTTCGCTTACATATTATTTTATGCATTAATATCTCTTCCAATGAATTAAAATGAAATACAAGTATTTCCATTAGAAAAAAGAAGGTTGTAATTTTCTACCATGATGGAGCTAACCTTGACTGAGAATGCCATCCCCATATTGCTGAATGGTTCAAATGATATTCAACCTCTACTCCAAATAATCAACATCGGCTCTATCTATTCATCAAAAAATAGCTCTTCACACTACCACATTACTCTCTCTGATGGGACGTATCAATACAAGAATTTTCTATAATTTGTTTTTAGCATAGAAGTTGCATCTAAAGACATCCATATTGGCTTAATAATTTTACTTAAAAAAGCAGCTTGCGCACTGTCTTGAAACTCTTCGTAAGATTAAATTCTATACTAAACTCTTTATTTTATCATATTTGTATTCTTCCTGTATAACAATGAATTTTACATTCAAATTTTTTATTTTAATTTCTTCATTCATTTCAGATCCATTCAGGTCCTAGAACTTGAGATTGTATGATTTAATGCACCTTTGGTTAAGGACTCATCAACACTATTACACAAAAATGCAGGCGAATCCCAATCAAGCTCTTCATTAGCACAGGGGATTATGCCAACTATTGTAACTCCAACAAATACATCCACAAAAACACTTGTATCATTCAAATCACTCAATCCCTACCATAAATATTGGTTAATCCAAGGTAGAGCATCAGAAAAAACACCCTTGAAGAATTATAGCACCGCACGTGGCTTAGAGAAAGTCTTCAACTTTGACCTCATCGGTCGTGATAGAGATGTGATTCACCTTTCTACATTTGCTGAATTAGCTGAATCCCTTTATAATCTCATTGAATTTGGGAAACTATATATTGATTCCAATGGAACAATTAAACAAACAAACCCAAACTACAACCACCTAAACAATAAATGGGAGATTTACTTATTTTTTGCGTCAACTGTCAAAACATGTTTAGAAGATGATCCAAGCTTCCCTTACCACAACTTTCATTTCAAAACAATCGCTGAAATCAAGTCCACAAACCCAAATACCATTGTAGATGTTATTGGTGTGGTTAGATCCACCTCTACTGCTTCAACAATTTGAAGAGGAGATGGAACTAAAACACTAAGAAAAACACTCACATTGAAGGAAAAGTCAGGTTTTAGCATTGATTTAACAATATGGGGAGATCAATGTGTCTCTATAGGAAAGGACCTTGCTGAATTATTCTCTTTTGATAGCCCACCAATCCTTGGTGTCAAAGGAGGTTGGGTAACTGAATTTAATGGAATCACCATAGGGAAACTCTCCACTACCACTCTTCTCATAAATCTGAACATTGAAGAGACTCAATAACTCCATACTTGGTTCCATGATACATGCTACAACTCTTCCTTTCCATCTTTGAGTAGAAGCTATAATGTTTCTTCCGAACGAGCTTTACCATATAATAAAATTCAAGAAATATCTTACATCGAAGTCTCTGAGAAGGCAATATGGGTTTTGGTTCATGCCAGAGGGACTTCTCTATGCATGGTTGACCTCTCTAACAATCTTTGGCATCGTAGACAGTGTAATGGTGAATTTCCAGAATGTGAGTATCGTTACAAACTTAAAATCGATTTACATGACCGTACTGGACACCTTCAAAATGTAACTACCTTCAATGATGTGGGAAATGAGCTAATAGGCATCATGACAAAAGACTTGTTCCTCCTCTCTATTGAACCAGCCGATCTTCAAAAAATCTGTAGCCGTATCTTAGGGCACCACTTCTTGTTGTCACTTTCCATCAAACAGAGTACTACAATGGTGTCGAGCATTTGCAACCTATACTGATAAGTTCAGAAGAAATTCAGTATGATTCTGCATGCAAGGAGGTCCTAAAATAAATTGACACATTGAGCATTTCACAACACTCTATTATTCATCGCCTTTGAGCTCTCTTCTTATATCCACAACATGCTACTTTTTTTCACAGGAAATAACATCTCTGTATATATCAGTTTTCCATACCATTGTAAAACACAACCATATTGTTTTACTAAACAATTTATTTTACAAGACTCTTTTTAAATAATTACAAATATGTATATTTACCCCTTCACATTTTACATAATATAGATACCGATGTTTGGCAGTACAAAAGAGCTTTTTTTTACAATACTCTTTATCAACATGTATAGAAAGAACAATTGAAACTCTTTCTATCACTTACTAATACTTAGTTACAAAGTTGAGCTTGTTACAAAATGTCATACATTTCATATGCATTCATTACTCAATTTTTTTTCACTCTAAATTCCTCACATCTAATGCCTAACATAGAATTATTTGTAATTTCTTAGATATGTCATCAAATGATCAAGATGGGGATAAAAAAGCACGGCGACGCCTTATTTATGCTCAAAATAAAGAAACAATAAATGCACGTTGATGAATTCTTTAAAAAAAAAAAAAAAAACTACCGCTTGCAGTAGAAAACCTCCCTTTTCAAGTTGTCTCCCAAATATGCTTTCCATTTCACCCTACCTTCATCAACACCAATATAACACCCCCCCCCCCCCCCCTCCCTTAATGAAGAACACCATAGCTTTAGAGAAATAGTAGATAACCTCTCTACATTTCATGTTTGCACACTATGCAAACAATCATATATAGGTGTTAAAAGAAAAGTTTTACATGGTACCCTTTCTTGCTCTCATTGTGCATCATCTAAATCTACAAACCGCTTTACTCATGTGAACAACATGGACCCTGGCGAACAACCATATGTCCTTCAAAATTTAACACAGGTTGAGGAAATGTTGATTGCACATGTAAATCCCATTCTACAAGTAACGTAGGCTCGTGGCGATCAATACAAATATAGCAGCCATAAAATTAGCTTCCCTCAAGACATCACTACTATTGCCAAATACCTACCTCGCCTCATTTCTAAATTGGAAATTCTAATTGTTAGAAGACAAAATGCTTCTAGAACATCCTATGAATTCATCATTTGTAAATCACATGTACCTGCAGGACTTGAGTACAAACTCACTCATGATCCCTACTACAAAGATGTTGAACTCAGCGCATCTGTAATTCCTTCTCTACCAGATCAACCTACAAACATTTCTTATATTCTTCATAATGTAACCATGCCCTCATGTATACCCCAGGAAACCATAGTCGATTCTAATTATGGTCTTGATGCCATGCTAACTCCATTAGATATCCAACCTTCTTCATTTTTTCCAAGTCTCCCAAACTCATGTAGTGAACTTGATCACATTTGTGGTTATTTTCACTCCACCGATCCAAATTCAATCAATTGGCCTAAAATATATCTATCACCTATGAACGAATACACCACTGAGGGTCTCTTTGCTATGAAATTCCCCACACTTTTCCCAACAGACAATGCAATGATCACAGAACTAAGAATTACAGAATTTGAGATGCATGAATATGCCCTGCACCTTTTACGCTACCATGATAATCGCTTCGGCCAACATCCAAGATTTCGTTACTACATATATAACATGCTAATGCATCACCATAGCCAATCAACAGCAAATTTTTTTGTTAGGAAATACATTTAAAACAACTTACCAAAAACGGTTTCAGATTTGCGACAATTTCTTCATGACTTCCCAAATTAAAGAATTCCTGAACAGGTCATGTACTTTGGCTCAACCCTACGAGGTTCACTCTCTTTTTAGAACAAGGGTCGTAATGAGCTAACTAACATGATCACACAACTTGGAAGCCCAACATTTTTCTTCACTCGGTGCTTCTGATACCAAATGGCTTGAACTACACAATATTATGCCTACTAATGTGCCCTCAAATTCAAACAATCATTACAAGTGGAGAATTCAAAATATTTAACAATCAAAATTTAACATCCCAATATATTCATTGTAGATTTACAATTTCTTTTGAAGAATTCCTACAAGAAGGCGTCCATGCAATTAACTATTGGTGCAGGTATATTTAAATACCATTCCTCTTTAAACCTAATATTAAATTACAATAGATATGGAGCAATAACATCTTTTGAAATTGCATGGAGGTATGAATGGTAACTTCAAGGATCTGCACACATACATGGATTCCTTTGGTTGCAAGATGCACCAAACATGGATGCCCTCAATTGGAATAATGACATAGAAATTCTCAATGCTCAAAGATATTCTGATCATTATGTCACTGCTTGGAACCTGCAACAACCCCAAAATCATGAATCTGTAATCCACCAGTCAGCAAAGCACAACCCATGTCTTCTCAACACATCATTAATTTTCACGTCAACATAGATAGAAAAATATGAAGAGCTTTTCAAATGTGTCCAACGGCGTACAAAGTGTCATGCATCTTCTTATATTCACAAAAAAACAATGTTCTCAGTTGTCGCTACAGAGTATCGTGAGAGTTGAACCCCACATCTTCACTTCTGATAGACAACAAAGGTTAGAAAACCTACAAGCCTGCACATAATGATGAGAGATTGAACATCCATAATGTTGATCTACTTTCCATCTGGAGAGAAAATTTTGATTTCCAACTAGTACTTTCACGCCATGTCGTGTTAACCTATATTTCTAAATATGTAGCCAAAGAAGAAAAAAAATTAGAAAGCTATAGTCAAATTTTATCACGCCTCTTGAACAATGTCGCTCCAGAAGCACCTACTATCACTATTTTCAGAAAACTCCTTACAGAAACCATAGTAGAAAGAGACATTGGGGCACAGGAAATATGCCATATGTTACAGAAATTACCACTCGCACTCTGCAGTCGTACATTTATTTCTCTAAATGTTAATAAAACTGTATTCAGATGTGTTATACATGCTTATGAAAATCCAACCTCAACACCACCATTTATTCTTGCATACATGAATATACCTTCTTCATTAGAGCCATTTCCCCACATTGAAGCTGCACGCTCTTGGTCATTTTCTCCTCATCATAAAAAAAACCAATGGAAACACATTTCTCCTCTGATGATTGCCATATCTTGCCATGATACACCACAATCCCTTCCCCTAATGATCCAAGATATGCCACTTTCTGTTGGGCTGAATTAATATTTTATTTCCCTTTACATACCCTCCCCAATGACATTAGATCCAAAAATGAGGAAATCATTCCACACTGGGAAAAAAAAAAGGAACATATACAGCATGGCATTTTCATCATGAAAATGAAAACCCAAAATCTCCACAATCCGAAGATGAAACTACTCCTGTACCTACCCCTATTGACATCCCCGTTGACCCCGTCCAAATGAATGAATGGGAAATCCTCTCTCACCTTCACCCATGCGAAAAAATCAAAATTGATAGCCTTGGAATCATTGGCCATTGTGACTTTGATGTTAATCATAATTGGTCTCATACTTCTCTACCTCTCCACTTGCAAGAAACTGCAATCAATTTCATTGAATACAACCGCTCAAATATTCAAAACCAACATCATCCTTTTTCAACCCTTCCCAAAAATCACATATTATCTCCTACCCAAAAAAATGAATTCACACATGTCATTTCTCACTTCAAAAAACCTCTACCAAAACCCCCAACGAGAAATATCATACAAGGGATAGCCAAGACCAGAAAATTTTCTTTAATAAAATCTCTGCAACTTGCATTTATCGAAAAATCCTCAACGAGTAGAAGCCCATTATTGGTACTTAGACCCACTAGCGTTGCAGCTTTCAACAAAAATGCCCTTACAATCAACTCTACCCTTCACATCCCTATCCAAAAAATGCATCCTCTTGAAGGAAAATTGCTCCTACACCTGCAAGAATAGCTCCACCATGTAGAATACATACTCATTGATGAAATGAGTTTTATTGGACCAAAAATGCTTTCCCATATTGATGGTCGCCGACGAGAGGAATTTCCCCTTCATAGAAACACACCATACGATAATCAATCCATTATCCTTTTCGGGGATTTAGGCCAGTTTCCACTTGTAAAAGACATTCCTGTGTATACTGGCACATCATGTGGCACTACACTTTGCCGCAACTTTGATACATTCATAATGCTTACAACTATTTTTCGGCAGCAAGGTGCTGACCCTTCCCATGTTTCCTTCTGCGAGATTCTCACAAATATTAGGAATGGAACACCTACAATTGAAGATTGGAACCTCCTAATGTCGAGGACAGATTCCTCTATTAAAATTGAAGATAAAAAAACATTTGAAGACTCCATAAAACTATATGAAATAAGCAGCTTAGTTGCCTTGCATAACAAAACGATGCTTAAAAAATTAAACATTCCAGTAGCTGTGTTTTCCATGGAGAAACATCGAGAACAAACTTTTACTACATCTGAAGAAGAAAAACTAGACACAAAGGTTCTGTTATGCAATGAACAAAAAGTTATGCTCACATGCAATTTGTGAGTACCTACAGGGGTTGTAAATGGGGCACTTGGCACAATGATTTCAATATTTTATGCACTTGACTCAAAGCCTCTAGAATTGTCGTCCTTCATGGTAGTCGATTTTAAACAATATAGAGGAACACCATGGGACATTTCATACCCAACATATGTGCCGATTTCCCCTATCACAAGAGGTGCATGTCGACAAATACCACTTCGAATGGCATGGTCTTTAACAATACACAAGTCACAAAGAATGACATTAGAGAAAGCAATAGTTGACATCGGCCCCAAAGAACGCCAAGGTCTAACATTCACCACCATTTCAAGAATAAGATCTTTGTCAGACCTTTAGATCCATCCAACATTTCCATTCTCATGCATATCACAAATGAAAGAGAATCTATATGTACAACATAGAAAGCAAGAAGAATTATTGCTCCCATCGAAATACATATAGAAGAGTACACTCTATCCAACAATAAAATCTTCATTTCATCTTCACCAACGGTAAACAAAACTTAACCTTTTCCAAGTTCCATACACAATTACTTGCTTTTACGTTTTTTCTAATACTATTTATGCTCTTAATGTTCAAAATAAGTTTATGCTTTCTTTAAGTATTTTTTAACTCTAGAATTAGTACAATTTTATGAACCGTTTACACTAACAATTACTATTTCTCTTGTTTCATGGCCAACAGATATGGATTCACACTATATAAACATGCTCTATGAATGTTGCCAAGATATTCAACAACGACAACTTACTTTACAGGATATATAGCTGAGATTCCTACCGCCACATACATTGCCTTTGTACCTTTTGCGTACAACTATTGCCTTGTTACAAAAGATACGAAAAATCCTAAGAAACAAAATCCACATACATGAAAGAGACACACACCAAAAAATGTGTGCTAAATCGTAAGAATGACTTTCTAAGCGTGGGTCACAATAGACACCAATTGGTGTTGCCGATGTCGTGCATCGTCATGTATATATGATTATATATTTACTATCATTTACATTTATATGACATTGCAAACTTTTATTGTAAACTTTGAATGGCTGGTTTTAGCCCTCTAAAAATGTTGGAATTGCTACAGAGAATTGTTATTTTTTCAAGTTTTTCAAATATAACTTTATATGCTTACATTAACAGCAATGCAAGCCTTTTCCCACCTTTCAAATGGGCATTTATTTTCTATCATTTACTAAGTAATAAATTAAATTATCATTGACTTGCTTCATGATATTGCACATTATAAATTAAAAAAAAAAAGGCAAATACAAAAAACAATATAGATTCAGTATAATATTTATTGTTCCAAATCAAACTACAATTACTTCAAGTCAGTACTTCAAGATAATACTCCTATCGACCTCTCTTTACACTTTGTAGGGCAATTTCCAGTATATATATTTTAAACATGTGCATAGTCATGTAGCCTTACCATAAGTTCTCCTTCTAGATGCAGAAGCCAAAGTAGTTTTAACAATCATCTTCCAAATGTGGACTCACTTTCTGAATTGAATATTTCTATTGACCATACTCTGAGATTATGTGGTATTAATGATTATTGACATTAATAGGAAGGAAAGCTCTTAGTGTGGGGAAAGGCTATGAGAAATTTAAAATTTATTAAATTTATTCAAATAAATATAAATTAAGCAATAAAGATAAAAAATTTAAGAGTTGATATAATTGCTTTAAATGTTTTATAATATTGTACATATAATTATTTTATATGTTAATTTTAACATTCGTACTCTTCAATGGTTTGTTCAAAAAAGATAGGTTGAGGGGTGGCCAAGATGACTTTAATTACAAAAAAAGAATCGAGATACAAGTTTTTAGACTTATTTTAATTTTATATAATTGTTTTAACTATTTATGGTAATGTGTATATAAAATGTTTTAGAGGTTACTTTTAATTATTTGTAATGTTTAACTATATATTTGTATTTATAATGTTTAAAGTGTTTTTTTTTAATAATTTTTTTTGGAGGTTTTGGTGGATTTTTTTATTGGAATTAGGGGGAAATTTTGAAGTAAAATCTTGATTTGTATTATTTAAAGTGGATTTTTGATTGCATATATATATTTAGTACCATGAAAAATCTCTAGGGTACTTCGACTGTGCAAAGTTTACCAATCAAACTTGTGATTTCAATAAATTCCTACCAGATTTTAAACAAATTACATTTGAAAATAGATTGGAAAAATTTTCAAAAAATCACATTAAAGACAAATTGAATGTTCAATGTTGAATGATTTAGAACGTGATTAATATTTGTAATATTTCGCTCTATTAGGGTGCTAACTGTCAATGAAAGAGCGATGACATGGAGATAGGGTTATTGTACGTGGCATAGGCATGTGAAGGCCATCACACCAAAATCGAGGATGACGAGCACACATCGGGATGGGCAGATCCAGCCACAAAGACTTATGAACACATTAAGTAGTAATGCAGAACATCCTGGTGCAGCAGGTGGGTTTTCAGGAATGTTTTGGGATGTGTGCCAGTGTGTGTGGTGGGAGCAGGATATGTACATTACCCTTACCATTATTTGGTTGTTTGTCTTTAGCCACGTGTAAAGTTAAAATGATTAGTTCAATGGTCAGGGGAGAACTCTGCAACCTGTAGCGTATCGTTGCCAACGATATGTATCCAATTCTCCGTTCATATTTGCCATGAAACGAGTCTCTGGGTTTTGCTCCATGAAAAGAAAGATTTTGGTTTTCCTCGATTACATATACCTGATTCATTATACTGCAATGTATTACATGTGTTTCATAGTTAAATCTCCTATCACTATTGCCATGCAACAAGCTTCTGGCTTTATGTTCAATTCCTTGAAATGTCTATTTAATTGTAGAACTTTGGCTTCCTAGGAATTAGAAATGATCACGTTGATTATCCCCGAATGGGTTGATTTAAGGGAGTTTTGTGTTTAGTACTCTAGTGAAGGAGCTTTGGTAGGAATAGAGGGTATCTTTCCTCATTCAAAAGGAATTGTTTTAAATTTCCTCCTCCACATTCTGTCATGGTTTACTACTTTTGTCTTGTCAGAATCTTTCTTAGGTTCAATATGGAGTTCTTGGATTTATAGGCTCTTTTGTGGTGCAACATGGAGTTGTAAGGACCTGAAAGGTTGCTATATGGACATTGCATTGCACTGTTACAATTTGCATTCCACCCAATTTGGGCGGTTTGTTCTTTTGTCGTCATTGTCTCTGTATGGCCTAAATTTTTATTGTAATAATTAGTGGTGGGAAATAGGTCATATGGCCTCTACAAATGGTAATGTGCCTAGTGGAAATGTAAAGGGTAGAAAAAAAGTTCTGGGTTGTCAGTGGGTTGGTCATGTTGGTTGTTTTGTCACTCTTCGTTATCTAACTAACTCTCATATTAGGGATAAAATTTTAGTAATTATGGTGGGATTACTTGGGTCTCGGTTAGTAGGGGAAAGAGGAGATTGGTCTATAACTCTTTATATTGGGTGAGGTCTTCTATTTTTTTTTACTCATCTTCTCAAGAGCGGTTGTCTATTTTCAAGTCGAGTCTTCTGAACCTTCCAAATTTGCAGTCATTGTATGCAGATGGAGGTAGCCGGGCCCTGTTAACCCATCTTTTTTTTTATCTCTCAAGCTGATTTAAATTCATCATGACGTGTACTGTTATAGGTCTTCCAAGCAACTCTTGTCTGCAACGAAAATTTCTGGAAGACCGAAACTTGAAGAAAATGGTGAAAGGCCAGTTGGTAAAGAAGGATGCAAAGGAGAAAGGGAAAGAAAAGGTTCCAAAATTTTCCCCAACCAAACGTGGCATAAATTATAGGAAAGAAGTGATGGATAATTTGTTCCATACATATTCAGATGGTCAACCGTGCTACATTAAGTCCTTGATTAACGGGTGGGGGCATGATGGAAGAGCCAAGCAAGAGGAGGAGGTTGACATGGCTGAGGAAGAACTGAATCCTATGATTACAGACCCTCGAAATACTCGTAACAGATTATCCTTATTTCACCACTCAATTCACGACTATTGGTTATTGAAATGATTTTTGGTGAAGGAAATATTTTCTGTTCAAGAGATTGGGGGAGACCATAAAGCAACCTCAAATCTAGCAAATATCAACAGGGCATATAGGAAATTAACCTGCACCGGCATCACCAAAGCGTCCGCTTCGGGAGAATTGAGAAGCAGCTACAAATTATGCACCAGGATGAAATTCCTAGCTCAAGTGTGAAATATTTAGCTCTTATAGAGTCATATGATGACTAATCTTAGTTATTTCTATTTTTTGTGATGATAGCGGATAGCATTAACTTTTCTTATATGTTTATGAAAGGAAATTATGATATTAACTACTTAAAGAAAATAAGAGATAGATTAAATATGTTTATGTTTTGGATGGCCTATAACTCTTCAAGACAGCCAATAGACCTGGTTTCCTACAGGCAGGTTGAGACCAAAAGTTATATATTTTTCTGACCTACATTTTGATTTTTGGATAAAAAATAGAAAATATATACTAAGTTTATATATATATATATATATATATATATATATATTTATTTATTTATAATATTTAATTTATTCAAAAGGTGAAAGGATTATGAATCATGTTTTATCTGTTAGTGATAAAGTCAATTTTATTTAAATATAATGATTATAAATGACTAGATTTGTAATGCATTCAATTAAAGTTGAAGAATGCCACTTGTATTAGCCTCAGAAGTTCCATTATAAATCCAATTCTTCTCACTTAGATACATGAATCCAATAAAAATAAAAATATTCCTCGTGGAATACAATTACAGCCTGATTGTTCAAAGATTTTATCGTGTGTGCCTCAAGTGAGAGGATGAAGATCATGATAGCCTATCCACATTAGATGAAAAACAATTGAGTGAATGAAGAAGTGAGTATATTGACTCCCCAATTTCCCATCAACTTCATGATCAGTGACCATATCTTTCTCATGTCATATCTAGAGTCATTCTTGCACGATGCGTGATAGAAAACCTAGTATGCATCAGGGATGGAATTTGACGAGAATTTTGCTTGTATTTGCAGGTTGGAATATGTTGATGTACGTTTTCTCAGACGGGATAGGAAGGACAAAAAATGTCATTTTGATGGTAAAAAAAAATGAAAACGTTCTTATATGTCTATTTTCCATTTCTTAAAAATTTTATTTACCAAATGTTACTTAAATGTTACTCTCTGTCCAACTGCAACTATATTCAAACATTGATGGAAATTATGGAAATCTCCACTCACTAAAAGCTGCTAAATTCCAATTACAGAGAAAATGCCTTCATTCCAAAAAAACGAATAAAGCACATGGCCAGCCTTCAACGAAAGAATTCAATTTCAAATTTCAATAGTGGGCCATGACTAACAATCATATTAATGCATCAACCAACACTGAGAAGAGGCAAGCTGTTGGGTTGAATCGGTGAGCAGCCATTGCTATGAACTTGAAGGGTGAATCAATAAGCTAGGCCACGGGGGGTGAATCGGTGAGCTGCCATTACTATGAGCTTGGAGCTTGCGAGCAACTTCTGGCTCTCTTACAATTAATAGTCGAAGGGGGGCCTGCCGCCTGGCAAGTCCAACACACTTACGCCCTCAATGGGTGGTTTCATTCTATTTCCTGTGTAGTTTTCTTCTCCATTTTCCATAAATTAATTTTCATAGTCTAAGTTATATGGATTGAACATTAGAAATCAGGATGTAAAGCCTTCATGAAATATTTCTTTGATCAATGTTAGAATATAAAAAATCTCCAGCCAGTGATTCTATAACCATTTTATCCAATTGCAACCTAGCATGTGGCTTACATAATCTCTAACCTCACCGCAAATTGGATAGCAAGTTTCTCAATGAGCGACTCAAGTTGATAAAATTTCTTGTGCAGTAAAAAGCCTTTTGGGTAGGTTCATAATAATATATTAGAGTATCTATATGTTGTGATTTTTCTCCACAACAACTCGCTGACATACCAACCTGGTTTTTAATGTGGAAAAAGGGGCTCAACTCACCAACTCAAGGGGTTGCACTATTTTACTAAGAAGGTTTCTTCCTTTCGTAGTTTCTCATAAGGCCCTTGTCCTGAGAAACCTGTCAAGTTCCTTCTTGTCATTGTTTTCTATATATTCCGTGTAAATTATTTTTGTCAATTTTGATCAAAATTTCAATTTTATGTGATCATAGTGGTAAGCTATAGCAATTTTAATCCTCATTACCATTTTGTAAAATTGCCTAATGTTACCACATTTCTAATCTAAAACCTAAAGTTGGCCATTGATTCCAATTAATCCAATATTATCTCTAATCTCAAATTTCCTTTATTCCTACAAACGTTTTCGTCATCGATTTTATGCTGGAGTTTTCCACGAGGCAATCCAAAATATGGGGAAGCTAGTATTTATAATCCTGGTATATTTATAAAAAAACCAATTAAACTGTTTGTATTTTCAATCATATTAGATTTCCTTGCACTCCTAGAACCATGTTTGGCTGAGTTGTTGTTGGAGTCCTCCATGAATCATTGATGTGTGCTACCCTCTCTACCAATATTTGTTTGTCCCTTGGAATCCTGGTTGTTTTGTCAGTCGTAAAGTTGGTTATAGCCCTTTATGTTTATATAGCCACCAAAGTGGTCATCTATTCAATTTAATCAGGTGGATACAAACCTAATGACTATATTGATTTTTCCAGTGATTCGAGTAATATGTTCTTTCTTATGATATTTCCTTGCATTTCGACAAGCCTGTTTAATATTTAAGTCAGTGTGTTGTTTGAAGCCATTATAACGCCACTAATGTGCAACCCACATTCTATTTAATCCATGTGTGACGGGTTGCATTTTCATCCATTTGGTTGTATATACTTCTAATCTCTGCCTGCCCATTCAATGTTGCTCTGTTTTTAGTTGGCTTCATTACTTTATTTAAGTATTCTTTGCTCCATCTCCATCTTTCTTTGGCATCCTAGAATTAGTGATTTTTCTGCTCCCTCTTGTACTTTAATGTTACTGAACAAATATCAATGGATAAAGATGATGTGAGGTGGCTTTGTACATTGGTGAAATATTTTAATATCGTGGTGACATATCCCTATGTTGTGATTTTTCCATAAATTAACACACAGTCGTAATACTATATTAGTATACCTGTATGTTGTGCTTTTGCTCCACAACAACTCGCTGGCTTACTAACCTAGATTTCAATGTGGTAAAAACGAGCTCAACTCACTCACTAAATAGATTGAATTCTTTTACTAAGCAAGTTGTTAATGTGATAATATTGGATTAATTGGAATGAATGTCCAACTTCAGGTTTTATATTGGAAATGGGGAAACATTAGGCAATTATACAAAAATGTAATCAGGATTGAAATGGCTATAGCTTGCCACTACGATATCATAAAATTGAAATTGGGATCAAAATTGATGAAAAATCATTTACACAGAATCTCTATAAAACAATGACAAGAAGGAACTTGAAAGGTTTCTCAGGACAAGGGCCTTATGAGAAACTGCGAAAGGAAACACCCAATTTCTCAATTTTGGTTTTTCTTTGTGTGATTTTCACAAGATTAAACTAGACTCTATCCATATGACTATGGGTGACGCAAAAGTACAAATTCACTGCAAGTTGGATTTGGAGTTTTATGGCCACGTAAATGAGGAGGACAATTGACATTTCCTGTCTCACAATAGCTACAAGTCTTCCTGGACCATAGCAGTGAAAAGGTAGGTGGTCTTCATTTTTTTACAGTTTCAGTTTTAATTATACAGATGAAATATGGTGCATTTAATGGTTTCTTTTAAAACTTGGTGGATGAGTTTTTTCCTTATTTTGAAAACCAAACACATTATGGAAATTTCTTCTAGTAAAATTTGGGTTTTTCCCTAATTTTAAAAACCAAACACATGCTGGCAATTTCTTCCAGTAAAATTTGCGCTCTTTATTGGATTTCAATTATGTCGGCTAAAATTTAGAAATTTTCTTCTTGTGTTTTTTTTATTTTATTGTAAGTGAAGTTTATTTTTCAAAATTATTTCAATTCAAGTTTCATTTCAAAGAAATTTTGTTTTCATTATGTTCTTAAAAACTCTCTTTTTAATTAAAAGTTAACTTTGTTTTTCTTAGTTGTTACAATGCTTATGATTTGTCAAATTAATTCATAATTGAAAATTTGTGATTAAATAAATATTTAAATTATGATTAGTTAAATTAATTTATGACATAAAAATTGTGATTAAATAATATTTAAATCATTAAATTACCTCATTTATTAAATAATATTTAAATCATTAAATTACCTCATTTATAGTTTAATTGAATTTTAGCCATCTCAATTATCACAGAATTTTAAATTTAAATCATTTATAAATTAAAAAAAAAAACATTAAAACCAATAACATTAAAAAACCGACCACCTTAATTAATTGTATTAAAAATTTTCTTAACTAACATATTAAAACCAATTACATTAGTTAACTGTATTAAAAATAAACAATTTCTTAATGCAAAATTGTATCTCAACCATAAGAGAGTACTCACATTGTCTCACAAAACAAAAAACAAAACATGACATTTTTCACATGAGCTTCACCATCGTTTCAAAATTGGAATATGTTAAACTTCTTGTAAATAGATCTACACACAGATTAGTTTTTTTTTTTTAGCACAGATCCATTTTTAGGATTAAAAATAGTATAAACAAATCTTTTTTATAATGTGCATTATGCAGGTTGCTATTTTAAATTTTTGTAAGCAAATTTGCACACAGATTCCCTTTTTTTTGGCACATATCTACTTTTAGGATTAAAAATACCATAAACAAATCTGATTTACAATGTGGATTATGCACACCGCGTTTTTAAAATCTGTTTTATGGCATTTTTTATTTTTTCATCCATAATTGTTTATGATTTTACTACTTGAAACATTGTTCATTACGCACTTGGCATTAATTTATTGTTTTAAAATTTCCCTTGGATAGTTTTTTACTGTTTTATTTTTTTATGCATGATGAATACTCGTCTCACCATGGTTTTACTTATAAATAACTAGCAATAAATACTGGGTACAATATAGTTGAAGTAATAAATAATTTATCTATGACATCATAATAATGTGATAATATGACAGATTAGTTGTGGCGTGTGATATGATGTACTTAAAAATATTCGGTAAAAAAAGTAAGAAGTTAAAGATACATGAATCTATGGTACAATATGTTAGATACAATATACATGGGAAAGTGTTAGATACAATACACATGGGAATTGAACACCATATAGTTGTGGCATGAAATTTTGATACTCTTAATTAAAAATTAACCCAAATTTTATTTAATTAAGTATTACATATTTAATGTTGGAAGAATAGATAATATATTGATCATTAAAAAGATAATATTTTAGATATTAGAGAGATTCAATGTGTTAGGATAATAAAAGTTAAAATTTTAAAAGAAAAACTTTTGATTTTAAAATAAAATTGTTTTCTTTATTTTAAATTTCAATTTAAATACATATTTTATTATAACGAGTTAATATAATAACATTATAATATTTATATATAGTAAATTAATGAAACAATTATATATATATATATATATATATATATATATATATATATTAAGAAAAAAATGGACAAACAATGCTACGTGAACACAAAATTAGGGATATAAAAGAACCCTTTCATTTACAAGCTATCATGATTGAATAGAAATTCAATAAAAATCGAATAAAATTTTTATATCCGAAATAATAACCAATCATATCAATGAAACTAAAGTAAAGAAAACAATTGCTCTCATTGCTCTCAAATAATGATTTATCTTTCTAATTTGTTTTGTTTCTTTTGTGAATTCTTATGTGGGTAGTTTATGTTTTAATGAAATTTAAATTGATTTGGAAATTAAAGTGATAGAAAGCTCATTTCATATTTGTTATCACTAGAAAAATGGACAAGCATGCTTATCTAGTTTCCATTTTCTTTCTCCAAATTGTTGCATGAAGTTTAGTTTAAATTTTGCATTAAGATCCGTGACTAGGATCAAATTATCTAAGAAGGCAAGTAATATTTGTTGCCCTTGCACCTCTTGGTGACCCTGGGCATGCATAAGAACTCTCTCTTTTGATAGTTTTCCATCTCCCTTTAGAGCAACATTTAGTTTAAATAGGAAAAATTGTAAGCGGCCCATTATCGATGTATAATTTATTTTTTGAAAGGAACAATCAAAACATACTTTAATTAAGAGGGAGTGTAAAGGATCATCACATATCCGCATCCTACAAACATTGTGATTGTACACTTTCTCACACACATTGCCACACCATAATAAAAGTAAGCCACCTTAAAACTAACAATTAATTGAACTCACTAAATCTCCCCACAAGGGCCACAAGATAGTTAATAGTTCAGATTAGGACCATTAGGGGTAGGCATCCAATAAGCCGCCATAGTCATTTTACATTATTGAAATATAGAAGTTGACTTTATAGGGAGATTTAAACCCGTCTATCCACCGACAGAAAAGAATTCCCCAGTGCCACAAAGTCCTGATTCAGAGGGGGTTAAGCTTAGGCCAAGTACGTGTGCTACTATTCGGGGCTACCTGACCCATCCAATGCTTGGTACTACTAGTTGAATAACGAGAAGCTCAAGACTCGAACACTCAGGTGGGACGATGGTACTTAGTGGCCAGATCCAGGGCATTCTTCCCTATAGGTGACATTGCAGGCATCACTAGATACTCTTTCCATTACCTTGGTCAACTATTCGACTACTGGAAAGCGTCGCCAATTCTTTCATGATGTTGGCTGCAGTAAAAACCAGAAGATATATTTGCAAAGCCCAGTTAAAGTTGAGAGTGTGAGGATGATTAAGTCTTAAAGGATTTGTGAGTATCATACAGAAAACAACAAAAACCATTTTTTGATTGAATGATCACATAGGATTAATATAAAGGGAATTAACATTTTATTTTCACTTTGTTTTATGTATGTGATCTATTTTTTCATTGATATATAATATCTCCCCCTCTCATAAAACTGAAAAATATTTCCAAAATCAAACCTAGTTGACACCATAACAGACCCAACGAGACATCGTCGATCTAGAAATTTTTTGGACCTCTCCCCATTAGAGGGAGGATTTTTAGGCCTTTCACTATTCATACGTCAATGACAAAACACAACCACCCTTATCAGTTCATCCTTTATCGGGGTGTATTTAGTTGGGAACCCCCAAGGGTCACTCAATGCCACACTAGTGTAAACCCCCTCAGGGTCACCGCACACCACACCTCCCACAACCCCCAGATGGTAGAGGAGCGCTACCCATTTGGGGAGCCAACATAAAAAACAGTCGGGTACATCACAGACAAACCCCATACACAACCAAAACCCCATGTTTTCACAATATACAATGGTGCTCAACACTCAGTTACCTTTCCTAACATAGTTAAAATTACCTATCTATCAAACTTAACAAATAAAGCCATTGCACATAATCCCATCTGGCCCCCCCATTTCCACGAATATCCCTTCATACATTCCAAATTTCGAAAGGAGGCAAGAGGAAGATCCTTAAAACCATATAATGACTTATTATTGATGATACTATTATTGATACAATATTATTGATGATGCTATTTGATTAAGACTATTTCAGTGCATCTTATCCGGACCAGCCGCGAAATGGTATGTGGTCGAGTCTTCTGCTTCACATGGAACCCTTAGCACCCTCGCTACTATGTGCCTCATATATTTCCAGTTACCTGTCCACCATGATTCAGGAATGGAGTTACTGACGCATTTTAGACAAATGTTAGTCATCCATATCTCATACCATCTCCATGAATGGTGGTGACGTCCAAGTTTGTGTAAAGCCAAAATTGGTGATCGAGTTTTACTAGACCTATTAGAATGAATTATGTTTTTTCATGAGTTTCATTCTCTTAAGATACATTAAAATATTAAACCATAATCAAAGGTTTTTAAAAATAATCGCATTCATATATATATATATATATATATATATATATATATATATATATAATTCAAATAATCATTATTTATAAATAATAAAAGTAAATGTTAATACTTTTGGTTAATAAAACTCTTTAATACTTTAAATAATTATTAATATATACAATTAAAAAAAAAAAAAAAAAAAACTTTAGTCTTATTACAAATTAGTATTACAAAATAGTCTTGTTACATTTTTCTTTTTTAATTATTAATTTATTGTAATTGTTCTTTTTATGTAGGTAAATTATTTAAATAGAAATGCCTCTAAAAGGGAAGGTTCAATGAACTATAGAAATTTTTTATGGATATTCTAAAACATAAAAGACTTATGATGTTATGATGGTGGATCTAGTGGTTCGAGGAGGAAGGCTTTCTCAAAACATGAATTTCGAGAAAAGTGGACAATAAAACATCCTTGGGTGTATAGTATTAATGTTGAAGATGGAAAGAGTTGTATGAAGTGAAAAATTTGTGAGAAATACAAGGCCCAAGGTCGATGGGGTATTGGAGATGAATGTAATACCATTCAATATGATGTTTTGAAAACTCATGTAGAATCTAATATTCATCAAACATCAACTCAGAAAAATTTGTATGAAACTGAAAGGTTGGAAAAGCCCATTACAGAACACATAGTGGTTATAAGTGAGGCTAATAAGGAAAGGGTCATAACCCCCATCAACTTAGCATAATTTATTACACAAAAGGATATTTCAATTTATACTTATGAATATATTTTTCATCTTCAAATGCATCTACATATGCCTAATATGCCATCTCAAGTGTAGTATTATTCCTACATAAATAGAAAAGTAGCTACTAAATTTATTCACTCTATATCAAATTACCTTGAAGATGTACAAATTAGTAAAATGTTAGAAAGTCAATTTTTCTCTATAATGTTCAATGAAAGTATAGACAATGGTTTAGAAAAACACCTTGTAGTGTATTCTACATATCTAGACTTAAAAGGTTTTGGCCCTCCATTTTTAAAATTTGTGAAAATGATTATTGTTCCTGATGGAAAAGGAAAGACTGTATATGATACTATCATTAATTTAAAGGAAACAAGGAAATTGAAAAATGATAAACTAATAGCAGTTTCAAATGATGGTGCTTCATCTATGGTTGGATGTGAAAATGGATTTTTCACATTGCTAAAGAATTATATACCAAATCTTATTGGTACTCATTGCATTGCACATCGTGAAGCAATTGCAACATTAGATGTTTCAAAAGAAATACCAGAGTTTTCTATGTGGAGAAAATAGCAAATAAGGTATAATTATGGGTTGGAAATTCGACAAAGATAAATAATGAACTCATTTATTTATTAGAGATTATGGAATTAGAATCCTTACAGGTCCTTCAAATCCATGGGATTAGACAACTCTCTTGGGGTCAAGTGGTTGAAAGACTAGTTACATTAATACCCACTATCTTGAGCTTGTGAAAGAGAGAAATAAATAATTCATGGTATCATAAGGCAAGAATTTTTTTCAGTTCAATTTTGTTTGAATTTGCTTGGTGGTGTTTTGAAGGATTTGAATAATATAAAAAAAAAATTTGAAGAAGATAATATGGATGTCACATTACTTGGAATAGCTATTGACCATGCACTAAATACTCTTAAAAGATATTTCTACAGACCAAATTCTTTTGCAGAAGGTGTTGTAGATCTTAGTAAATTTTTGAAAGACTGTAAATATGGTTTCCTTAAAAATTTTGACAAAGAGGGGAATATGCATAGACATGATTTGTTATATGTTCCAATCCATGATGAAAAAATGTCACAACCAATGGAAGCTTGCATTGATGTCTCCCTTGAGAGTTGCATACAACTTACAAGAAATTATGTCCAAGCATTGATTGAGAGTTTCAATTCAAGATTTCTAGATCTTCATCTTTTTAATGTAGCAAGGTTGTTTAGTCCTTGTCATTATCCTTCAGATATTTATGTTAGAGAAAGTAATGAAAAAAATTGGCTTGAAATAATTTTTTCACATTTGCAACATAAAACATGTAATGAAGGTGAAAAATTATCAAAATTTGATATTACAACTTGTAAAAGAGAACTATATCAATTTATTGATGTGATTTATTTGAATGGATAAATATTCTCAATGCAAGATGCATGGAAAGTGTTTTCTTAAATAGAAGATTGACACTCTAGGTATTCAAATATGCTAAAATTATGGCAATCAATTTTTTCATACCAGCTAGCACCGTCACAAGTGAACGAGGGTTAGCTAAGAAAAATATGATCAAATATATGAGGACAAGGCTATCAATTGACACACTTGATGCACTGATGCATATATCATTAATAGGTTCTAACATGGTAGAGGTGGATTGGGAACGTATTTATGAGATTTGGCAAGCTGCAAAGGAAATAAGACTTTTTGATAGGTAAGAATTATTAAGCTATATGTTTTTTTACTATATTTATATTTTTGATATGAAATTCTCATGTTTTTTTGGTATTGATGGAATGTAGAATACAAGAATGAATAGTTACATGGATGATCACTGCTGCAACAAGAAATTGAAGTTATCATTTGAAATTTTTTCATGTGATGTTGTTATAGGTTGATGACACATGAAAAATACCATCAAGGTTGAAAAATGTCCACATTTTACCAAATTTTTAGAAAATGCAATAAAAGATGTGATGCATTTGGATTGGATCATTTTGGTACCATGGTGAAGCTTTTCTTCATTTATTCTTCTCAATATTCATTTAAATTCAATAATATACATTATATTATGTAAATAATAACATAAACCATATTAATTAATCTACTTTTGAGTTATTATTGATAACATTCAATAATTTTACTATGCTGGTTATATTATATGTCTCATAATATATTTTTAATCATATCTCAAATATACAAATGCTATGTCATGTTCAATTGAGTTCACGTTCCAAATATTTTATTGTGAGTGTTCCATGCAATTTAAAACCAAAATTGAAGGTTTAACAAGTCATTTGTGTGTTATAGTCATTTTGGTTTTTTTCATTATGATAAATATATGAAATTTTTTAGCGTAACTACGTTATTGGAGGGTAATTTTTTAATCAAACTAGTATTGGTGAAGGGTTAATTTATTATGGTAACATCAGTAATGAAGGGCAAGCATAATGACGCAAAACGTCAAAAAACAATTATGTGACAGGTAAGGAGAAATCCAAATTCCAACCTTAGTCTGCATATATATCCAAGCTATACTGCATACAATGAACAATATGCTTTTCATATTTGAAATATCTGTTGGAATATATAATTCCTACTTGTCTTCAATTGTGACCTTTTATGTATAGAGTCTATTCCTAGTCCATGGGGTTAGCTAAAACTATTCCTTGTTTGGTGTGTGGTTGAGATATTCTCTCAACCAACTTATTGTGTGTCCAAGATAGCTTCCCTATCTTGAGACAATCCTTCATGTATATATGTAACTCTATTTGACTAATAGAATTTAGCTTGCATGCTTAGTTTTTATCTTGGTATCACAACCCATAAGGGCCTTTGGCCCTTCCTAGGCATACGGAAATAAATGATTGTATTTATATCAGTTTTTTATTAATTTGAGAGATCTCTTTAATAAGATTGATATTTCTTGAAGCCGAGATCGTTTGAAGACCCAGGATCCTCCATATTTTTGCGTGGATTTTTGACCAGCCCAATAATGTGTCAGGGATGCCTCGATATCATTGCTTAGTCCGCGAATCGAATCTAAGGGTTGAGGAAGAGGCGAATATGATGAGAGGTTGAGCCTCTTGAAGGTTGAGTCGGTGTTTTCTTGTTGTGTGGAGCATTGACTGCTTGCTAGGCTAGAGAGACCTGCATGCATTGACTAGCGGGCGTAGCACAATGAGCGTGAATCGTTGTTGTAACCAGTGCATTCCAATGTGATCTTCATGAACATCATCTCTCCCTCCAATTTCCTCTACAGTTGCGAGATGTTGCTAGATTTTGCCTCATTTTGTGGCAGGTGAAAGGGGCGAAATTACACAGTATTATGCCCAATTGACTGGGAGCATAGCACATAATCGTTATGGTGAACAACAATAGTGTTGTGGAAGGTTTGACCGCAGCGTGAGCACAGTTAGATTAACAACAATACTGCTCGTTGTTTTCTTCGGTGTCCTCAATAGGGATCACACGTCGTGGGATGCGTCTGATTCGTAGTCTGCAAAAGGCGGCGTTGATCATCATGGTGGTCCTCCAGAGCAAAAGAATGAGAATGAGAGGGGACCTGTGCTCATTTTCTATGGCGGAGGTGGCATACAGATGTATACGCTGGAGGATCTGATGCAAAGGGCGGCATTGGGATCACATATAGAGTTGTCATGCAATGGGGCCTCATGGTGACGGTGAAGAGATTGAAGGCCGCATTGCCCATGATGTGCTACAAAGCATTTGAGAAACATATAGATGCCATTGGGAAGCTCAGACTTCCCAATCTCATTTTGAATTGATGAAATTGATGATGCAATTGGGACGTTTTCCGGTGATTATGTTTGGATATTGATGATATTGATGATGAAATTGGGACGTTTACTGTTGGTGCTGGTCATGATCACCAATGTTGCCTTCCAAAGTTGTATAATCAAATTTCATCTGGGTTGGGCTTGAGTGATCGCTTGCATTGTTGCCCAATTGATAACTACCATGCCCTTCTTGTGGATTCCCCAGAAAACTACTCCATTAGGGCCATAATGCTGGCATACCTGTGGCTCGTATGACACGTTTCTTCACACCGCATGCCATGATAGTTTCCATTAGTGAACAACACCAATGGAAAGCCTTCACTAGGGGCTCTCAGAGGTTGACCTTCACCGTCTTCCCACCATCCTGATGTGCAACCACACTTTCCAATAGCGGAATTGGAAGCAAAGGAGAATGGGGTGGGAAATTGCCTTGCATGGAGGAGCAGGGGATATTTCTCGCACAGTAACGACGAAGCGTAGTGGAAGAGCCAAAGTGGTGCTTCGACACTGTCTTCAGATTGGAGTTGCTGATCTCTGACAGTCTCGATCATCTCTCGATGTCGCAAATATTTTGGTCCGCGAACTTGAGAATAATCCAACTTTCAATGCTAGTAGAGGTTCAATCCTAGCAGAGGTAAGTACAGTTGAAATGGAGGCAACCATCATGGATGGTCCCAAAAAACATTGTGGAGCAGTTTCTGGTATTTTTACAGTGGTGAACCCTATTTCTCTTGCTCGACTTGTTATGAAGAAGACTCACATTTATTTGGACTTTGATGGAGCAGAGAAATTTGCAAGAGAACAAGGTGTTGATATCGTTGATACAAAGCACTTTATTATTGAAGAGAACATGGAACGACTACGATGAGAAAGAGAAAATGATACAGTGCAGGTTGAATTTTCCACACCAACATAAAGTATTTTCCAGGTTGAGAATTTGTGTGTAAAAATAGTTGAATATTGTGTACCTCGACGGTGAATTTATCGGCGACATAGGATCATATGGTGGATTCCTGGAGGTAAACTTACTTTTTTATAATTCGAGACTCTAAAAAATGAGAGACTAAGCATGGAGTTCCAACATTTAATTTACAACGACAAATATGCCCAAGATGTGAATGACGAAAATTTGAGGTAAAGAAGCAACAACACTTATTAATGATGGAGCACGTGGAGTTGTCAGGAGGCTTCTAGCTTCTGATGTTTGGGATCGAACTAGTTGAAGGTTGAATGCATTCTTATAGTGGTCTCATGGTGCGACAGTGAAGTGTGGGACAAAATATTTGATTTATCTTCGTGAATTCTTTTTCTTTCATGTTGAGACCGATCAACTTAACATGTAAATGCATTCATGTATCTCTGGTTAAAATTAGAAGTTGTATTGTTGTGACATTTAGGTTGGAAAACTATTGTCACGCGTGTGAATCAACGTTGGAATTTTCCATTCCAACAATTGACAAATTTATTTGCAGGAATGGTTTACTACCAGATATGATGAAGGCATTGACGATGAAAATGGCATCAAAGGATAGTGGTTGGATCTACATAAGAGATTGGAGGAGGATGGACAATCAATTTTGTGTGAGGTTTTTTTGAGTTTTTTGTAATAGACTCTTAATGATGAGTCACACAGTTGAATGGTAAGCAAGTCTAAGATGGGTTTGTAGTGGTAATTTCATGTACCTGGTAACTCCAAGAGTTGGAGTATGTGTTGTAAGCCTTGTAAGGCATGTGTATCCCCATAAAGTTTGTGGTAATCTCAAAACCACTTTGTAATTACAGTTTTGTGGTTAGCTAGAAACCATTTTTTAGTGTCGGTTTGTGGCCAGCCAGAAGCCACATGTCATCGTGAAGTGGACTGGAAACAGGTCCATGCCAGTGTTTGCCCACTAATGAAGAAATATGGTGAAAGGTCACCGATGAAGGGATCTGGTAAAATTTTTCCGAAGAGATCTAAGATAGATCTACTACTAGTGAGGGTTCACCGATGAAGGAAGAGCATTCTGTAGAAGCCAAACTCTTTTGGTTTAGAGTCTCGTTTGTAGAGATGACCAGTGGGATTTATATTAATACATTCAAACATTTTTTTTAACATGGTTACAGGTCATCCAATAAAACCCACATTGGAGGGGGATTTGTAGATACAATTACATGTATGTAGTGATTATGGTTGATAGAACCATGTATGCGTAGGACAACCTACGAGACTAGCATTTGATACCCATGCATTCCACTGGATGGTTGGTCCTTTATATGGATGTCGACATATCCTTTTGTTATGTTTGACCATAACTAGACTTTGCAGACCATCATGCCAAAGTCAAAAAAAGAAGATGCCAAAGACTCAAAGTATAAAGCGAAAGTAGTTGTGTGTTCTAGCATATGAATGATGTAGTCAAAGTTTGTTTATGTTTGTAGAATAGACTCATGACCATGGTAGAGTATGAGTCACAAATTGTAATTAGAGAAAATCTACATGTCATTTATTGTTTGTACTTGCTACAAAACCTAGAGAAGCATGCATGCCCCTTTGTTATATGTTCCCTCTGTCAGAGAGTTTTAACACCCTGGAAGAGTGTGTCATGCGGGATGGATAGACATGGGTGGGCCGTATTGGTTTTAGATTCCATGAGGTGAAATTGTATATATAGGGGGAGTTCATCGATAGGTTGGATGAACCATGTATGTGAAGGAATTCCTAGTAGACTGGCAGTCGTAGTGGTTGGGAACCCATGCTTTTCGGTAGATGGTTGTTTCTTTATATGGAAATCGACAATAGCATGAACAAGATACAAAGTGTAATTACCAAAAAAAACCAGTGTAATTACCAAACGGGACGAGATGTAGATTTTGCAGATGGATTTTGAGACAAGTAGTCATTAAGGGGGTGTGTTGGAATATGTAATTCCTACTTGTCTTCAGTTGTGACCTTCTATGTATAGAGTCTGTTCCTAGTCCATAGGAGTTAGCTAAAACTATTCCTTGTTTCGTGTGTGGTTGAGATATTCTCTCAACCAACTTATTGTGCATCTAAGATAGCTTCCCTATCTTGAAACAATCCTTCATGTATATATGTAACTCTATTTGATTAATAGAATGTAGCTTGCATTCTCAGTTTTTATCTATATGTAACAAAATGAATCTATTTATCTCTTCAAAATCTATTATCTTCGTTTTGTTAATTTGATGATGGAAGTAGAGTGAAACTTTAATCAAAAAGACATTATAGATCACAAAAATCTTAGATCTAATATTTTTGTATTGTTATATACAAATATTTGATAACAATTAAAAAAAAAAATCATGTTTAAAACAATTATAACATCAAAATATTGTTTATAAAATATATCTTTAACTATTTCTAATTAAAAAATGTCTTTACTCCAATCTTTCAAAATAATTTTATTTCCAGCCAATAGACCAAAGAATGACCACAAGAAATAAGTATCCCATCTAAATTATCTGACTTAACCTCTATTTAAACCATTCACACCTCTATCTAAACCAAACATTAAAATTGATGACGAGCAACTTAATATATACTTTACGAGTCAAATTTACAGTCTGAAAATTCTTTTTTGAATACTTTTAAAAGGGAAAAAGACTTTCGGCGTCAAATTAACTTCACAGAGGTTATGACATCATGTGAGTTCGTTAGCAGTGTCGTGTACATGCAAATTGTTTTGAAGGTGAACCGTAATTTTGTCATATAGAGGATTCCATAGGTTATCATTTTCAATGAATGAATGGATTTGTTTGTGTGATATCATCGTAGATGTCAAAACCGAATAATTTTTTTGGGAAAAGAAAGCGTTGCCTCTATTGCATTTGGCTGGTAACCGAATGTTATGGGCATCAATTTTTGGCAATGCAAAAGTTCGCACTACTAGCAGTATTGTACTGACTCGCATTTTGAGATTGGTCTCATTGTGGAGCCCTGGCCCATCTACCTACCTTGTTCATCGCAAATCCAGTACAGGTATACCAAGCATTGCTACTTTGCGTATGTAATTCTGTAACCCTGAAATTTTATTTGTTACCCGGTAAGGGACGCCTAAAGATCTCGAAACCAGCCGGTCTATCGCAAATGACGAATAATAGGGGTGAATCTCTTCAGATATGGGAATTGATATTCGACGGAGCTTTTCAGAGGGATTTCCACACAAGTTAGTGTCTTTGTTAGGATAGAGTTAATCATAATAAAATAGGGTTAAAGAATTACCTTGATGTAAATTCACCCTCAACTATGGCAACGACATCCACATTATTAAGTATCATATAAACATGTTGTATTTTACACTTTTTATATATCAATTGACTTATGAAAATAGTACCATCCAAATATATCAACCATATCATAATGTGATTGTAATAATTGATAGTATTAGTAATATCAACCATATCATAATGTGATTGTAATAATTGATAATATTAGTAATATTCCCAAAGACCACATTGTTAATATTGATTTTAACATTGTTGTTGTATTATCTTTTTTAGATTTTTAGTTACAAACTTATTGACTTAGAAAATTCATCTACCAAAATATAATATGAGAACAATTGAGTAAGATATTATAAAAAAATAATAAATGCAATGTTTTTATTAAAATTGCAAGTATTCAAACATAAACTGTATGATGAGACGATCTTGTCCATTCACATAAATAAACTAAAGTCTATTATAAGATATTAGCCAAAATTGAGATTCATGTAGATGAATAAGATGCAAAGGATGTCAACGTTATTTTTATTTCAAGTCTCTTCTCCTCTCCCACACTTGTCTTCCTTTCTATGAATATATTGATCTCAATATCAACATAAATCATCATTTCAATCTAGATAATGGAAAATATATTTTAATATAATCAACATCTATTTCTTTTGTTTTTATGAATATTTTTTCATTTATGTAACGTCCACGTAAACTACAGTTTTACCATGAGTTACAAAAACAGGTGAATCAAGATTCGGTTAAAAAAAATGAACAAATTTTTGAATCGTTGGGAAAACTGATTTGTGTGGCGTTTTGATGTATGACCTGCTATTTATATATCGACCCAATAAACTTCTCGGGGTGTGTTGTGGTTTCTTGTTTGACAGTGTGATTGTGATTTGTCTTTTTACAGATGAGACTGACGACGAATATATCTTGTGTCTGTTCTTTATTTTCACACATCAAGTTTCTACTAGCTTGACTTTTGTGACCATCCCGGTTTCCTCTACAGCAAGGAATTAATTCACTACATTTATTTTTCATTGGTATTGCTTGTTCGTAAATGTCTTTACAAGTTATATCAAGGTTGCATTGGCAGACGTGTTTGGGATGTATTTGGCATCAAACAAAATAAGTTCATACAAGGAGGTTTCCTGTGCGAAAGAATTGATGTGGTCTCAGGGCAGGATAAATGGAATGAGAACGGTCCTGGAACTCGGCCATATATTTATACAAGGCCAGAATGCGTGCGGAGGAATGGTTGAGTAATCATCAGATTCAACACTCTTTTGGATCTGCTCCAGACCTGTGCGAATTTGCCTTTATTCTCGACGTTTTCTGCTCAAGGGTATGGTTTATCAGTGTTTGCTTGAAATCTTTGCATAGTTTATGCATCGTTCTTTTTGCATTTTGAATACCATCATGTTAGCAAATGCATGATTGCTTGAAAGTGGGTATTTGAGATAATAAGTGATTAGAATATTTGCTAAGGGTTATTATATAATATTTTGGTGAAAAGAAAGATATAGGAAAAGATTATATATAAATGGTATTAATTCTTTTTCCTTGATAAGAGTCGACTTGAATGAGAGAGTGGACTACCAAGGAAGGTGATTTCTGGCTTACTTTCCTTATTAAATAGTCTTTCTCTTTGTGAGTTAAATATATAATAAAAGATTATATATAAATGGTGCTAATTCCTTTTATTGATAAGAGTATGAGAGTTGACTGCCAAGATAATAATTTTGGCTAAATTTATCTGTGATATAATCTCTTTCTTTGTGAGTTGAAAAATATAGTTCATTTATTTTACAATTTATTCTCATATCAAGATGGGTAAATATATGAGAAAATAATTCAAGGGAAATAAGTTGAGATTTTCCTTCTTAAGGTGAAAATATGTTTTGGTGGACATATTGAGATTAAGGCTTTGGTAACCTTATATGGAGATGTTTGAAATGCATGCATATTTAAAAATAGGCATGTGTCTATTGTGTGAATTTATTTCATGCATGCTTGGATAAATATGCATGTTTTCATATTCTCTATGCATTGTATTTAATGCATTTAGATAGGAATTTTTTAATTAAAAGATGATTAACCACGTGATTTTGTGGTTATTTATTTCCTAAAAAGAATCCTTGTTGTCTTTTCTTGAAAAGACTCTTACTTTAATATTTTAGAAAGATAATGTTATTAGAGAGATAGAATGGTGAAAGGGAAACTTATTGGCGGGTTCTTTTTTGGAAAGCTTAAGGGTTAGCTATTTTTATTAAAAGTATGTAAATCACATGCATAAATATCTTAGTTGATGTATCAGTTTATTTTAAAGAAAGTTTGGGAGATGTAGCCATTGTCTCGCAGGAATGTGTTCTTATGAGACATAAGCATTAGTTATTGTGATGACCTATAACCAGTACATATGAGGTATGTGTTATTAAAGAGAGAATGACAAGGTACTTTTTGTGAAGGCACTCCTTTAGGGAGAGTCTTTTGGAATCAGTATGCATTCGCATGCATGGAAGAAACAATTGTTATGTTAACTTACATACCATGCACTAAAGGTAATAGCTTAAGGGTTAGCTATTTTTATTAAAAGTATGTAAATCAAATGCATAAATATCTTAGCTGATGTATCAGTTTATTTTAAAGAAAGTTTGGGAGATGTAGCCATTGTCTTGCAGGAATGTGTGCTTATGCGACGTAAGCATTAGTTATTGTGATGACCTATAACCAGTGCATATGAGGTATGTGTTATTAAAGACAGAATGACAAGGTACTTTACTTGCTTGTCATGATTACACAAGAGTAGATGGAGAAACTACTATAGTGATTGATTTATACTTTATGAATCTTGACATCATTTTATGTTGAAGGCATCATAGCAGGGAATGATGGCGACATGTACAAAGGAAAAATTATGCTTGTCCTGGTGGCAGGTAAATGACTAATGTTCATGCAGATGAGTGCGAGTTGCAGGAAGGTCCAATGTGTGATGGTCCATTGTAGGTACATCCATGCCACTAAGATATGAAGACCAAATGGTAAATGGTATCATATTTATTGTAATGGCTTTAAGCTAGATATTGTATATTTCCTTGTAATATTATATAAACGATGGTTAAGGGATGGTCTCCCTTTTAAGCCATTGAGTGATGGGCTGAACACCCTCACGAGGGTTTAATAATGAAATTCTTGTTATGATGTTCATAATGGAAATTATGTGATGGCTATATGAGTAATGAGATGAATGGATGGTTACATCATTTAGTATTAAGTTAATATATTGTATTGGAGGTTGTTAAGGGTTAAGGAGTTTACTATCCTTATCTATGAAGTTACACTGTGAACGGTTAAACATTCTATGTAATGATGAGTAACTTGTATAATTTTTTTTTAACTCTTTACATTTCCCTGTGAAGTTGATGGAGTATGTTACAATTTATAATTTTACTACAAGACTATTTTAGTTTGTTTTAAATGATAAAAGTTTGTCAAGCTTAGAAAACAAAAGTAACACTTTTAGGTTATCAAAAATATATTTCCATAAAAATATATATTAATATAAAATACATTAAAAGAAAAGAAAAGAGCTTGTGTAAGTTACTTGATACTTTAAAATTAAAATTAACATATATATCTTTATTGTAATTATTATATTTGTAAAAGATATTATAATAATTTGATAATGTTTTTAGTTTTATAAATAAAATATATTTTTCTAAATAATTTCTATAAAATTCACATCAATATAATATTTATTAAATAAAATAATTACATATACTTAAAAAAATCAATATAAATCACGATTTTAACTATTATAATTAAACAAAAACCACTAATATAATTTTAAAATTATCTTAACTAAAATAGGGGTTTCCGCAGTGCATTATATTAAAATACTAAGAGTAAAGGGATCTCTTCTTGAATGGTTCATGAGGCTCAATAGTTGCTAAGGTTTTGCAAATGGGGTAGCAAGCTAAGTGGGCTTCATTGTGGGGAAAACTCCACAGCTAAGCGTGCTTGAGCCAGAGGAGTTCTGGGATGGGTGACCTCCCAGGAAATTTTGGCTACCGGGTGCAAACCCCGGAAGTGATTCTTAATGCTATGTGATTCATTTCACTAGTTTCAATCCCACTTTTCTTATAAAACATATTTTTAAATAATTAATATTGAAAATACTTAATAATAATTATTTTGACATCTATATACTTGTACATACTATACTAAGATCATCACTAAGAATCTTTTATGTGAGATAAAAAAGTATAATAATGAATAATTATATTTGAATCATATTATAAAATTCTCATTAACAATAATTCTATTAAAATATGTATTATGGTTTTTAAACTTTTGTGATTATCTTTTTATTGAAGAAATGTCCGAATTCTCCATAGTTTTAAAAAACAATGATCAACATTTCAATATATATATAATAAAAAATTCTGTAAATTATAATTATAATTCAAATATTTACATATTATTACAGTTATATTAAAATAATATTTTTAAATAAATAATAATTTTATTCACAACATTAAAATTAAAATTAAATAATTAATATTTAAAATACTAATTTAATTATTAATAATATATTTTTTTAACATCTATACACCATTATCCGTGCTTACCATTAAAATTTCTCCCTCCACATGGAAAGGTCTAGTACATCGAGAAGTCCACTAAATATTAATTTAATTATTAATAATAATATTTATATTTTTTTTACATCTATACACAAACCATTAAAATTTCTCCCTCTACATGAAAAGGTCTAGTACAGCTAGATGTCCAGTAGTTTTTACAAGTAACGTTCATGTTCCAAACATGGCCTAACTCACTGACTTGAAGATTTTAGTTGAACGTACTCCGAGATTAGGTGGTATTAATCATTCTTCACAATACCATGAAGGAAAACTGTGCAGTAAGTGGAAGACTATGATATCGCTCGTTGTTTTCTGAAACTAGTTTGTGTCTTTAATAATGGGTGGATTGTCTATATGGATGGAAAGAAAACTGCGCAGTAAGTGGAAGAGTATGACATCGCTCGTTGTTTTCTGAAACAAAATTATCTCTTTAATAATGGGTGGATTGTATATATGGATGGAAATTGTTTGAGATTTGATGTCGATATTTCTTTAGAAAAATATGGTAAATTTGAATCTTCGATATATAACTTTTAAATAAAAATGTAGTAAAAATAATTAAAACTAAATTACGCAAGTAGCTCTAAGCAAAGAAGAAAAGCATACCTCCTGTATGCAATGCAATCCATACTTTATTCCTGAACTAGTCTGAGGGAGACCAGAGAAGAGAGTCAGACAAATTTAAGAATTACAATAATTTCATATAACTATTTTAAATGTTTTATGATAATGTATTTGCAATTATTTTAATGTTAATTTTTTTTGCAACTAATTTGTGATAACCATCCCTTGTATGGAAATTGTTTGAGATTTGGAGTGAATATTTGGCTGAAAAAATATGGTAAATTTAAATTATATATATATATATATAATAAAAATATAATGAAATTAGTTAGAAAAAGAAAAAGTTAATACTTACAATAATATCATATAACTATTTTAAATATTCTATTATACAATTATTTTAATGTTAATTTTAACTCTTTGTAGTGTTTAATGGTTTGCTCAAAGAAGCGGGTTTTACACTTATTTTAATTGCACATAATTGTTTTAAGTATTTCACTGTAATCTATATATAATTCTTTTAGATGTTACGTTTAATTGTTTGTAATTTTTAATGATTTATTTGTACTTATGGTGTTTAATGGTTTGTTAAAAAAGATAAATTTAAAAGTAAGAAACATAATTCATATTTGTAATATTTAATGATACTTAAAAGTTTAAATGACTATGAATCATTGGCGATAGAATTAATTTGAACTAAAACTTCAACTAAATAGAACCAATCACATTGAATATTAGAATTGACTAAATTTATAATGCATTCCGTTAAAATTGAATAAATCGCATAAGCCTCCTCCGAAGTTCCGTTAAAAATCTATTTCCGCGCACTTACATAAATCAATGCAATAAAATAGCAATAAGCCTCCTTGTGGAATAAAATCGAATTCCGATTGTTCAGAGGTTGAGTGGTGTCTGCCACAACTGAGAGGATGAAGAGGATGAAGATCATGATATCGTGTCCACGTAAGATGAAAACAATTGATCAGTGAGAAAAGAACAGAGTCTCGCGACTCACCAGTTGGCCACTACCTTCATTATCAGTGACCTTATCTTTCCCTATGCAATAATATTGCTGGAAAAAATATCGTTGCGTGTATTGCATTCAGCTGCCAACCGAATATTACGGGCGTCAATTATACCAGTAGAAAACGTCGCAGTAGTATTGAGGAGATGAGTATAATGTTTAAAAAAATTCACAAAATAATTCAGAAGTTTTCTTAACATTATGAAAAAAAATCTAGAATTTTTAGAAAATATAAATTATAATTGTTAAATTTTGAGTGTCCAAAAGTTTTTGATGATGGGAAATCTATTTTTATCATTAAAAAAATTGTTTAAACATTCCAACAATTTTTTTTAAAATCTTTTTACCAAATTTGAAAAAAAAAACTTCCATTCAAACTATTTTATTTATTTTATTGCCTCTATAAACAACTCCAGAAAGATAATAATACTGTGAAATTGTTTTTCTATTTTAAATTTCATTTTTGCTTCCCTCATTGTGGGACGCTGGCCCATATACCTACATTATACCCACAGTACACTCATGAATATAGTTCTTTGAAGAACACCATTTCTCCCATTCGAAATTTATTTCAGGTATACAAAGCGTTCCTACTTTGAGTATGTTATTCAGTAACCGTGTAATGTTCTTTATTACCAGGTAGGGACGCCTAAACATGTGAACAAATACGAGGAACATTCAGCAAAAATAGGATCGGATGGATGGGTTTGCATGTAATCCTAAGGTCCAACATCCGGAAACCAGCCGGTCTATCGCAGATGACGAATAGTAGGGATGAATCTGGGAATTGATTTTCGAGGGAGCTTTTATGACACCGATTTTTTTTTAGAATATGCACAAGTGTTTTTATATTTGAATGGAAGCTTTTGTGAATAGAAATATTTAAAAAGTTATATTTAGGGATCCATTACATAATAGAGATTGTGGCAGACAAATATCTCTGCTATCTAATAAATCTGGAACTCAATTTTTTAAATATGATATATTTCATCTCCATTATTTTTCATTTTTATAGGCTAGTCAATCACATTTATATTACGCGATTGTGCAAGTTGATAATATTGATGATATGTCAAAGATGAGATCCTCTTGGTTTCCATTCATTACAATGACGAGAGTGTTGATTATTTATTTGAACATTCTTGTCATTCTAATTACTGATGTCCATTTATGAAATTTATCTGCTATTTGTGAGGCTAAAATTTTACTGCAGTGCATAACGAACACAATAAAAAGAATCTCTAAATCAGAAGTGCTACAGTTAGGAAAAAATGAAGACTGAAATGTAAAGTATAAGAGATTTGCCGTGTGACTTTAGGACTGAAATAGCTTCTGCTTCCACACAAAAGGCAAACTTCTTAGGTACATTCAGCGAATTCTGCACAGTATGTCAAGGTATACACTTTGAAATAGCAGGAAATATAATCCCTTTCAAGAGGCCATAGGTAAGCACTAAAAACACGGCTGTATAACATTTACCATAAATGAGTAATTGAGTGCGTAAGGATGGATTTTGGTATAAGTGATGCATTTTTGGTCTTTTTGCTAAATTACATATTTCACAAGATCTGCACATAACTACATTTCCCTTCGCATATGCAAGGGCTAATTTTGAAAATAGACGGAAGTCAAAACGTTTAACTTTCGGTTATTAATATCTGTCAGAACTAAAAATATAAAGTTTCAATGTGTCAGAATTAAAAAAACATTCAGAAGTTTTCAATGAACATAAACTCAATAGAAGGTGAAAGAAATTTATCCATAAATGTAAACCCTACTCTTCAAACCACAATATGCAATTGCATGTCTCGAGAGACCATAGTATGATTTGAATAAAAAGATTATAATATTTCAACAATTTAGAAGTTGCCTAAATCTTAGTGACTCCATATTATACAACACTCCAGCTTTCCGAAGGTAATTTCTTCATGACGACATCTCCCATCAAAACATATATAATCGTTCAAACATGTAATAACGAAAATGTGTTTTTAGGTAGGCTTATTAACTCAATAGATATTTAAGATTCTTAAAGGCAAACATTGCATTATATATATATATTAAAGTTTACTTTACTGAAATATTTTTGAGCTTTCAATGCTGGAAAGGAAAAAATAATTAAAATAGAATAATCTAGGAAAATGTGTAATTCATTAAAATAAAGTATTAATAATAATAAATTATCTAAAAATATAATTTAAATAATAAAAAATTACACATGGTCTACATATAAAGACACATAAAACCCTTATAGGTAGATTAGATGTCTTGACATGTAAATACTTTTCAATTTTTGCATTCTAAAATTTTTTTTACATATAATCCTTG
Organism: Pinus albicaulis; assembly: GCA_034641835.2. NCBI lineage: Eukaryota > Viridiplantae > Streptophyta > Pinopsida > Pinales > Pinaceae > Pinus > Pinus albicaulis. The sequence continues at coordinate 1,447,212,196 of CM076580.1, forward strand.
GTTAATATAAATTAAATATTTGATAAATAGTTGATAAATACCTCATATGCTTAGATTGTGAGAAAATTATAATAATATTATTGACACAATTTGAAATTTTAGATAAAATATGCACACAGAATTGAAAGAAGGAGTTGTAGCTCTCAGGTGTGGCCTGCACCTGGAGACTACACTCAGAACAGAGAGAGAACTCTCGTACACTCTACATTCATGAATGAAAGATTACATCATTAAGTACAATACTAGAAGTTAGGAAGTTGCAACCAAACCCCTAATTTCTAGGAACTAATCCTAAACTAAGGAGATACGTTACAACTTATGTAACCTTTTCTCCATTAATATAAAATAATATAATTATTTTCAACTCCCCCCCTTAATGGAGAAAGGATTGTCTTGAACTCCTAGCATCCTTCTAAACAATTCAAACTTCACACGTGCAAGAGTCTTTGTAAAAATATCAGCCACATTGTCACAAGTTTTACAATATTCAACAATAATCTCTTTTGACTGTAGTTTCTCTCTGACAAAATGGAACTGAGTGTCTATATGTTTGGTATTTTTATGGAACACTGGATTGTATGCCAATTTAATGGTGCTCTGGTTGTCGCTTTTGATGGAAGTGGAATTCTTATGTTCTTCTCCTGCATCATTGAGAAGCCTTCTCAACCAGATCGCTTCACACGTCCCTGCACACAATGCTTGATACTCAGCTTCACATGAAGATAGTGCTACAGTACTCTGCTTCTTGCTGCTCCATGCTATGACCCCGAATCCTATGCTGAATGAGTAACCTGTGATAGACCTTCGATCATCCAAGTTACCTGCCCAGTCTGAATCTGAAAAACCTGCTAGAATAACATCAGATGTGTCAGTGTATAAAATGCCATAATTAACAGTACCACAAAGATACCTCAACACGCTTTTTGCTGCTACCCAGTGACTCTCAAGAAGTTTTGACATGAATTGGCTTAACACACTAACAGAGTATGCCAAGTCAGGTCTGGTTGTTGTAAGATATATCAAGCTGCCAACCAGTTGTCTGTACATCGTGGAATCAACCTCCTTAGTGCCATCTTCACTGCATAACTTCAAGTTCTGCTGCAAAGGTGTTGCTGCTGATCTACACTGATCCATACCAAACTTTTCCAACAGATTTCTGGCATACTTCCCTTGGGTAAGAAAAGTTTGCCCAGTATCTCTCCATACTTCTAATCCTAGACAGTAATGGAGGCTTCCAAGATCCTTCATTTCAAAAACTTGTGCCATAAGCCTTTTGATTCCTCTGATTAAATCATCTGCATCTCCTGTTATAATCATGTCATCTACATATAAAGAGATCAGAATAATCTTCCCCTGCTTATTATACTTGGTATACAAATTTGGGTCATTTAAACTTCTATGAAAGCCATACTCTAAAAAGAAAGAATCAACCTTTTCATACCAAGACCTAGGAGCTTGCTTTAAACCATATAAAGCCTTTTTCAATCTGCAAACAAGATGTTCCTGCCCCTGCTTCACAAACCCTTCTGGCTGTACTAAATAAATTTCCTCTTTTAAGTCACCATTTAAAAATGCAGATTTGACATCAAGCTGGTGTAGCTTCCAATTATATTTAATAGCTAAAGAAATAAGCATTCTGATTGTATTTAGCTTTGCTACAGGTGCAAAGGTATCATCAAAGTCTATACCTTCCTGCTGTGAGTACCCTTTTGCAACCAGCCTAGCTTTCAATTTTTCAATACTTCCGTCTGCATTCATTTTTGGTTTAAATAGCCATTTGCATCCTATGGGTGTTTTATTCTTAGGCAGTTCAACTAAGTCCCAAGTGTTATTTCTAAGAATAGATTCTATCTCTTCATTCATTGCAGCCCTCCACTCCTTAAATTGACTAGCTTCTTTGTAATTAGTGGGCTCTACAATGTTCAAAACATTTGACATCAAAGTATAGTCTTTCAATTTTAATGGTATTTGAGTCTTCCTACCTGATCTCCTTGGTAGGGGACTTACCTCAAATTTGTTTTCTTCAACTCTAATTGGGCTTGCATTATCACCTTCTTGCTGTTCTTCTTCTTGTTTCTGCTCAAACTCTCTTTCATCCTCATTGCTTTCATCTATCACCAATGGAATGTGCCAATTATCACCACTGTCATCTTTCCCTTCCTGTACCTGTTCATGAAACACTACATCCCTGCTTGGAAATATCTTAGGAGACTCAGGATTGAACAATTTATAAGCTTTAAATTTTGTGCCATAACCAACAAAGATACATTTAACAGCTTTAGGGTCTAATTTCTTCCTATCAGCTTTGGGTATATGGGCAAATGCTTTTGACCCAAATACTCTTAGATGATTTACTGCTGGTTTAAATCCATATAGAGCTTCAAAAGGAGTTTTGAAGCCAAGATACCTGGTAGGACTTCTGTTCTTCAAATATACAACAGTATTAATAGCCTCTGCCCAAAAACTATTAGACATACCCTTACCTTGTAACATGCTCCTTGCGCACTCCACTAAGGTTCTGTTCTTGCGCTCTGCAACTCCATTCTGCTGTGGTGTGTGTGGCACCGTAAACTGCTGAACAATCCCGTGAGATTTGCAGAATTTCATGAATTCCCCTAGCTTATATTCTCCCCCTTGATCAGATCAGAGAATTTTTATACTCTTACCAAACTGTTTTTCCACCAAGGATTTAAATTCTATAAAGCACTGGAAAGTCTGACTTTTCTTACTCAAAAAATAAACCCATGAATATCTAGTGCAGTCATCAGTAAATAACAGAAAATAATACGCTCCACCTAGCGACCTTGTCTGCATAGGTCCGCATATATCAATGTGCACTAGTTCCAAAATATCTGTTTCCTTCCTCCTATCGTGCACAGGAAACTGTTCTCTATGCATCTTACCTAAGGCACAACCATCACAATTTAACTGAATATTACGAAAGATAGGGAGTCCCTCAACCATACCTTTCTTCTGCAATAACATGAGGTCCTGTAAATTCAAATGTCCGAACCTCTGATGCCAGAGTTGTTCGGCTGTCGATCCACCTGCAACCATGGCTCGCTTTGGTATACTTTTCACATCCAACCTGTATAGGCTTCCAACGCGCACGCCAGTTGCAACAATTTCTCTCCTGCAATCCTTTACCACACAGTGAGTCTTGAAGAACTGAACTTGCATATCTTGATCAGTTATCATGGATACAGATATGAGATTTTTCTTAATTCCAGGTACATATAAGAAATTTTTAAGATGACTGATTTTTCCATTTGGTAACTTAACTGGAATAACCCCATAACCTTTAATCTCGTATCCACTATCATCTCCTAAATAGATTTTCGATCCATATGTGCTTTCTTCAAGACTTTAAAAAAATTCCTTTTTACCTGTCATGTGGGAGGATGCTCCGGAATCGACATACCAAATATCGTCCTCATTAGATGCTGAAAGGGCACAGTCGACTGTGAATAGTCGAAATTCATGGCTGAAATCTTCATCTTCTTCAACATCTTCTTCTTCGACAAAGTATTCTCTGTGCTTTGCAGTTGCCAGTTTTCTCTTTGCATCATCTGCTTGCTTCTTAAGACATCTATCCTGCATATGACCCTTCTTTCCACAGTAATAACATCTTCTTATAGGATTATTTACAAGCATACCTTTATATGAACTCTTCTGCGATGTACCTCCTCTCTGCTGTACTTGCGACTGTGATTGCTGCTGTGGCTGCTTCCCTCTGAAAGGTCATCGTTTCGCCATCAGCGCAAGATCATCGTTCTGGGGGTTCAAGTTCTGTCGCCGCTCCTCCTCTTGCAGCAAGATGCCTGTCAGATCTTCAAATGTGGGCACTTTCTCCCTTGCCGCCAATCCAGTGATGAACATTTGAAATTCATCTCGCATCCCGTTCAGTGTGATTGTGACGAGATCAGAGTCAGAGACCTTCTCTCCGATGGCCCCTAATTCGTCTTTCACATCTTTTATTCGCGCAATGAATGCAGCAACAGTCTCACTTTCGTCCATTCTCATTGAAAATAACTTGCTTTTAAGTGCCATAATTCGACTTGTATTCTGGATCTGATACAGGTTTTTGATGGTCGTCCAGATCTCCGCAGATGTTTTACATTCTCTGATATGGGGGATAATGTTGTCCTTGACAGACATCTTCAGCAAAAATTTTGCCTTGTTTTCTCGTTTATCCCATTCTTGCTCCTGTGTCCCTGTGTTCGAATTCGGCCTCTGCTCATCACCTGTAACTATGGACCAAGCATTCACACCCTCAAGCAAGGTCTGGATCTTAAACTTCCAGTTCGTGAAGTTAGATCCATCGAGTTTGCCAGACTCGTGGATATAAGATTCCATCGTATTACTCATTTTGATCAGATCTACAAAATGAATCTACTCAACAGTAAAAAAAAAAATCGATACCTGTCAAATCTTGTCACCCGATCTGCCACTTTTCTGCCACTTTTCTGCCAAATCTTCTGATCCACCCACTGACAGATCTGCAAAATCAATCCCACTCCGATGAGAAAATTCGCTATTTTCCAATACAGCCAAAAAATCAATTTGATCGAAACTGATCCGATCTGCCTCTCCGGGATAGATCCGCAACTTTTCTGATCTGCTCCTCCGCAAATTGTCAAACGAAGATGAGGCTTCCCACGGATCCCCTTGAAGGTGAGTTGGTGCCCTCCCGAACGGAAAACCCACGCCCGGATGAAATCAGTGCAAGTAAAAGACACTTGGCACGATTATCCCGTTGGACTCCGCGCCAATGGCGCGGTGGCGCGATTAACAGCTGAACAGACGCACCAGTCGCGCTTCCTGGCGCTACTGTCAGCGCGAAAAACGCGCCAACCCCCTTCTACTCAGAAAATTAAAAAATCATCTGAGTCTGAGCCAGGTGTTCTGCAGTCCACCTACTCAATCGAGCACAAAGATCTCGTGTACACACGGCCACAAAGGCACTTTTAGCCACGAAGGCGATTCTGCCACAAAGGCAAACTGGCCACAAAGGCACTCCAGCCACAAAGGCAATAAAAAATCAGGCTCACCCAATCTGAGCTCCGATACCAAGATAAAATATGCACACAGAATTGAAAGAAGGAGTTGTAGCTCTCAGGTGTGGCCTGCACCTGGAGACTACACTCAGAACAGAGAGATAACCCTCGTACACTCTACATTCATGAATGAAAGATTACATCATTAAGTACAATACTAGAAGTTAGGAAGTTGCAACCAAACCCCTAATCTCTAGGAACTAATCCTAAACTAAGGAGATACGTTACAACTTATGTAACCTTTTCTCCATTAATATAAATATAATTATTTTCAACTATTTTAAAATTAGAAATATTTTAAAAATGTAAGTTATCAAAAATCACCATTAAGATAATTTAATCACTTTTGATGACTAGAGATATTTTTAATTAAATCTTAAACATGCATTTAATATTTCTATAAAATAAACTCTCAAATATTAAATCTTAATTTAGATAATGTCACACTTCCTTGTACATTATACTAACTTACCCAAATACACAACAAAGAAAAATAAAATAAAAATATGTAATTAAATATAACGAGACAAAGTAGTTTATTGTATTGCCAAAGATTTGCATCATATTTGCATCATATGTATGATTTAAATTTATATTTAATTAAAAATAACTTTGCACATGTTACCGTTGCCTTATGCTTGTCGTTCTTTGTAGAGAATTATATGTTACCTTTTCCACTCAATGGGGCAGAAGTTAGAATTACATTCGGTCCATGGTGTAGATACTTATGTCTTAATTAAATAAATAGTATTTAGTCTTTCTTGTGTATCTATACGTATTAATTATTTGGTTATAGGATGAATTACACTTGGAACTAGAACACTCAAGAGTTTGTTGTCAGTTACGAAGTACGTCGTGTGTCCATTCCTAGGGTTGGCATCAGATGACTTTGTTTAAAGGAATGTAGTTGATGGAAACTGTCTAGCTCTGGGCTCCCCTGAGCATCCTCATTCTGTTTGTCGATCTAGGCTTTGTCGCTTCTCCATTCTGGGTTCAGTACTACTGTCTTGTTTTCTACAAGCGAGCTACCTCCCTTCTTCTTGACTGTACTGTCACGTCCTGTGCTATTTTCCTTTCTAGAGGTTGGTGTGTACGCAGTTTCAGTCTTGCACAGGTGGCTTAGAAGGTTGTTAGTTAGTTTATAGAGTATTGAAGGAATTTTTTTGAACTCTAACACTCCAAGGAATATGAGCGGAAACGTGAAGCTGGGTTATGCTTTTGTGAGAATCGAGGGCCGAAATTTTTTTTCAACAATAGTTCGGTCGAATATTTTTCAAAGTTCGGCCGAACCTTTTTAGAAAGTTCGGCCGAACTCGTGTTTCCGTTTAGATTGACGACACACTAACGACGGAGGCAAACAGAATTTGCGCCGGAGATTGGAAAACTGGCAACAAAAGTTCAGCTGAACTGCTAAAAAAGTTCGGCCGAACTATGAGTTTGGCCGAACTTTTACTTTTAAAATAGTTCGGCCGAACTATTTTCTATAAATAAATCGCCCGCGAATGTTTATGGTTTACTGTTTCATTGTTCGCACATTGTTATTGCGGTTTATCATTTTCGCTCTGTACACACTGTTGCTGCTGCCGCCGCCCTGGTGCTCCTGCCATACACGCTCGTTGACTCCGTCGGGTAAGGCTCCATATGCCCTCGAAAATTTTTTGTGCGTTGAATTAAAAAATGTCGTTGTATTTTATTAAATGTTTGTGTATTAAAATGTCTGTGTATTAAATGTCTCTGTATTTTAGAAAAATGTATGTGTATTAAAATTTTTGTGCTGTATTAAAATTTTGATTATACAAATTCTAAACATTTGACATTCTTTTCTCGAGGGATAAGGGTAGTTCCCAGCAAATAATGCATAAAAAAACACTACGGCAATTTGTATTGCAGTAAAATAGATTATATGGAGACATTTAGAATTTTAGACACAAATTTAAACTTTGGTAAGAATAAAACATATTTTTCTACGACACAATATGCAAATGTAAATTTTTAAATTTATTGAAGCTCCTGCAAGATTATCATAAAATGATTTCTTGTGAGAGAGCATATGAATCCTACCTTGTTAATAGAACCTTGAAAATTTAGAACATGTTAAAAAAGACATTTACTGTGAAATCTGTTTTTTTCCTGGGGATTACAGTTCATTCTTATTAAACTCATTTGTAAGCACTGAACCATTTAACAGTGTTTTAATATTTGCAACTTAGGTTTTTGGCTTTTTATCGTCCAACAAAAGTAGAGAAAATACTCCACCTTAGCCCAAATGGTATGATGTTTCTCTGTACATGAGGCCTTGAAAATACACCACTTTTGCAAGCCTTTCAGGCAACGACAAGTGTAGAGGATGCGAAACAGTCTACCAAATATTAGGCTCGCCTGCTGGCCTAAACAGTCTACCCAGTATCACTGTTTTAGATATATTAGGCTTGCCTGCTGGCCGTAACAATCTACCACGTCCAAAAAAAACAGAGCCTTGTGGGTACCATTCATATTGAGTACTGGAGATCATATTTTGATCAACAACAATGAGTAGTATGCAATTGACAGGCTTATTGTGCGGATAATAGTCTAGTAAAAAAAACGAACCCCTATGGAACAGCATACAAGTGAGTACAGGCTCACTTGAAAAGACATTAGGCTCATTTGAAAACCATTAGCAACTACCACGTCCAAAAATAGAGCATGTGGATACCATTTATATTGAGGACTGTCAAGTCCGTTGAGGAAATTGCAGCAATATTTTTAATAAACCTTTTGATTATATAAGAAACATCAGGCTCGCTTGCAGGTTAATACAGGCTCGATTGAGTACTAAAGAAAACACAGACAGCATCTTTTGTTGGAAATATTTGCCTCCCTTCTTGACTGGAATGTTGGAAACCTGCTGTGTCTTGAAACCCCTTCTTGGAGTCTCTCTCAAGCTAGAACTGCACCTACACTCCGCAACTAGCCAAAAAACAGATTTGAAATATTTGACTAATTTTTTATATAATTGAAATTCAAAAACAGATGATTTTCTCCGAGTTTTAATTGCTTAAAATATGATTGTTTAAAACTGAAAGATTTTTTTTCTTGTATGTTTGAAGCTCTCCATTATTATATAAAAGGATTTTTTTCTTGTATATTTTTATGCTCTTTGCCATATAGTAATGTCATAGTGTATGAAGTTTTAAATTGTTTTTATTATTTTTATTATATGTTGGATGTGATTTTGATTGAAAATGCTTCTTTTTTATTTATTAATTAAAAAAAAATTATTAGAAAAATTATTGCTTTAAGCCTTGGAATTTATAATAAAAAATAGAAAATGTATTTATATCTAAACTATTTATGAAAAGTTTAATATTTTTTTATTTTCTCTACCATGTCCTTTTTACATATATCTAGAATAATATTATTTGTAGTTTCCGGTTTTTTGTAACATTTTACTACCATAATCAAAATCTATAGAAATAATAATCTAACATTATAATATCTTGAAATGGAGCTAGCCAACTCAAATATAGTATTGCAAATCCATGGCTAAGTTAGATGAGGAGGCTATGTATTACTTAGTATTGTATCCATATTGGGGTTGGAAGTTCTATGGGTTCAAAAGAACACTTGCAAACAATTTGTTTTCCATATGACCTCTCTTTTTCATAGATAAATTTCATTCTTTTAGCCATTATGGATTTGAGAAAAATACATCCTAACAGGCCAATAAAAAGCCTTAACAATGAATTAAACATGAACAACTATTAAATATGGGTAACCAAGTAGCATCAAAACAAACAACTAAATCACCAAGGCTAGTAGTTATAAATAATAAACATTCTAGGATACTTAAAAATTCCATGTAAATATTTTTTTTTACCTAAAATCACTAGACGGTGAGGCCCACAACAACAACTGCAAAAGCAATGCAATATAACCAATCAAACTACACCAACAAAACATATGGTCTTGAATGAGGTTTTGGATTCTTTAGATATAAATGTACATAGTGGCAATGTATCTTATATAAAACTTTAATCCATGTGCTTAACCTTAACATTGACACAAATGGAATACAATTTTACTCATTTCTTTATGATCTAGAAAAATATTCGGATGAGTATTGCCCACATATCCGAAGTCAAAAGGGATAGATTAAAAAGGGATGCTCCGGTCATCTATAAAATATAAATTAAAGAAGCATGACATGATATATTAGTAATGCAAATTAGATATGCGTACCAATTATGTTCATACAACACAACAAATAGATGATTCAATACAAATGTCACATAGAAGTCATATTTATCTCATGGGCCTTCAACTTAAATTATATATCTAGCATTACATTAAGCTATAGGAGATAAATCAAAGAAGCATTTGAATGTAAATTAAACATGTATAATATTTATGTCCTTTAGTTCAATAAATAGATAATAATTTGCAAATGCAATATCTAAGCTATATTTCATCTAAGTAGCTTTCAATTTAAACTTATATCTAATTTTAAATTATATAAAAGAATAACAGTAATTCAAACTTCAAAATAATATTTAGAGTTAATATAAAATGTGACATAATTTTCCTGCATGGAAAAACATAGTTACCGAGAGTTCAAAACTCATGCATTTGAATAGAAAGTGGGTATACGAATGAGCAAGTAGATTTTTTCTAGAAATGAGGAACTGAGGGTTGATAGAGAGCCACACAAAATTGCAAATTCATACCTTAACAAAATTGTTAGATCCTTTTCAAGAAAACATATTTAATCAACTTTCATTTAAATATATGATAAACTCAACCCAATTTTATGAAAAGTAGTATACCATTTTTTACATAATTTCACATAATACAAATAGATAAATTTTAATTAAGTATTGTTATAAAGATTTAACTACCCATTGAGAGATGGCCAAGTGATTGAGACAGAGCATCATCACAATAAAAAACCAAGTACAAATTGTAGTAATCCTAGAATCATGCTTTACATGAGGTAAAATTGGGGAACTCATGACTTGTACTATAGATAAAAAAACGTTTACCCTTACCAAAAAATATATGATAAAAATTGACAAACTACATAAGCTTAAGCTTAAGGGGATATAATCCTTCTTGCCTTCCATATAGATAATGAAAATGATTGTTCCAAGTCTCATGTTGCTTCTCATGTTATTTTATAAACCTTGATTGGAAAGAAAAATAGGAGGGTAGAAATGTAAGAAAGATAAAACATAATGAAACACAAAGTCAGAAATAGAGAACATAATGAAACACACACATAAATATCTCTAGACAATCAACACAATTATTTTCCTAGGAAATCCTTATATGGGAGACAAGCAACCCTAAAAAGTAATGATGCTCTAGACTCCTTTTTCCCTAGGAAATCCTTATGGGAGAAAAAAAACACTAAAATGTAAACATGCTCTACTCTCTCTTTTCTAGTATGGAAAATATGTTAGTACAAAGAAAGAGGTAATTTCTCTAGAGTTAGCTAAGACTTTTAGCGTGTAAGGTTGCTATAAAAACTTAACTTCATACATTTTTCTCTCTAACTTCACACTCCTAGTTGTATTTTAAACTATGGAACAAAATACAATAACACAAAATGGAACTCTTATTCCTCCTAGTGGCCAAGTATTTAACATAGTGTGATAGCCAACTAGGTGTAAGATTTGACTCTATCAACCATTAACGAGGTTTGTGATTTTATACCTTTTAGAGTCTTGTTAAAATTCCACAGGTAGCTAGCTAGCCATGCATGAGTAATGGGGCTAAGATGTCATTCTCTCGTACCATGGTGGTCAACATGATAGGTCAACTTACTAAATGCATAAATTTTGAATGAACTTCGTTTGATGTTTTTATTGCACCATTATATATGTCTTTAACTGTAGAATAATGGTCAATATTTCGGCACAAGGGATAATTGTTTCATCCCTAGAAATGTCATTTAATGACTCAAAATAATTCCAAAAGGTTTTAGACCCCAATTCTCCACCCACCATTAAAATGACCCTACAAGTTGATTCTTACAATTTTTTCACTCTATAAGCATCAAAATATATGACAAATAATATAATTATCCAATCTAGATCATTATTTAATAATTTTTTAAAATTATGAGTAAGATATACATCACGGAATTTAAATAAATAGCGTTAATTCATTGAACACCCTTGTACATGTTCCTTGTTGATACTTTGAAAGTAATACATTTTGAATAATAATTTGTTTATGGATTCTATTTTCCACATTATCTCAAACATATCAAAAACCTTCTTATAATATTTTAAACATAAGGTCTTTCCCATACCAAACCATGTTCTTTTAAAACATGTTTTCTTGGTGATATGGGTGATTTAGAAATGATTGGGAGAGCGAAATTCCTCATTTAATATGTACAATATGTTTGGTTCATGCCACTAAGCCAAGAATTTTAAATTCAACTGAATTTTAATATAACCAACTAAATCCTACAAAAAAGGAATAAAACAATTTATGTTAGGGTTGTGGATTCAGGCATTGAAACAAGACACCATGATATTTCAAATTTAAAAATAATGGTTTGAGTCCTAGGTAGCTCAGAATCCTATTTGTTTTCAAAATAAGGATGCACTCCCATTTTATTCTAATGATTAGGTTGTAATCATGAGGCTCTCGCTCAAGAGTGGACCTTCCCAAAATCTTGTGACGTCTTGTCACAAACAAAACCATCAAACTGAAAACACATCATGCAAGAAACATAGCTCGCTGACATATCATTTTTCTCTTTCAAAGAAAAAAAATTCACATCATGTGAATATCTCCATGTACTCTTACATATTGGTGTACAAAACCATCAACCAAACACAAGTCGACAAAACATGCCTCTTCAAACAACTGACTCTCAAGTCAAATAATAGCTCACGTACAAATTTCCATATTTGTTGCATTTAAGTGTGTCAACATAACTCTACTTTCAACATCTTTCTTCATGCAACATGCACCATACTTTGAATTTGAAAATAAATTCATGAAACATCAAAATACATGCAAGGCCTTAATTGGATAAGAAAGCTAACCATTTTTTAGCAAACCATTTCAACGGCGCATCTTTTAGCTGCACTTCATCATGTGAATCATCTTGACCCTCATCGATTATGGAATCCTCTTTTCCATTCTTGTCGTTATCTCTTTCCACCTTCTTCAAATGTTGTGGATGACTTGTTGGATACAAAGTCCAACACTTGTCCACAAGGTGACCTTTCTTATGGCAATGAGTAATAAACAAATGCATCTTATTTTCAACATCATTTTCCTTGTCCAATGGGCTTTTGACTTTTTGCCTCATTTATTTAGAAAGTTTCAATGTGCATGGATATATTCTTCCAACATCTATAAACATTATTATTATTCAAACCACAAAAGGAACATGTGCAAGTTCTTTTATATATCTTATGTGAATATTTACCATGTTTATCATAATCAAAAGCAATTTGATTAAAGGCAGATTTATACCTTGAACATTCACCATTGTCGCCTTCTTGAGGAGGTGAATTTGATGAGGTAGTGGCTCTCCTCTGAATACTAGCAATGAATTCAATGACTAGATAGAGTTTTCAACATCCTCTTCTTTTACATTCTCATTAGCTGCATGTTTATTAACATCTTCTTGCAAAGTGGGTGTCAAACTTTTCCATTCATCATGAACACAAACTTCACAAGCCTGAGGTAATGAACACGAAATAAAATTCCTTCTTGGAACAGCTTCATGTGCCTCCTTGGCTTTGGAGCATTCTCCATCATGTTTTCCATAACCAAGACCCAAATAATTAGGCCCTTCCTCAACAACATTGGGCTCAACTATGCCTTGTACATGTTTGCCTTTAACCCTTTACTTTCATAGCACATTTTCATCAAAAATTTGGACCTTATTCCTCTAGTGTGTCTCTCAAAAGCACGTACACATTCATTTTGAGAGGAAATTGAAGACAGAAACCAATAGCTAATTCTTCTAACTAACCTTGAATAAAATGAGCTAAATTGTACTTTGATACCAACTTGATTTGAATATGGAAAAACTAGTTTTATTGGGCTATCTCCCTCATTAGTTAAATAAAAATGTGTTTAGGATCGTCTAAAGTTAGCCAATTGGGAAGGGGATTGTGTCAAGATTTAAGTGTATTTTGTGAGAAATTTATGAGTTAATTAGCTTTTAAAAACTCATGTGTACAAATAAAATGAAAAATTATTATTTAGGAAATTTTTTTCCCTCAATCCAGATTTCAATCATTGGACATGTAAGAGGAAGAAAGAGGGAATTCACTTTTCAAATTCTAGACCTTTTCTAAACCAAAATAAACTAGAGGTTTGGTTTTCAAATACATTCACTTATTTGGAAAAGTTCTAGCTATCTAAAGTCCATATGCCAATCTACCTCCCAAGAAATCCATTTAGTACACCACTGGTTAGTTTTTTGTCTTCCTATATTCTTTATCAACTTCTTCTAGTGATTCTTGAAAGGTGGATACTTAAATCCTTCCTAAAAATTTGAGCTCTAAAATTAGAAGACATACAAGGTCATTTTAAGTCATTCTTCTATCCAATTATAAAAACCAAGTGAATATTTCTACATATTGTTTTCTGTCCCATAAACTGTACAATATATGTGGATTTGCCTCACCCTAAGCGAGATGTTTAACAAACATGATAATAGAGAAACAATTAGTGACGTCACCAAAATATGTAGCCTCTTCAAGGTATCATATCCTCTCATCAAGGTGAAGAATCTATTCACCAAAAATGTCCTATGGAAATGATGGTTTAAGAAACAAAACTAGACAAAAAACTTCAGTGAGAACAACAAAATCTAAAACCTCTTCAAGGTCTTCAATCTGTTCGTAAAGTTAAATTACATGTCTTGATCAAGTCCAAAAACAAAGAAACATTCAGTGACAACACCAAAATCTACAACTTCTTCAACATCTTCTAAACCATCTTCAAAGTCAATATTGTGTGCATCAAATTCCTCAGCAAGGTCATCAATGGAGTCATCAAAACTACTATCTCAAACTTCAATGCCAAAAATAAGTCGAAAGAATTCAATTTCTCCAAAACCTTCTTCTCTAAGCAAAGCTAGCATGATGTCGTCGAGAAATTCAATAATTCCACGAGGAAATTCTATCAAAGTTAAAAAAAATCCTTTTCATCCATATTTAATGCCTACTTTTTCAGGTGGAACACCTCCAAATTTAAGGACCACAATGACATAAAATATGTAACTTTACCTAATAGGTGTAGACCTATAACCCCCAACTTTGCGTGACATGTACAATTGAAGATCTTATATGGTAAGTAGTGTGAGAAGAGAGTCATGGTCACTAAGTTGAGCAAGAGAAATAGTTTGGTATGACAACCTTACTTGTGATAGGTCTAGCTAGAAAGCTACCAAATTACATGGTAATGGCATTCAAAATGTGAAAATTCCCATTTCACTTGGAAATAAGATGGTAGAGAAAGGTATAGATGAAAGGAGATATCAATTTATGGTAAAGAAATCAAATAGTTCTATCAATTCCACCTTGCAACTCTAAGAGACATTGAATTAAATTTCATCATTCATAATTCATGGTCATGGAACATGATTGTGTTGCAATTGTGATAACATCTGCTGTATGCATAAGATAATAAAAAATGATCGAAAATCACAAATTTTTGCTCTGTTTTTTTGAGGATTTAAGGAAAATTACACCAAGTAGCTTCCAACTTCATATGACCATCATGTCAAATTCATATCAGGATATTGTCCAAGTAAGAGCCACTTAAGCAAGAAATCTAGTATACATGACTCCAATTTCAATTAGCAGCAATGACAGTTCTCTAAGTATAGTGCAAACATTGCTCCAGATCCTCAATGGGGCATGTTTGATGACAATAATTTGGGGAGTGAGAGAGGGAGATGGTAATCCACGGGAAATTGAAAAATATATAGCTAGAATAAGGTGGAAGACATTTGTAACCTAAGAGAGAAACCTATGAGGAAATGGGTGAAGTTGGTATTACACACCCAATTGGACAACCTCGAGGAGAAAACATTTCTCCTACTTTATTTGTTGGCATAACCTAGTAAGTGTTATTCACTAGCATGTATTTTGTAAAGGCCTTGACCTAGTTTCCATTCAGCTCCATCCACCAGGTTGTAGAGGATTCCAAGCCTAATTTCATGAAAAGTAAGTTGGGGATGATCACATTGACCTGCTTGATGACATGTCTATGAAGATTAACTACCTTGAACTATTTTTTTTGCGTAGGGAAAGAGACACGTTCCCATGTCTGAGCATGAAAACGTTCTTTGATATTGTTAATGCCTTTAGTGTTTACTTCTACAAGTTCTATAGGCAGAGTCTGTAAAGGGCCAGGTAGCCTTTGGATCTCATCTTTTATGAAAGGTGACATATCTAGTAAATGCCCCTACAGTCAATCTCTAGAATGGATCTAAATAGAATTTCTTCATCTTAATATCCATAAAACACGACAACTTTAAGGTGAAATATGTACATGTGTCATTTCTCCCACAAAATAAAGTGTATAAGTGGTAAATTTTATACCAAGTGTGCTCCCACCATGTAAAACGAAATTTGGTGAACTTATCATTTTTATAATTTCTTTCTCGATTAAATTTAGTTTCACACATGATCAATTATCGCTTTGAAAGTTGTGTTCTACATAATTTGTGTACACTAAATTACAAATTGATTTTTTGAAATCTATTTTGTGTAAATGTCGACCAATAGATATATATCATGAAGGATGAACGACGAAGATCAGCCGAATCCCATATGGAGGTTCAGATATCGAGGGATGTTCACAGTATTTAAATATAATCTTAAATCTCCATACATGTGTGTACATATGGAATTGATTTTTTATTAACTTTGTGAGTTAAATTATTTGTTAATAAGTTTCATATTCTAATTCTTAGGAGGTAAGAGGAGAAGGGTTTCTACTCCATCCATGGAGCGTGGCCAGGGTTCAGCCGGTCAAGGTATGAGTGGTAGTAGGTTGCGGGAAGGGGGTGATATTTATTCCCCTGAAGGCCAATCAGTGGCTGCTGGTTCTCAGCAGCATCATTTTGGGTCTGGTTCTCAGCAGGGTCACGTTGGAGAAGATGTTGACAAACAACATCAAGGTTGCCATCAATTTCAATATTTTTTCATTAAATTTGTACAACTTTTTTTACACGTGTTTTTTCTGATATACGAAATTTTATATATGTTGATGCAGAGGCCAAAAATGTTCAAGATATTGTTCAAAATAGACGTAGGGCAGCTCGCTGCATTCAAGAAGAAGGTTGTCAACCCAACACAACTTATCCGGACGAGATTACTGATATACAGTGGGAAACCAACATGGCGGAATGCACCTTACAAAGGTGTGAAAGCCTTCATGAAAAATTGCAAAGAGATCTCGTGGCTTTGTCTCCACCTGCTGAGAGTTGAAAAATCCTTGAAATAGTTACACATTCATTGGGTGAAATGGTAACTGTGTACAGAAATCTTGGGCCAACGACTGATTCATTTGTAGAACTGATGAGAAAGAGAAAAGAAACAGTGATGAGTCCCGATAAATGGGAGGAAATTAAACAAAAAGTTACAAGAGAAGTGGCCAACTCAATGTTTAATTGTAAGGAAGGGCCAGAAAGAAAAATGTTCAAGGTGCAGTATTTCAAGCACCCAGACATAGCTGGTTATTTGTATGATCGGCATCTTGCGGCCTTTGGAAGGCTTCCATGGAATGATGAGGTTCCTGTTTATTTTGCACAAATGTTTTATGCAGAACTTTTTTTGGGTATGAAACCCAACTACAATGACCTTCCTTCAGAATTTTTTGGCCCAGGGAAAGGTCGATTATATGACCGTAAGGGCGCTAAGCGAGATGTGGAGTTGCCTCGCCCTGAGCCGCCATTGGTGAGTCGACCGTTTCGAGTCGAAACTCTGCGATCAGAGATGGATGCGAATTCTCAAATAAGTCGAGAAGCAAGGGATGTTATGATCGACAATGTTCATAGCGGATTGAGTGGAGTCGATCTTTGTTTAAATCGACAAAGAGCACGTGAAAATGCACGTGCCAATTTTGTTTATTGTACTGATGAGGAGATTTACAACATGAATATTGAAGATCTCCGAACATATGCAATAAATTGTCGCAATGGTTTGCAAGAGATAATTTTTCATGAGGAAGAGGGCACCAGAACGGTATGTGTTAGTGACCTTAGGGCTTGAAATTATTTTTACAGATACATGTGTACAATTTGTAATAAATACATGTGTATGTACATGTATACATTTATTTGTATGTGTACATTAATCTAACAAAAATGTATGATTATATGTTAAAACACCATTTGTAGTTCTCAGGCATGATGCGTGACGAAAATTTTAATATCACGTTCGGGACCTCTAGTTCAAACGTTGCAGATGGGTCTGACCATCATGATATGTTGGAAAATGTTAGTGTTTTTTAAGTGACTCTAAAATAAATAATTGTTACCACACATGTACATGTATGTATATATATAATTTGATAAAATGTTTTAACAGGTGCCAATTCTGTCTGATGTTTTTGGGATGGCGGTACCTTCTTCTTCCTTGGGAGATGTACCTTCCACTTCCTTAGGAGATGAGCCACAAGTATGGACAATTTTTCACAAGTTTAAAATTTATGTTTAAAAGTTATATATATATATTCTACCTCAAAATGTTCCATTAAAAATAGATATATATATATATATATATATATATATATATATATATACAGAGAGAGAGAGAGAGAGAGAGAGAGAGAGAGAGAGAGAGAGATCTATATTTTGAGTTATTTAAAATTTTTTGAATTTAGGTTCCTATAGAATATTTTTTTAATCTACGGACTCTAGCGACGGAGATAGGAACATCCACAGCATTTGAACAAGTTGTCTTTAGTTCCTTTTTTTAATATTATTGAAAATAAGTTTATATATGTAGATGTGAATTTTCATTTGAAAGTTTTTAATTTATATATATATATATATATTTAACTATTTAACTGTACATGTATATTGTACAGTTTACCACTGTAGATGTTCCTATGGGAGAACTTGTTCATCAAATGGAGAGGGAATCTTAGGAGGTATTGCATGATTTTTTTTGTTATATTTTTTTTTTTACATGAAGTTCTAGATATATATGTTCTCATTCATTTTTAAAACATCAAATTTTAATCTTCAAGTACATGTGCATTGTGTATGTAGGTTTCCCATTCACAGGATAGGGTGTGGACTGAGACCCTAGTAGGGAAGTTGCTAGATCCGTCTCCATTTGATGGGCATGATTTACAGTAGATTTGATTTCAAAGTTTAGATGGTTTTAAAATTTGTTAAACTTGATACAGTTTGATACTCGTGAGATTTACAATTTTTGGACATATTTTATTACATTGTTATTATATAATTTGTTTTATTTAATTTTTGGATGGTGTTAGTGACAATGTTAAATGATTTTGTTGGATAGTTGAATTATAGTTGGCATGGCATGTGAAGTTTTTAAAACTCAAGTTTTGCATGGTTTAAATCTACATTTTGCATGTGATATTTAATGAACTTTAAACGTTCAATGTTTTAATGTTGCACAATATATAATCAAAAGGTTTTTAAAAATTAGAGTTTTGGATGGTTTCAATCTACAACTTAAAGTTTTGGATGGTTTCAATCTACATTTTCACATGTGGTATATAATGTTAAATGTTTCTATTGGATCTAGTTGAACTATAATTGGCATGGCATGTGAAGTAGCGATCTATATATAATTTAAAGTTTTTTAAACTCAAGTTTTGAATGGTTTCAATCTACATTTCACATGTGATGTTTAATGTTTTAATGTTGCACGATATATTATCAAAATTTTTTAAAATTTTAATGTTTTGGACGGTTTCAATCTACATTTGGCACATGTGGTATATAATGTTAAATGTTTATATTGGATAGTTGTTCACTATAATTGGCATGGCATGTCAAGTAATGTTGCACAAATCGCTTTTGGATGGTTGAAGTACATTTGGAATTTTAAGATTGCTTTTGATCTCTCCATGTAGTTTTGTTTGAATGAAAAAATTTCCAATAGGAAGAACATAGCTTTTCAATGCAACTAACCATCTATAAATTGAGCTCTAATTGAAAATAGAGTTTAAAGAAGTAGATATATGTACAAATTATCCCTTTAATTTTGATTGGAAATATAAGTCTCTAGTACATATATATGTTTGTTGAATTTGGGTCAATGTCGTTAATGCACTCAAATAGGTAGCCTTGTCGATTTATTTACATCGTTGAAACTTTTTACCAAAAAATCCGACTAGTTTTTCATCAATGCACATAGAAAAACTACTTGGAACAATTAATTGTGCATTATAGAACATATCTATCCAAGACAAGTAACATTTTTCATCAATGCACATTGAACATATCCGACCATTGGACAAGCAGATTTTGTACTAGATTTTCAATCAGGATTAGAAATGTGGGTCAAATCCCACCAAAAGTCGGAGAAGTGCTCCGAGTCTCTTGTCTGAAAGGAATTTTCGTACAAAACTATACTGCAGATGATTTATTTACATTGTTTCCATACTTTTTACCAGAAAATCCAACTAGTTTTTCATCAATGCACATAGAAAAACTAGTTCCAGTTAATTGCATTCTAGAACATATATATTGAGTACGTAAATAATTTTTCATCAATGCACATAGTAAAACTACAACAATTAATTTCATTCTAGAACATATATATATATATATATAACATTTTTCATCAATGCACATGTATAGAAAAACTACTTTCAGTTGATACTAGAGCACATGCTTGTACCCAAACAATTTGTACATGTGCAAACACTTGCACAAATAACATAAGAAGCTCAATTTTTAGTTGAGTATTGGAATTTCTAAAACATATTTAATCCAAATATAATAAATTGTTGGACAATTCACTCAAAAAATTTCTAATGGAATTCCATCTTCAATAATCCGTTCATGATCGGATTTTGACATTTTCCATCTCTTAATTTTTTATTTTTTCTTTGATTGAACTTCTATCAACTTTATGCGTGCTGCACACACCAAGTGACTATATTGACAACTTATGGAATCAGGTTCATAGTCTTCAAAGTAAACAAAGTCTCCACTTTTATGAGTTTGTTTGAAAAAATAACCTTTCAGTATAATAGACCCTCTGTCATACTGAAATCCGTGATCATTATAGTCTTGTAATAATTTCATTTTTCGTTCAGTGCAACGCATCAAATAATACTTCATATTTTCATCATTGTCAATAGGTGCAATTACAGCAAAAACATCTCCTGCACAATAAAATAAATTTAACATTTAATTATGCATATTTAAATTTATTTCTAGATCTTTAAATCATTAGAAATTAATTCAAATGTTACCTTCTCTAACAAGATCAGAAACTCGATCACCATCGGATGATATTGTAGTTTCCTCTGATTGCATTTCTTCAAACATTGCAACAGACATTTTTCCCTTTGTATTTAGCTCTGTATGTTTCCAATCGTTCACATACATTTTGTTTTTACAAACGTCATTGGATTTTGTGTTGTCTATGCAAACATCACAAAAACAAGAATATTTTCTTTTATCCAATGCAAACACATTTGTGGACAACTTTGTTTGAATTGAATGCAATTTTCAAGTCCCTTTTATTGTTTCAACGTCATTTCCAATTGATCTATTTACGTCTCCGATTCCAATATGCCAGAAAAACCTTTATATGGAAAATTAGAAAAAGAATTTGTAAATATGATATCAAAACACAATTAAAAATAATCATTGCATGATAAATGTACAATGTTTAAAATTAGATTTCCAACATAAATTAAATTGAATGTACCTTCGCACTTCTCTTGATGGGTTAATCTCATGGCTTAGAGCATTTTTGCACCATTGAACAACTTCTTCAGCGTTCACAAGTCGGCGTGCAAAGTGGTTCATTTGATATCTTTGAAGTACTCATTTTATGCATGCTCCTGCACCGTCATGTTCTCCTTTTCCATGGCCAGTCTCAAAGAAATTCCAACAATGTTTAATGCATGTTTTCTTATGAAGACAACACAACCAAAAAAATGATCGTGCAGATTTGAATTGACCTGTGCATCCGTCTTACCATATCCAATGTTCATTGAATGTTATTCCACGATTTTTCAATGAATCATAAATTCTTCCAAAACAATGTTGTACAAAACATGTATCATGTGTACGATCGTCACTGATATAAAAGTGATATTCTTTAATGATATGTCGATTTTCACTCGTGCTTTCTATATGATCAACATTTTGTTCAACATGTCTATATAGAATATGGACGAGCATGGAGACTTGGTCAGAATGATAGTATTCACTCTGAATTTCTTTTTGTGGAACAAATGTGTATTTTTATGCAAAATCAATCACTGACAAAATGGTCCCTGGTGGAAAAAATTCACGAGATTTTTTGAATTGCAAGTCTTGCCATCGAGCTCTATGGGAATGCTTGGTGTATTTGTAAATTTCTGCCTCAAACTTTCTCAAAAAGTCTATCAGAAAAATTTTGTCTTCTAGTAATTCAATTCTTTTAACACTATTTGCACCTTGAATCGATGTATCGATATATTCATATCTCTTCCATTTCACTTTCATGTTGGACAATGATTGATTATTTATATCAATACGATATTTGTTTTGAAATTTAGTCAAATGTCCACAATCATCGCATTTTTTACCACCAACACATTTCTTTTTGTAAAATAGTTCATCGCTTTCTCTTTCACATAGAATTTGAGATATGAAATCACGGATAGTGGAAGGAGGAGATAAATCCTTCCATAATGTTCTACCGAATTCAAGGAATGTGTCATAATATAACTCAAATTCCATATGATAGCAACAACAATAAGTGTCACGTACGGTGATAGGTTTTACATACCATGGTTTTTGTTGAACAAAAGCACTGAGTGAAACATGAATTTGATGATTCTCTTCTTTGAAATTGTTGAATAACTCTATCTGAGTGGTTTCCAAGAGATGTTTTTCATGTTCTTCGTACTGATTTCTTGCTATTCTTCTTTGCATCACATGCCTTGCAGTTGGTGAAACATGCGAATTGTTCTTCTAATATTCATATATTATTTTTTTAACATTTTCTCCAAGTCTATCTTTGTATGGTTGCCTACAAATAGCACTCCAACAAGCGAGTTCATCATTTACATCTATTTGCAACCGAAATTTCCAATGTTTGTGCAAAGCTTTTCGCGAGGTTCCCAGTGCTCGTGCCATAGATGTTACTAAACGATTCTTTTGAGTACTTGAGGAAACCATTTCCATTTGTATTCCTCTACATACAATTGAAACATCTTTCTCTCTAGATCTCTTAATTGACTTTATAGCACTAATATTTTTTATCACTTCTTCCTTCATTTTTTTATCTTTGGTTGATTTTCGAATACCCAATAGTGTCGTAACTTCTTTTAATTTCTTTAATGATAGAAGACCTTTCAACATTTGAGCTTGAACTGTCACCCGTTCATTTAAGAAATACTTTTCAAAAATGTAGTTAACACGATATCGAATAACATGGTCAGATTTTTTATCTCTATATGTTTGAGTGCCAACATTTTCTAACATCTCATTATCGATAGTGATTTCATCTGTACATATTCACAAAAATAGTACATATTCAATAAATAACTAAATTAATAAATATATCTAAAATTTCAAATATTTTTCAAATTAGTTCATCAAATAAAAATTAAGCTTCACATTTTACATTAAGAAAATTTTAAATATATCAATAGATCGTAATATTTACATTTACATACCTTCTTCAATTTCTGCTTGAGACTGATTTTATTCTTCAATATTTTGAGGAATATCGCTGCCTGTTTACATTAAACAAAATATTTTTTAAACTAGTTCATCAAATCAAAAATTAAGCTTCACATTTTACATTAGGAAAATTTTAAATATATCAATAGATCATAATATTTACATTTACATACCTACTTCAATTTCTTCTTGAGTTTGATTTTCTTATTTAATATTTTGAGGAATATCTCTGTCTGTTTACATTAAACAAAATATTTTTCAAATTAGTTCATCAAATAAAAATTAAGCTTCACATTTTACATTAGGAAAATTTTAAATATATCAATAGATCATAATATTTACATTCACATACCTGCTTCAATTTCTGCTTGAGGTTGTTTTTCCTCTTCAATATTTGAGAGGGCTTCTAACTTTCTTTTGCGAGATTGTCTCGTTTCTTCTCTACGTTCTTCAGGGTCTCTTTTTCGATCAGATTTTCTCGCACAAGTTCTTCGATTTCCCATGATAATAGGGTATGAAGTTCAAAAAATTTCCTTCAAAAAATTAGACTAACTCAATTACAAAAAATATCATAAAAGATTTAATTTAAAAAAATTCAGTGTAAATTTTTTGCAAAAAATACATACTCCAATCTAAAACACTTATTTTAAAAAATTCGAGAGAAAAATGTCTTATAAAAATGGAACGAAGCTCAAAAGATTTATTTCAACAAAAATTCGAGAGAAAAATGTCTTATAAAAATGAAATGAAGTTCAAAAGATTTACTTGAAGTCAAAACATGTACATACCTACAAGAAATGTCTTTTGAATGTACGTCCAAGAAATTTTTTTAAGCTCAAAACAATTTTTGCCAAAATCAGGCCGCCTCCAAGAAATGTCTTCCAAAAATATTCTTTAAACCCAAAACAATTCTTTGTAAAATCAATTTTCTTCCAAGAAATGTTATCCAAACTTTGAAGATAAGTTTTTGAACCCAAACCAAGATCTTTGTAAAATGTGCGAAAATTGTGAATCATTTCGCGACAATTTATATTATTGCCGCGAAATGTGTTTTAGTAGGGGGCTCCGCAAAATTTTCTGGCCAACGGAGAGTTATACAATAGTTCGGCCGAAATTTTACTTAAAAGTTCGGCCGAACTATTAAGATGTTAGATTTAACGAGCCCACGGCAGAAAACATAGTTCGACCGAACTTATATTAAAATTTCGGCCGAACTAACGCGTCACCAATTACGCAAAAACCGGGCTCTAAATACGGTTCTGCAACTTTGGACTGATTAAAATCCATGAAAGGTTGTTAATTAACTGTCGGAACCAAGACAACCATTTTCAGAATTGAATCTAATTTCAGGAAATATAAGTTTTATGGAATTTCATAAACGTTTATTAATTTTAATTATTTTTCTAATAAAATGGGTGCAAACAATTTCTGAGGGTCATTGTGAATCAGTGAAATCAAAATTTTGTATCTCCCAAAATACATTGTAAAAAAAATTGAAAAAATTATGGGGCATTACATTGGTCTATCGTCTCTAATGGGTAGCTGTTATATTTTTAGTTTATAACTTATATGTGAAGAAATTTCTTGCGAGGCGAAACATATCCAAAATACGCAGTTTTTCGTATTGGACCAGTTCAAAAAATTCTAGTAATTATGATATGCATCCATTGGCTTTGTAAATATGACGAAACGAAATTAGACTCTGTCTAGATTGTTGTAACACATTTTGTTTTCTCAAAAACACAAATTTTCAATGAATACAACATTGCATCATAACATGACTTCTTATGAATCCTTTGATTGTTAAGAAACACACACTCAAAGAAACGCTAAGTTGACATATAAAATCTGCATAAAAAAAATTTAAAAAATAAGTAATAGGAAGCTAACAAAATTTCCAACAACTTTTATTTTTATCACAAAATGAAATTCTACACAGAAAAATTGTTATAGTTTGCAGAAAGTTGAATAACCGAAAAAAAGTGAAATTTTTTTTGTCAAAAAAGGGCAAAAAGTGTAACCCAACTTCACATTTTCACCTTGTTGTTTTTTCTCACTATCGTACATCTGGAAATTTTTTGAGCTTTTATTTATGTCGTGAAACCTTGGTTCCTTTCTCTGTGCCAAGACAGTCCACAATGAATTAACTGTTATGCTTTCCACAGTTGAGTAATTCATTGATAAGGGTTTAGTAGGTTTTCTTCTTTTCTCAACTTTTACGTTCTTAGACCTTGGTAACAAGTTTCCTTGTCTCCTGAAGCTACGTATCTAGTGCCTAAAATCACATAAATTTAGAATTCAGAATTTCAGCCTATGTTTTCTAATCATTTCTCTCTCTCTTATTCCAGGATTTTACTAGTTAACTTAGCTTTTTCTAATAGGGGTCGACTATACTCTATTTAATATTCAAAATGCTTTTTTAGGGTTTCATAGCCTTTAGGGTTTATGAGCCTTGGCCATAAAACTATTATAAATAGAGGCTTTTTCTTTGGAGTATGATTACTAAGGTTTTTTTTAATGTATTCAATTCAAAGGATAATCCAGATATTGTTTTTCCATGGATGATATAATTTACGAACTTTTTTTGCGACAATTCAACTAACGTTTTAGCCTTTACTGTTCTTCGGGAATATTTGGCATAGATTAAGGTTTCATATTTTTGTCATCACCAATTGCTCCTATTTTAAGCTGTATGCAGAATATTACATACCATGTATGGTCTTTTATATAGTTCTATGATTACTTCCCGACATTTGGTGTTTTCCTATGTTTTTCCTCTTTCGGGAAATTCATGCGTCCAACTTCCTCTATAAGTTTTTCATGTATTTAATCTGACTAGAATTATTGTCAAATGGATTTTATGGAGAGAAAAGAATATTATGATTATTTTTTACATTCTTCTGTGGAAAAAAAAAAAAAATTCTCGATGGGGGAGTTGAAGATGACCCCTCTGCAAATATCTGTTTTCTGACAATGTCATCTCAATTTTTTCACTTGTTTCCTTCTCCTAGTCTATCTCCTTTTCCATCTGATATTTTCTCTTTTATCTCTATAGGGAGAGAAATAATAGTTTCTTTTAATTTTTTGGAAACTAATATTCCTTTTTTTTAGAAGTATTTTCCTTTTCTCTCTCTCACCAAGTCCAATATTTTACATAAATAAAATTGATCCGTATTTATGCAGGAACACAATAGAATACACATATAACCATAAATACAAAGATGTAGTGAAAATAACACTTCATTTAATTAATATCAAAGAAACAAAATTTTCTTATAGATAGAATGGAAATAAACTAGCTAGGGCGTTGGTAGCTTATCTCTGAGAAGAGATGTGATGGCTACAGACCTCTCAACTGTGTTACAAAGAGGCTCGAGGGCCTATTTATTATTTATAAGAAATGGAAAATCCTAAACATCCAAAACCCTAACCCTAGGAGATGAAGCGCCAAAACTATGGGCCCCATTTAGGTAAATTGGTGTTTAAACTTCTCGAGGATGTAACTTTGGCATACAATCTTTGTTTCACGTGCACCATACCTTATTAAAAACATCTATCCAATGACTACAACTATTTAAGTGAGAAACCTCGGTCCATGGACCCTTGTTGCTCCCGATTTTCCCAAAAAACATCGTTTAGGGCCTCAAAACGGCTCTGAAAATTTAGGACATGAAAAATTACTAAAAATAGTAAGTTGTGCCGAAACTGAAAAATTGAAAGAGACAATGGTGGGGCCCCAAGTGGAATAAGCAGGTGGCCACCAATATCCACCTGGATCATTCCTTCCCCCTTATGAAGAAATGGTCCCTATTTCATTGACTTCCTCCTTGAGATGAGGAAACTTCTGTTGAACTTGGTCCGTGGTGAACCACTTGCCTTAGTGTAGGAGTTGGCCAACTTTGACAACCCGATACAGTTGGATCTTGTGTTGGAGAGTGTTCTTGATTGTCATGTCCATGATATAATATCTAGTGGTCTGTTCCATGTAGTCTAGGTTTAACTCTCTTGTTGTGAGTTTTTCTACAATGTCATAGGTGTCCAATAGAGGTGGGAAGTAGGGACGAAGGTGGTCCACATTGAATACTAGGTGCAGACCAAGGAATGGTGGAATACTGAGCTCTAAGGGATTGTTCCCTATAGCCTTGGTGATGGTGTACAGACCATATCAGAATGGGCGAAGCTTGTGGTGGGGTTCAATGAGGCACTCTTTCTCCAAATGTAGCCACACTTTGTTGCCCACCTGGAAATTGTGTGGCACCCAATGTTGATCATGTTGTTGATTGTATTTAGCATTAGCTCTATCCAATATGTCATGAACCTGTTGGAGGATGTGATGAATGCGCTTGATGAAGTTGTTCTCTTTTTCAGCTTCAGACTGGACATGAGAGAAATCGGCCCAAGTAGCCACAAATGGCATGGCTATGTCAATGGGACATAGTGGTTGGAATTCCAAGTCCACCTGAAAGGGGTTGTGGCCGGTTGAGTTGTGGACAGCCTGGTTATAGCTGTCTTGTACATAGGGGAGGCTCTCATCCCATGTACATTAATGCTTTGAATTGTACATGTGCAGAATGTGTAAAATCATCCTCTCCATGACCTATGTCTGGCGATCAATTTGGGGATAGAAAGTTGTGGACTTGGTGAGCTTGGTGTCTAGCATTGACCAGAGGCTGGACCAGAATGTCCTAAGGAACCTGCTATCCCGATATGAGATGATAGACTGTGGGATCCCAAAGTGCACCCACACTCATTCAAATAAGATTTTAGTAGTGGCTTTTGATGTGATATTCTTCTTCCAAGCTGCCATAATGGCCATCTTTGAGACTTTATCGATGACCATAAAAACACAGTCATTTCCATGCTTTGTAGAAGGAAGGCCCGACAATTAATCCATGGAGATGGATTGCGAAGGTTGACTAGGGGTAGTTAGCGTAGTATAGAGGCCTTGCTTCTTGATGGTCGGTTTGGAAATGGTGCAAGTAGTGCAGGATCTCTTGTACTTCCCAACATCCTGTTGAAGGTTCAACCAATAGAAATACTTCTATAGTACTACCATTATTTTCTTGACCCAAAAATGGCTAGCCAATCGACTGTAGTGTGCTTACCATATCATCTTGACACGCTTTCTTGAACGAAGACAAAGGTATACTAGGTGATATAACAATGCATATTAGAGGTGAAAATTTGAAACTTGCGTACCCCCCAAGATTTCCTTGCATGTGTGGCCGAATTCTGGATGGCTTTTGTAGAGAAGCGGCCAATCAGAAGTTTCGTGCCCACAAGAGTTGAGAACGATGGTTAGCGCCAGGATCGGTGGTCGGCTGAGGCAGCATGTAACATTATTGGTGCTACCCTTCTTGTACTTGATGTTCAAATGAAACTGTTTTAGATATGTGGACCACTTCTGATGACGATCATTCAGCAACTTTCCTTATGTTTGTATGTACTACAGGGTTTAGTGGTCTGTGTGGATGATTTTTTCCTTCCCCCAAATGTAATTCTTCCATTTTTGACAAGCCTACATAATGGAATACATTTATTTTTCATAAGTGGGATACTTGCGGATTGTGTCAGACAATGTCTCACTGTGATATGCCACTAGATGCCCCTGTTGAGTAAGAACTACCCCAATAGCATAGTTAGAGGCATTTTTCTTGATCTGAAATTGTTGTTTAAAGTCTGGTAATGTAACCACTAGGGCAGAACAAAGGTGATGTTTCAATTCTACGAATGCATTCTGTTGAGATTCCAACCAAACTAAAATTTATTTCGCTCCTCCCTTGGTAACTTGTCTCAAGGGAAAAGTGACATGAGAGAATCCCAACATGAAACTGTGGTAGAAATTAGCAAGACCTAAAAATTTGGGAAGCTCTGTTAGGGTGGTTGGGGCTAGTTAATCGTGATTTCCTTGGATCTTGGTTGGATCCACATGCACCCCCCTTTCATCAATAATGTATCCTATATATTGAACCTGGGTCATGCCAAAAGTGCACTTCTCCAAGTTTGCACACAAATTTTGTTGTTGTAGTGTTTGGAGGACTTGTCGGATGTGGTGGAGGTGCTCTTCTCAATTTTGGCTGAAGATAAGAATGTCGTCCAGGTATACCACTACAAATGAGTTGGTGAATGGCCACAATATGTTGTCCATAAACCTCGTGAAGGTTGCAGAAGCATTCATCAACTAGAAAGGCATGACCAACCATTTGAAAAGGCCCTCCTTAGCTTTGAATCGATTGGTACCTGGTGATACTCAAACTTCAAGTCGATCTTGCTGAAATATTTCTCCCCTTTGAGTTGGTCCAGAAGGTCATCAGTCTGTTAGATCGGGTACCTATTCTAGACAATGATATTCCTCAAGGCCCAATAGTCAATACAGAGTCTCCAAGTCTGATCCTCCTTCTTTACCAACATAATTGAGCTCCCACAGGGTGATGAAATTGACCAGATGTGACCATTCTGAAACAACTCTTGAATCTGCCTCTTCATTTCATCATTCTCCAGAACAGGACACTGATAGATTCGTTCCATTGGGTAGTGGCACACCTAGGGTTAGATCAATGGGGTGCCTGACCTGAAAGTGTAGAGGCACCCCTATGGGTGAGGTGAAGATGTGCTAGTGTATAGGAGCCCTGTCTGGAGGTCGTGGCCATAGTATTCTTCTTGCCCTAAGGGTCAATCACTAGGAAAACAAATTTCTTGGTTTTGGAAACGATTTTAATGCATTGTTTTGCAGTAACCAAAGAGATAGCGGTAGGCAGTGGTAACTTTGTTATCTTGTACAAATTATTTCCCAAAGTAAAAATAACAGCATGAGGGAAAGACTCATAGACAACATATCACTTCCACAAGTATGGTTGGCCTAATAATACATCATAAACATCAAGAGGAGAAATTTCACATAATACCTCATCGAAGGGCTTGATGTTGTAGGGAAGGCAGCACTGCTAGCTGACACAGAGATCTTGTCCTTGGTGAATCCACCCAATGGTGTATGGCTATGGGTGTGCTATGGTAAGCAAGCCCAACTTCTTCATGACATCTACTGAAATTAGGTTCTTTTAGCTCCCATTATTGACAATGAACTGTAGCGGGCAACCCTTTACCCACATCTGGGAATGGAAGAGATGCTCCTTCTCTTCTGGATCATCTGGTTCCTCCTTCTGGATCTTCACAGTGGCAACAATGGCGTTGGGCTCCGCATAAAATATTTGTTTCCCTTTCTCATTCCACTTGTCAAGTTATGATTCAGAGTCAGAGCATGCATCTGATTCAGAAGCTCTCATCTCGGCCACCAGCCACTGCTTGGCATGACACTCACTTGTGTTGTGAGTGGAGCTCTTATGGAACTCACACCACTTTACCATGTCCTTATTTGGCTTCGCGGTGTTTTTCGTTTCTTACGATGTTGGAAGGTTTTCTTCGGCTGCCATGCCTTGGCTTTCTCATTTGTTCTGCGGTTTGGGAGCACCTTTACCTTGCTTTCGATTCACATATCCAAATTCTATATTCTTATATTTGAATTACTACTCAATCTTAGCAGCATACCGGTATGTTGTACCAAGTGAGGAGATTTCGAGGAGCTCCATTTCCTCCTGAATGTTTCTATGTAGAAAAATGCAATAATTTAACACCAAATGTTTCTCCAAATCTTTGATACCCAAATTTGTGCGCAGGGTATGTAAAAAATTCTTGAGCTCATGCACATATTGATCCCTTTGTTGCCGCAACATGGTCCATTGTAGTACTTGTCCTGATAGCTCCCCACAGGATAATGTTGTTCCTTGATGGTGTCTCAAAAAGAATTGCAAGTGGGTACGACTACGAAAAGAGAGGGTTTTGTCTCGTCCTTTTTCTCATTGTAGGTTTCCCACCAGTCCTGGACATGGGGGTTAGCTTTTAGGAGTACAAAAATAATCTTCTCTCATTCAGAAAATTCATGAACTGTGAAATATCCTTCTAATAGATTCAACCATATATCTATGACATTTGCATTTATTTGACCCTCAAATATGGGAATGTAAAAGTTTACTTGTACCTTATAGGGATTCATGCCTCCAGAGTGGCTCCTAAATGTAGATGTGCCGTCGATGGGCAGTTGTTCAAGGATATGGGAAAAGTTACCCATCATCATGTTCCTTTGTTTTTTGAGGGGCTCCTTAAGAAATATTTTGATAGGATCTCCTGCTCCCTGATTTATGTGGGAACACAATAGAATACACATATAACCATAAATATAAAGATTCAACATAAATAGAACTTCATTTCATTAATATCAAAGAACAGAAATTTGCTTACATGTAGAATGGAAAGAAAATAGCTATGGCGCTGGTAGCTTATCTCTAAGAAGAGATGTGGCACCTACAAGCATCTCAACTGTGTTACAATGAGGAACATGTGCCTATTTATTATTTAGAAACATGGAAAACACTAAACATCCAAAACCCTAAACCTAGGAGATGAAGCACCAAAACTATGGGTCCCATTTGGGTAAATTGATGTTTCAACTTCCCGAGGATGTAACATTGGCACACGTTCTCCATTTTACGTGCACCATACCTCGGTAGAAATATCTATATGATGAATACAACTTTTTATGTGAAAAAAATCAGTCCATGGGCCCATGTTGTTCCTGATTTTCCAAAAACAACGTCATTTAGGGTCTGAAAACAACTCTGAAAGTTCAGGACATGAAAAATGCTAAAAATAGTAATTTTTTTAGAAATTGAAAAACTAAAAGAGACTATGGTGGGGCCCCAAGTGAAATAGGCGAGTGACCATCAATATCCACTTGGATCAAAAATTTAGTAATTATCTATTCAATTTTCTTGTTTTCTCCCTACCTTTACCAAAATAGTTACTAAGTTTAATCATAGTAGAAACAAGAACACATAAAAAATATTTAGAGGATTAGGGGTGTTACATATTCCCCCTCTTGAGAAAGATACCATTCCTCAATTCTTATTCATTCCCTTCGAATAGGTCTGGTATGTTTCCCGGAGTAATCTTTCATCCTCCTAGGTAGCCTCTTCCAAGCTAAAGTGCCTCCACTACACTTTGACTTGGGTGATGGCTTGCTTTTGTAATGTTGTTTCATTCAGATAGAGAATGTGTAAAGGATCTACCAAGAACCCTTTGTCCGGTTCTATCTGCACCAACATCGCACGATATTAAAATCTATAAATACTCTAGAGACTTATACAATTCACAACAAGTGTACTCATTATCAAATATGACTATTACCTACACTTTTTGCCAATAAATTGTTTTCCTAGAATCTTTTATATGCTTTTATAAGAACGAAACGTGAAACATGTTATGAAATCTCATATATGTGGGTAATTCCATCTAGTACGCAACTGGTCCAACCCTTTCCATAATTTCGATAGGTCCACAATATCGTGGACCTAGCTTTTCACATCATGTCCAGTGCATAGTGCTCTTCTTAGGATTTACTTGAACATATACATGATCCCATATTTGGAATTATTTAAAAGTTCTTTTGCTATCTACATACATTTTCTATCTATCGTGGGTGGCTTGAAGATTATGTTGGATGTTTTTCACTGTAACTTCCATTTATGCGAACATATCGTGTCTCAACATGAATCTATCTTCCGGATTAATCTACTTAATGGGATTTTTGCATTTCCTCCCATATAATACATAAAAGGGACTCATTTTCA
Organism: Pinus albicaulis; assembly: GCA_034641835.2. Taxonomy (NCBI): domain Eukaryota; kingdom Viridiplantae; phylum Streptophyta; class Pinopsida; order Pinales; family Pinaceae; genus Pinus; species Pinus albicaulis. The sequence goes on from CM076580.1 coordinate 1,447,244,802, forward strand.
ATGATCCATGGTAGCTATTATTGTATGCAAATTCTACTAGGTGAAGCTACTCTTCTTATATACTAGGTTGTTTCATTATGTGCATTCACAACATATTATATAGGACTTAATTCACCCTTTATGTCTATCCAATTTTTTTTTGATGGTATGATGTACTGAATTGAACCTAAGTTCCCAACCAGTAAAGAGATTTTTCCAATAAATTGAAGAAAATTTCACATTCTGGTTTCGTATATAACCTTGGACATCCCACACAACCTAAAAATTGCTCACATAAATACATCATAAATTTTCACATTTTTGTATGTTGATTGAACAAGAATGAAGTGGGTTACCTTACTTAATTTAACCCCTACTACCATGATGGAAATGTTTTTATTCTTAGTTTTTGGAAAATCAGCGATAAAATATACAGTAATCACCTCCCATTTCCACTCTTGAAAGGGTAGTGGTTGAAGTAATCTAGTTGGATGTTGGTGTTCATATTTAAATTGTTGCTATTCTAAGAATTTAGCCAAGTATTCTATGATGTGTTTTCGCATACCAGGCCAAAACAAATTCTTCTTGATAAAAGAGAATAACTTTTGGTATATGAGTTAGGAAGGATAGGCCTTTTGATGAAATTAATCCAATATCATTTCTTTAACATCTACCTAATTTGGAACATATAATATTCCTTCACAAACTAGTAAATTATCATGATCTATGTCATACTCAGTTTGTTGTTTTGAATTGTCTACTTGCTTAGCTTGATGCCAAAAAAAATTATTTTGTATCTTTATATACAACCTTTTAAATTGATTTTGAAAAATCAAATTCAACTTGGATGTATGAAATTTCATACACATGATGTAGTTTTGTGTTGAGTGTGTCTTCCACTCGATTCACCTTTAATTTTATATGTTTAATATTGAATTTGATTTCTCTCAAAAATGCAGTCCACCTTGCTTGACGATCATTGAGATTAGGTTTCTTAAAGAAGTTGGCTAACCAGTTATGATCGGTCATTAACAAAATTTTTTTTCCTAAAATATATTGTCTCCATACCTTAAGTGCATGTAACACAATATTCAGTTCCAATTCATAAGAAAAAAACCCATGCTCATGCTCTTTTACCGTTCATGATTCATATGAAATAACTTTTCCTTCTTGCATCAATACCCTTCCTACTTCCTCCTGCCATGCATCTCTACAAAATGTGGACTCCTTTTTGGGTATCCTTGTTCTAGTACTGGGGGCAGTGGTTAGCAATTGCTTCAATAGCTCAAAACTACATTCGCACTCTATAGTCCACTTAAAGACCCTTAATTTTTTTTTGTAAGGTGGTTATGGGATAGGTTATTTTAGAGAATCCTTCAATAAAACAATGGTAATATCCCACTAAGCCCATGAAGGACCAGATGTCAGTAACATTTTTCAACACGAGCCATTCCATGATAGTCTAATTTTTTTTCGGATCCACCACTATTCCTTCCACAGAGATAATATGGCCTAAATATTAAATATTCTCCTTAAAGAAAACACACGTATTGTATTTAGCACACAATAGATGTTCTCATAGTGTTTACAAAAATATTCTCAAATGCTCCTTATGCTCCTCTAAATTCCTGGAGTATATAAAAATATCATAAATAAATATTAAAAAAATTTTATCAACATAGGGGTGAAATACACTATTCATAAAACTTGTGAAAGTTATGGGAGCATTGTTTATACCAAAGGGCAGAACCACAAACTCATAATGTACATAACGAGTTCAAAAAGAGGTTTTAGAAATTTCCTCCTCTCATACCCTTATATGATTTTATCCTGACCATGGGTCTATCTTAGAGAATCTTGCATCACCCTTGACCTAGTAAAATAAATCATCAATTCTAGGTAACACGTATTTTTTTTTTTCAGCTTATTAAGTTGTAAATAATCAATACATAATCTGAGAGTTCCATCTTATTTCTTTAAAAACGGAATGTGTGCTCCCCAGAAGGATGCACTTGGGAAAATATAGCACTTTTCAAATAGCTCTTGCAGCAACACTTTAAGCTAAGTGAGTGTTATGGAACTAGCTCACAAAATATAAGAAAAAATATATCAATGACTTAGAAATTAACCTCTTTGAAGGGGGAACCTCCTTTACATTACATAAATGAAAAATTATTAGATGACAGAAATGAAAAAACCTACCTTCTATATATAGGAGTCTAAAGGGTCACAATATATTAATATGGGGACCACATGGGAACCAAAATAACAATAATGGGGCTACACCTATGAGGCACAATAATAACAATATAGGAATTACATAGAAAACAAACAGTACTGACATAAAAATTGGAGATAATAAATTTTACACTTATTTTAAGTATGTCATTGTAATCTATATAATTCTTTTAGATGTTACGCTTAATTGTTTGTAATCTTTAATGATTTATTTGCACGTATAGTGTTTAATGGTTTGTTAAAAAAGATAAATTTAAAAGTAAAAAACATAGTTCATATTTGTAATATTTAATGTTACTGAAAAGTTTAAATGATTATGAATCACTGGTGATAGATTTAATTTGAACTAAAACTTCAACTAAATAGAACCAATCACATTGAATATTAGAATTGACTAAATTTATAATGCATTCCGTTGAAGTTGAATAATCCACATAAGTTCTATTAAAAATCTATTTCCGCGCACTTACATACATCAATGCAATAAAATAACAATAAGCCTCCCTGTGGAATAAAGTCAAACTCCGATCGTTCAGAGGTTGAGTGGTGTGTGCCACAACTGAGAGGATCAAGATCATGATATCGAGTGAGAAAAGAACAAAGTCTCGCGACTCACTAGTTGGCGACTACCTTCATGATCAGTGACCGTATCTTTCCATATCATATCTGGAGTCATGCTTTCCCTATCCAAGACAAAGCACGGTCTACATAAATATCAAACCAATGCCAATATATATGAACTCTGTAATTTGGGCATAAATATCCTCTTATATTCAAAATATTCAGAATTTATTAAATTTTGTCAATTTTTCAAAATATTCAGAAATATATAATTCAGTTAAATTTTGCTAAATGGATTTACTTATTGAGAATTGATTATATTTATTTGTTTACTTTTCAAAAAGTGGATGATGGATGTAGACCTGGAATTTCAAATTTGCCTTGCACGAGAGATGGAAATTTGATGACCATCATTTATTCTTCATGTCTTATCATATTAAGATTTATATAGATAGTTTTATACAAATATATGAGAGCTTAATTATTATATTGTATTGTTATATACAAATTTTCATAACAAAAGCTTCTTACCTTTAAAGAAAGCATCATAGCTTACTAGTTAATCTAGCTTCCAAAAACTTATTTATAAAAGACTATATCACTGCTCTAATCTTTCGATGTATTCCTTTTTTTTTAATGTCACTGCTCTAATCTTAATTGTCCAAACTTTGCCTTTGTTTAAACCTAACGAGTTATTAAAGGTTTAAACCTAACCAGTTATCTGCTTAGCAACTTGAAAACTTGCACGTCTCATTTAGGGTTTCCAATTGTGGGGAAGCTGAATGGTAATTCATTCATTTAGAGGATTCCATAAGTTAATCCACTTTTTTAGATGAATTTCTTGATCGTCGTAAACCGTTGGAACTGCCTGAACGCATAGACTTCACGACGTCCCGTCCACGGCACGTGATCATGTTTTCGTTCACAACCAATTAGATATGTTTCGAAAAAATATCGTTGCGTGTATTGCATTCAGTTGCCAAGCAAATATTATGGGCATCAATTATGCCAATAGAAAGGTCGCAGTAGTTTTGAGGAGATGAGTATAATGTTTTAAAAAATTTACAAAATAATTCAGATAAGGTTATGAATTTTTTTAAGAAATTTTCGAAAATATGAATTATAATGGTTAAATTTCAATATTTTGAGTGTTCAAAAGTTTTTGATGATGGATAATCTGTTAGAATATTCAAAATTCCAGAAAAACAAATGGAAAATAAAACTCCCCTCTTTAACACAGAGAAAATATTAAAATTTCACTCACACGAGACAGAGTTTTCAACACTGTAAAACTTCTATTCCTTAAAAAAAAAAATATTACAAATTCTTCCTCACTAAGAAGGATTACAAAAATAGTTTGACTACTGCAAACCCAGTGCAAAACTATCACTCTGTCATTCACAAAACAACACTCTGTCTCTCTAAAACATACACTGCTGTGTAATAATAAAAAATTACTATCTGTCCCTTTCTATTACATTACACTGATGTTGTGTAAAAACAAAAATTACATTATACCGGCTCTCTGGCCTTTTGCTTTTATATGAAACGCATATAATGCAAACATAACATGCTATGTAAATAACAAAACAAATCTATTTAAAAAGCTCCTGGGGCCCACTCTTTATAATAGTTTTTACATTACCAAAACTCATATGAAATATATCATATGTATATGTTAAAATATATAACACTTGTGTGATAAAAAAACTTTAAAACATAACAAACTTTAATGAACCTTTTATCACGCAATCCAAAACAAAACTTATCAAAATATCTTACCGCAGGACTTCAAACTGATAAAGCCAACCTGCATAAAACCTTTTTGCTTTGCAAAAGAATCTGTTGACGTCAGCCAAATTTGTGACGCGAAAACTCAATCAAATGCGCCTTATAGAAGTTCGGGTCCGATTTTGGGTTTGAGGTACAGTCGAAAATTGTGACGCGAAAACCATATCAATTCCACCCTATAATGTTTCGGGTCTCGAATTCCACTATGCAGATGAGCAAAAGAAATAATCTGCTTCAATGCGAATTCACCATGTGTCCTTGCTGACTTGTCTGTTGACTTGGCCGTGTGGACCACTGGCCTTTGAATTAAAACTTCCCACGCATAAAATAAAACTCTTCCTGCGTATAAAATAACATCTCTATTTCGAAATGGAAAACTTTGTTTTTCTAAAACACAGATACCGTAACCTCTGTTTTAAATTTCTTTGTGTTGATTTCAACTTGTGTAGGGACTGGCGCGGAATCAACAATGGAATTGAATGTTCATCAGTTTTAGCAATCGGCCCTTTGTCAGAGCCATCCAAACAAATCTGGAAAGCGACTTCCAGTACTCAGTAGATGAAAGTAATTTTCAACACTCCCCTTACTTTCAGCTACTGGGTTATCCGTCATACCCAGACATTTCCTCAAAAACTCAAAACTCTTCTTTCCTAATGGCTTGGTCAGAATGTCTGAAAACTGCTCCTGAGTTCTGCAGTGTTCCAAAACAATTTCTCCATTGTTTACCAATTCCTTGATGTAATGAAATTTTATGTCAATGTGTTTCGTCCTCTTGTGAAACAAAAAATTCTTAGATAATGCAATAGCTGAGCTATTGTCACAAAAAATCATTGTTCCTTTTGTCTTCTCTTGGCACAAACTTCTTAGCATCCTCCTCATCCAAATTTCTTGACACGCTATTGCTGTAGCTGCCACATATTCTGCCTCTGCTATAGACAATGCTACAATAGGATTTTTTTTAGAAGCCCATGAAATGGCTCCTGAACCCATGTGAAAAACATAACCGGAAGTGCTCTTCCGATCATCTACACTTCCATCCCAATCACTATCAGTGTATCCAACTAAATCTGAATATTCTAAAGAAGTATATAAAATACCAAACTTTTTATTACCTTTAACATACCTCAGAATTCTTTTCGCTGACTCCCAATGTGCATCCTTTGGCTTCTTCATGAATCTGGAAATTAAACTAACAGCATGCATTATGTCTAGCCTAGTTACAGTCAAATACATGAGGCTACCAACTATGCTCTTGTACAAGCTAGGATCAAAATCCTTGCTGCTGTCCTCTCTGCTGAGTTTTAATCCCATCTCTGTGGGAGTGATTGCTGCTTTGCTCTCCTGCATATTAAATCTTTCAAGAACTTCATTAACATATTTTTCCTATGAGATAAAAATCCCATTTTCATCTTGTTCTACTTCTATTCCTAAGAAGTATTTCAACAAACCCATGTCAGTCATTTTGAATTCTTCTTTCATGACTATTTTAAAATTTTCAATAAGGTAATCATCATTATCTGTGAAAATAACATCATCAACATATAAAAGCACAATCAAAATTTTACTATCTTTTTCTTCGATGTAGAGGGTGGGTTCTCCCTCACACTTTTAAAATCCATTTTCTAATAGATAGGAATCAATCCTACTGTACCACGCTCTTGGCACTTGCTTTAGCCCATAAAGAGCTTTCTCCAACTTGCACACTTTGTGCTCTTGGCCTTTCTTTTCATAGCTGAGAGGTTGTTCAATGTAAACCTCTCACATTAACACTACATTTAGGAATGCTGACTTCACATCCATTTGGTAAACTTTCCACTTTTTTTGTCCTACTATGGACAGCACTGCTCTCACGGTTTCCATTCTAGCAACCGGTGCGAAATTTTCCTCATAGTCTATCCCATGCTTCTGCTTATAACCTTTGACAACAAGTCTTGCCTTGTGTCTCTCTATTTTTCCTTCAGCATTACTCTTGGTCTTGTAGACCCATTAAACTCCAATGACATCTTTACCTTTTGGGAGTTCAACCAAATCCCAAGTCTTGTTTCTTTCTATGCCGTTTATCTCCTCATCCATAGCTTCTATCCATTTCTTATCCTTAATATCTTCTTCAAAGTGGATAGGGTCATTAACATGACAATATAAAGCAAACAAAGAATTGATACCTTCATTTGCTGCCTCTTGTTCGTAAATGTCATTCAAATTTCTGAACTTCTTACCTCTTTCATTAGGTGTACAAGTGCTTGAAGAAGCACTTGAATTTCCTACTTGTGGTGTGCTTGGAGAAGCACTTTCATTTCTCATCAAAGGCGTGCCTTGCTTCCCTTGTGTTAGTGCTACTGTTTGGGGATGTATTTCAGCCAATTCATCATCATTTTCATCCCGAGATAAACAATGTTTAACATTTATTGTTTTCTCTATGCTTCCATCCTAAGCTTCCTCTTCAATAAACTGAACATCTCTGCTCACAATAAACTTCTTGGTGGATGGGTTGTATAACCTGTAAGCCTTGGATTCCTCACTGTATCCAATGAAAATACATTTCTCCCCCTTTCTGTCCAACTTCTTCCTTAGCTAACCCGGTATGTGTGCATAAGCCACACATCCAAAAACCTTCATGTGTGTGACACATTGCTTTGTGCCACTCCATGCCTCTTTCGGCACTTTGTTCATAACTGCTTTTGTATGGCACCTATTCAAAATGTATGCTGCACAATGTACAACTTCAGCGCAATAATCATTAGGCAAATTATTTTCCTTTAACATACTCCTTACCATGTCTATTATGGTTCTATTCTTCCTTTCGGCTACTCCATTTTTCTACTGAGTATATCTAGTTGTAAAATTCTTGTGAATCCCATTTTATCTACAAAAATGTAGAAAATCTTTAGAGATATACTCACCTCCTCTATCAGTCCTTAAAACTTTGATATGCAACCCACTTTGTTTTTCCACAAGTGCTTTGAAATTTCAAAATATTTCAAACACTTCACTTTTGTTTTTCAAAATTTAAACCCAAGTTTTTCTTTAAAATCATCTATGAATGTTAACATATGAATGTTAACATATAGTGGCTACCAGCAAGCGATGGAGTTTGCATCGGTCCACACAAATCTAAGTGGACAATCTCTAAGGGTGCCTTTGCCCTTATGCTTTTCCCGGAAGGAAAACTTTCTCTGTGTTGTTTCCCCAAGATACAACCTTCACAAAGGCTGTTTGGTTTCTCTATCAATGCTAACCTCTTACCATTCCTTTTTTGTTCAACAAGTTAAGACCTCCAAAGTTGAGATGTCCAAATCTCAAGTGCCACAACCAATTATCATCTTTTGGTTCGCTTTGGATAGCCTCTTATGTCACTACTGCTATCCCTTCTTCATTTTTCAAATCTTCTCTCATTTTGAGAGGGAACATTCTCTTCCTTTTCATCTTCACTTCAACAATACACTGTTTGCTGGGTGATTTGTCCATGATGGTACAAACATCATCCTCAAAAAAGACATTGTACCCCTTTTGAACAAGTTTTCCAATACTTAAGAGGTTACACTTCATTCTTGGAACATAATAGACATCTGCTATGGATTTCTTTGCACCTTTCTTTGTTAAAACATTTACATATCCTTTTCCCATAACATAAACTTTACTATCAGTCCCTAGTGTGACTTGTGACTTCACACTCTCATATAGCATAGAAAACATTGCTATGTTTCCTGTCATATGGTTACTACAACTGGGGTCTAGAAACCTTTTGTCTTCATTCTTTTCTTCAGCCATATTATAAGCAAAAAAAAATTTGTCTTGGTTGATATTTTCTCTAGTAAAATTTGCATTTGTTCTATTTTCCATATCATGCTGCTTCTTTCTACATTCATTAGCATAATGACCATATTTTTTGCAATAGTGACGTTGGACATTGGACTTATCATACCTTTGTCCTTGAGCATTCTTTTGACCACTTTGCTGGCTCATGCCTTGGCATTGATGCTGAGTTGGATTGCTTCCCCTTCCTTGAGCATTTGCTAGACTGTTTCTTCCACCTCTGTTTTGGCTTCTACCTCTTCCTCTCTTGTTTCCTCTGCCTTTCCCTCTTCCTCTTCTAAAAGACATCTGGGTCTTAAAGTCATGTTCCAGAGATGATTTTTCACTCCTACCCAATCTTTGCTCATGGTTCATCAATGATGCATGTAGTTCATCCACTGAAAATTTTGTGAGATGCTTAGTCTCCTCTATGGTGGTGATAATCACATCAAATCTTGAGGGCAGACTCCTCAAGAGTTTTTCGACAATCCTCTTCTCTTCAAGAGTCTCTCCATGAGACCTTCTCTGTGTGACCATTCCAATCACATGAGTGAAGAATGAGTCAATGTTATCTGACTCCTTCATACAGAGAGTCTCAAAGTCTCTCCTTAGCAACTGAAGTTTTGTTGTCTTCACTTTTTCCATTCCTTGATAGCCTGTTTTGAGAGCTATCCATGCTTATTTGGATTTCTTGGTTGCTACTATCCTAGGAAACACACTCTCATGCACTGCTTGGTACAAAAAGTAGAGGGCTCTTGAATCCTTCTTCTTATTGCTCTTCAGTAATTCCTTCTCTGCTTGTGTTAAATCATCAAGCTCATTTTCATATGCTGGCTCATAAAAGCCATCCTTAACAAGTTCCCATAAATCTTGGGAAGAAAATAAAGCTCTCATAGTTATTGACCAGTAGTCATAATTTTTCCCATTAAATTGTGGGAGCTAGGTGTTTCCAATACCCATGCTAATGCTGGCTCCATCCATTCTTGCACTCTTAACTATGGTTTAAAAATACTTGATTGTGTATTTAAAATAGCCGACTGTTCTGCAACATTAACATAATAAACTGTATAGAGAAATACCTTGAATTCTTGTTGGCTGAGTCTTCACACTGTTGGAGAAGCTACTGCAACAAAGAACCCCTTTCCTTCAGCTTCTTTGACCTTCAAAGAGCCTGGACTAGCTCCAATACCATGTTGGAATTTTGAAAATTCCAGAACAACAAATGGAGAATAAAACTCCCCTCTTTAACACAGAGAAAATATTAAAATTTCACCCACAAGAGACAGAGTTTTCAACACTGTAAAACTTCTATTCCTTCAAAAAAAAACTATTACAAATTATTCCTCACTGAGAGGGATTACAAAAATAGTTTGACTGCTGCAAACACAGTGCAAAACTATCACTCTGTCATTCACAAAACAACACTTTGTTTCTCTAAAACATACACTGCTGTGTAATAATAAAAAAATACTCTCTGTCCCTTTCTACTACATTACACTACTATTGTGTAAAAACAAAAATTACATTATACCGGCTCTTTGGCCTTTTGCTTTTATATGCAATGCATATAATGAAAACGTAACACACTATGTAGATAACAAAACAAATCTATTCAAAATACTCCTGGGGCCCACACTTTATAATATTTTTTACATTTCCAAAACCCATATGAAATATATCATACGTATATGTTAAAACATATAACACTCGCGTGATAAAAAAAACTTTAAAACATAACAAACTTTAATGAACCTTTTATCGCGCAATCCAAAACAAAACTTATCAAACGATCTTACTGGTGGACTTAAAACTGATAAAGCCAACCGACATAAAACCTTTTCACATTACAAAAGAGCCTGCTGACATCAGCCAAATTTGTGATGTGAAAACTCAATCAAATGCACCTTATAAAAGTTCAGGTCCGATTTTGGGTTTGAGGTATGGCCGAAAATTGTGACCAAAAACCACATCAATTCCGCCCTATAATTTTTCGGGTCCAGAATTCCACAATGCAGAAGGGCCAAACAAATAATCTGCTCCAATGAAAATTCACCATGTGTCCTTGCTGACTTGTTTGTTGACTTGGCCGCGGGGACCACTGGCCTTTGAATTAAAACTTCCCACGCATAAAATAAAACTCCTCTTGCGTATAAAATAACATTTCTTTGTTTTGAAATGGAAAAATATATTTTTCTAAAACACAGAGACCATAACCTCTGTTCTAAATTTGTTTGTGTTGATTTCGACTTGTGGAGGGACTGGCGTCGAATCAACAATGAAATTGATTTCCTATCAGTTTTAGCAATCGGCACTTTGTCAGAGCCATCCAAACAAATCTGGAAAGCGACTTCCAGTACTGAGAAGGTGAAAGTAATTTTAAACATAATCTATTTTCATCATTAAAGAAAAATTGTTCAAACATTCTAATTATCTTATTTTTTAAAATATTTTTACTAGATTTCAACAAAAAAAACTACCATCCAAAGTATTTTATTTATTTTGTTGCGTCTATAACAACTCCATAAAGATAATAATACTGTGACATTGTTTTTCTATTTTAAATTTCATTTTTTCCTCACTCATTGTGGGATGCTGGCCCATATACCTACATTATGCCCACAGTACACTCATGAATATAGATCTTTGCAGAACACCATTTCTCCCCTTCGAAACAAATTTCAGGTATACAAAGCATTCCTACTTTGAGTATGTTATTCAGTAACCATGTAATTTTCTTTATTACCAGGTAGGGATGCCTAATCATGTGAACATATATGAGGAACATTAAGCAAAAATAGGATTGGATGGATGGGTTTGCATGCAATCCTAAGTTCCAACATCTGGAAACCAGCCGGTCTATGGCAGATGACGAATAGTAGGGATGAATCTATTCAGATATGGGAATTGATTTTCGAGGGAGCTTTTCTAAGACCAAATTTTTTTAGAATATGCACAAGAATTTTATTTTATTTTAATTTTAGAATATGCACAAATGTTTTTTTATATTTGAATGGAAGCTTTTGTGAATAGAAATATGAGGGAGATTTTTTTAGACCAATTTTTTTTGAATATGCACAAGTGTTTTATTTTTATTTTTATAATATGTACAAGTGTTTTTTATATTTGAATGGGAGATTTTGTGAATAGAAATATTTAAAAAATTATTTTTATGGATCCATTACATAATAGAGATTGAGGGAGAAAAATATCTCTGCTACCTAATAAATCTGGAATTTAATTTTTTAAATATGATATATTTCATCTCCATTATTTTTAATTTTTTTATAGGCTAGTTAATCACATTTATTAATATAAATGTGAAAGCGATTGTGCAAGTTGATAATATTGATGATATGTAAAAGATGAGATCCTCTTAGTTTCCATTCATTACAATGACGAGAAGGTCAATTATTGATTTCAATATTCTTGTCATTCTAATTACTGATGTCTATTTATGAATTTTATGTGCTATTTGTCATGGTAAAATTTTACTGAAGTGCATCACGAAAAAGATTTTCTGAATCAGAAATGCTACCATTAGGAAAAAATGAAGAATTGATCCAGGTGGATATTGGTGGTCACCCGCCTATTCCACTTGGGGCTCCAGCATTGTCTCTTTCAGTTTTTCAGTTTCGGCACAGTTTACTATTTTTAGCAGCGTAACTTTGGCATACGATCTCTGTTTGACACGTACCATACCTCGTTAGAAATATCTATCCGAGGAATACAAATTTGGAATGAGCAACATCAGTCCATGGACAAATGTAGCTCTCCGTTTTCCCAAAAATCGTCGTTTAGGGCCTCAAAACGACTCCGGAAGTTTAGGATCAGAAAAACTGCTAAAAATAGTAAATTGTGTCGAAACTGAAAATCTGAAAGAGACAATGGTGGAGCCCCAAGTGGAATAGGTGGGTGACCACCAATATCCACCTAGATCAAGAATAAAATGTAAAGTATAAGAGATATGTTGTGTGATTTTAGGACGGAAATAACTTCTGTTTCTATGAGAATAATCTAGAATAATGTAGAAATAGGAGTGGTTATGGTTTGTTGAATGAGAGTTTTATAATTAGAGCTTAGTTCCACCAGTTTAGGATTGTTACCTCAAACTTAGGAAGATTAGGTGAGTGCCTATGCTATAAATATGTAATGTTGTCATTGAGCTAATTACAAGTTGTGTGAGCTCTGTCTCACGTTGTGTGTGTGTTGCATTTTATTTATTTAATTTGGTATTGGAGCAAGTCAAGCTAAAGAGGATTGGAGGTATGCTAAGAGGTAGATTGTGTGTCTGTGTGGAGAGGAGCTCTGGTCATCGGTAGGTACACTGCCTATTTGGATGTGAGCTGATGTTGTTGATGTTTGCGTGCATGGATACTCCAGAGGCTGCTGCCCATCTATGGAGTCTCGTCCAGGTGACCATACTTGTTCATACGCCGCATCACGGCCTCTCCTTCGAATATCCAGCAAGGGTTTTTTCTCATCCAGCATTAGAAGCATACGTGTTGCATTTTATATGCGGCTCAGCGTGTATTGAACCCTTCAGAGTTCTCTCTTGTTTCGCAACCCGTATTCTCCAACCAATTTCCACTCTGCGTCCAGTCGCTCCTTCTTGTAGGGACGCTGAGGCCTCTTGAACGTCTTCACATATTTACAGAAAAAAACAACATGCACCATCTTTATTTAATTAGCGCTAACTCCAGACTCACTTCGAGTTGCTCACCATTGATCAGTGAAGTGGTATGCGACGTGGTCCATGAGGAAGTCGTGAGTCATCAACCAGTCGAGGGTTGTTATTACAACACCTTTCTCGGTGATATCATGAACTGTGAACTACATCCATTAAGAATATGCGAGGCATCGTAAGCCATTACTCTAAAAAATGTTGCTCCTCTTCCTCCTCGCCTGGCCTCTTCTTGTGAAATGAAGAAGAGTATAGATCGAATTTGGTGTAGGATCATTTTAGTGAATTAATTTCTTTCAATTGAATTTGGTCACTGCTATTGGAAACAATGGCTAATCCTCTTGCTAATTCATATTAAATGAATCTACCAAACTTGATGGCGAAAACTACGTCAATTGGAAGTTTAAGCTGATCACCGTTCTCGAGGCATAAAACCTCTAGACAATTATCAGTGGTGATGAGCCCAAGCCTATTATTGCCATCGCGATACAAGTTTGGGATAAGCAAGAAATGAGAGCGAAAGTGCTGTTGCACATGTCTATAAAGGACAACATCATTCCTCGCATTCGGGACTGTAAATCTTCAAAGAACATGTGGGGAAATCTCAAAGGTTTGTACGAAACTACTAACGCAAACCACATTTTATTTTTAAAAATTAAGCTACTATCTATTAGAATGGAAGCCAATGAAAACATCAAAAATTGTGTTTCTATAATTAAAGACCTAAGTGATAAGCTTGGTGACATTAGTGAAAAAGTGTCTAGTAGCGATTTAGTAACTGTTGCTTTAAAGGGTTTATTCCAAGACTATAAAGTCTTTATTTCAGCACTCTCAACTAGACAAACGCCTCCTACATTTGATGAATTGGCTGGAATTCTTCTTCAAGAAGAAGAGAGAATGAAAAATTTTGAACTAGATTCAAATGATTCTGATTTGGCATTGATTGCAAGAGGTAAAATATCATTCCGAGGGATATCATGGAACAGAGGCTGTTTTCAAGAAAAACACAAAGGTATGACACATCTTTATTCTTATGTTAAGAGAAATATTGAATGTGATTATTATGGAAAACCTGGAAATCTAGCTAAAGACTGCTATAGAAGAAAGAATCATGAATCAAATCAGAGACATAGAAGGCATAATGGAAATTTCATGAACAGAGACACTTCAGTTACTGATGGATTTAAAAATATTAAATTGTTTCTTTCTGATGTTGCATTGTCTACTGAAACTGATGATGAGACTGCTTGGTTCATAGATTCTAGTGCATCATCTCATATGACTTGTAATAAATAATGGCATGATAAATATTACGAGAAAACTAATGGCACACACATTTACCTAGGAGATAACAGGTCACATAAAGTCGAAGGCTATGGCGTAATAAGTGTGTACTTACCTAATGCATAAATGAGACAAATTAATGATGTGATGTATGTTCTTGGTATTAAAAATAATTTGATATCTATTTCAACTATCCCTGATAATAATTTAAAAGTGGAATTTGGTAAATTTGGGTGTATTGTGAAAGATGTTCAGGATCGCTATAGGGTTGTTTCCACAGGTATCAGGGTTGGTGGATTGTATAAATTGTATGTGATGATGAAGCATCATGTTGCATTGACATCCATAGCAACGTCAATAGCAGAGTTATGGCATCACAGGTAATGGCATCTAAATTACAATGATTTATTGTTGTTGCAAAGAAAAACAATGGTTGAAGGTCTTCCTGTTATGAAGTGTGAACATTTACCATGTGAAGCTTGTGCACTTGGTAAGCAGCATAGAGAGGATTTTCCCATTCATACAGAGAAAATACAATATGATATACTTGAATTAATTCACACTGATGTATGTGGACCTATGAAAACTAGTTCGCTTGGTGGTGCTTCCTACTTTCTTATTTTCGTTGATGATAGATCTAGATATACATGGGTCTATTTCATACGAAGAAAAAGTGATGTATTTGAGTATTTTAAAGAATTCAGAACTTTTATTGAAAAGAAAACAGGCAAATACATTAAAATTCTCAGATCAGATCAAGGTGGTGAATATAAATCACGAGAGTTTAACACGTATTGTAAATTTCATGGGATCCAACAATAGTTCACAGTACCTCATACTCCTCAGCAAAATGGTGTTGCTGAGAGATAGAATAGAACACTGGTGGAGTGTGCTTGTAGTATGCTTCAAGGTAGAAACATTTCTAATGGTTTCTGGGTAGAAGCCATTAATACTACAGTTTTTTTGAAGAATTGAAGTCCCACTAAGAAATTAGCTTTTCAAACTGCTTTTGAGATTCTTTATGGTCATAAACCTGATGTCAGTCATTTAAGAGCATTTGGATGTACTGCCTTTGCACATATTCCTAAGGATAACAAAAGAAAGCTTGATGCAAAGTCAATCAAGTGTGTTTTTATTGGGTATTGTACATATCATAAATCATATAAACTGTTTGATCCCAGTTCACATAAACTGTTTGCAAGTCGAGATGTGGTGTTTCATGAGAATACTGATAAAAGTGATACAATTAATGATGCTTGGCATATATCTAATGATGATCATGTCAAAATTGATACTTTGGTTAAACAGGAATAGGAATAGGTATAGGCACAAGTTCAAGATCAGACTGAAAGCAACATGAGCACATCCAGTAGCAGTGATTCATCACGAGAGGAAGATTCACCTCAAAGCAGGAGAGTCATGGATGGAACTCGAACAGGTACTGTAGAACAAAGAAGGTCAACCCGACAAACCCAGCTTCCTGTAAGGTATAGAGATTATGCCTTGATGTCTAATATCATGAATGTTGTAGAATCAGTTGATTACGAACAAGCTAAAGAGCATGAACAATGGATAAATTCTATGAATGATGAATGTGACTCTCTTATGAAAAATGAAACATGGGAATTAGTTGAACTCCCTAAAAACAAAGTTCCAATTGGAAGAAAATGGTTGTATAAATCTAAATTTAAATGAGATGGTAGCATTGATAAATTTAAGGCGAGATTAATTTCAAAAGGATATGCTCAACAGGAGGGAATTGATTATGAAGACACTTTTGCACCAGTAGCTAAACTGAATACAATTAGAGTACTTATTGCATTAGCTACAAAACATAATTGGAATATACATCAATTGGATGTCAAATCTGCTTTTCTGAATGGTGTTTCAAAGCAAGAATTTTATATGGTTCAACCTGAAGGGTTGGTCAAACAGGGACATTAGAATCCAGTTTGTAGGTTAAGAAAAGCCTTATATGGTTTGAAATAGGCACCGAGATTATGGTATGTAAAGATTGATACCTTATTTCACCAGAATGGGTTTTTGAAAAGAAAAAATGATCCTAACTTGTATGTTAAGAAAGATGAAGAAGGAAATGTTTCCTTAATATCTTTATATGTGGATGATCTCATTATCACAGGCAGTGCTTACAAGTTAATTCAAGAAATTAAAATTCAATTGTCTCAGGAATTTGAAAAGAAAGATATGGGTGAATTGCATTACTGTTTAGGAATTGAGGTATGGAGAGAGCCTAGTAAAACATTGATCAGTCAAAGTAAATACACAAAGGAAATTCTTAAAAATTTTAATATGAGTGATTGTAAAGCTATGTCAACTCCCTTAGAACAGAATGCAAAGTTGTACAAATAAGATGGAACTAAAGAGGAAAATGGAACTTTATATCGTTAGTTGGTGGGAAGTCTGAACTATCTCACCACTACCAGACCAGACATTGCATACTCAGTTAGTATCCTTAGTCAGTTTATGGCTAAGCCTTAAGGAAATCACTGGAACACTGCAAAGAAAGTTCTTCGATACTTAAAAGGAACAATTAATTTAGGTATTATGTATATTGATGAATCTGATGTTGCACTGACAGGTTTTTCTGTTTCAGATTGGGCAGGAAATCCTGATGATAGATGATCTACCTCTAGCTATGCATTTCATATAGGATCATGGGTTGTGTCATGGAGTAGTAAGAAATAGCCAGTTGTTTCTTTATCATCAACATAATATGAGTACAAAGCTTTGACCAATACCACCTGTGAAGATGTTTTTTTGTGGAGAATTCTTGTAGATCTCAAAGAGGAGCATAGTGGTTCAACATGATTCCACACAAAAGGAAAACTTCTTAGGTACATTCAGCGAATTCTGCATAGTATATCAAGGTATACACTTTGAAATAACAGGAAATATAATCCCCTTCGAGAGGCCATAGGTAAGCACTAAATACATGACTGTATAGCATTTACCATAAATGAGTAATTGAGTGCATAAGGATGGATTTTGGTATAAGTGGTGCTTATTCGGTATTTTTGCTAAATTACATATTTCACAAGATCTGCGCATAACTACATTTCCCCTTTTACATACTTAAGGGTTAATTCTGAAAATCTCAGGTGGAAGTCAAATCGTCTAACTTTCGGTTATTAATATCTGTCATAGTTAAAAATATAAAGTTTCAATGTGTCAGAATTAAAAAAACATTCAGAAATTTTCAATGAACATAAACTCAATAGAAGGTGAAATAAATTTATCCATAATTGTAAACCCTACTCTACAAACCAAAATACGAAATTGCATGTCTCGAGAGACCATTGTACGATTTGAATAAAAAATTATAATATTTCAACAATTTAGAAGTTTCCTAAATCTTACTGACTCCATATTATACAACACTCCAGCTTTGCCATCACAAGGAAGGTAATTTCTTCATGAGCACATCTCTCATCAAAACATACATAATCGTTTAAACATATAATAACCAAAATGTGTTTTTCGGTAGGCTTATTAACTCAATAGATATTTAAGATTATTAAAGACAAACATTGCATTATATATCCATTAAAGTTTACTTTACTAAAATATTGGAAAGGAAAAAATAATTAAAGATAGAATAATTTAGGAAAATGTGTAATTCATTAAAATAAAATATCATTAATAATAAATTATCTAAAAATGTAATTTAAACAATGAAAAATTACACATGGTGTACATGTAGAGACACATAAAACCATTATAGGTAGATCAAATGTCTTGATCTCTAAATATTTTTCAATTTTTGCATTCTAAAAAAATATTTACATATAAACCTTGGTTAATGTAGATTTAATAGTTGATGAATACCTCATATACTTATGTTGAGAGAAAATTATAATAATATTATTGACAGGAATTCAAACCTCATATACTTATGTTGTGAGAAAATTATAATAATATTATTGATAGTAATTGAAAGTTTAAAATTAGAAATATATTTTAAAAACGTAAATTATCAAAAATCACCACTAAAATAATTTAATCACTTTTGATGACTAAAGATATTTTTTAATTAAATATTAAACATGCATTCAATATTTATATAAAAAAATTGTCAAATATTAAATCTTAATTTAGATGTTTAATCTGATTTTATAAAGGTCTTGGTTTGGGTTTAAAGACTTTTCTTGGAGGTTTGAGTTTAAGGGAATTTCTTGGAGGCGGACCAATTTTGCAAAGAATTGTTTTAGGTTTAAGGACATTTCTTTGAGATGGTTTGATTTTTGAAAAAATTGTTTTGGGTTTAAAGAATTTTCTTGGACGTACATTCAAAGGACATTTCTTGGAGGTATGTGATACATTTTTTTGGATGTTCTTTTTTCATTTTTTTTTGAAAGTATGGATTTGTGCTTAATTTTGAATTCTTGTAGACGGTCTACTTTTGCAAATAATTGTTTAATGTCACACTTCCTTGTACATTATACTAACTTTCCCAAATACACAACAAAGAAAAATAAAACAGAAATATGTAATTAAATATAATGAGACAAAGTCATTTATTATATTGGCAAAGATTTGCATTATAGGTATGATTTGAGTTTATATTTAATTAAAAATAAATTTGCACATATTATCGTTGACCTTATGCTTGTTGTTTTGTGTAGGGACTTATACGTTACCTTTGCCACTCAATGGGTAGAAGTTAGAATTATATTTAGTCCATGGTGTAAATAATTATGCCTTAATTAAATAAATGGCATTTAGGCTTTCCCGTGTACCTATACATATTAATTATTTGGTTATAGGATGAATTACACATGGAACTAGAACTCTCCAGAGTTTGTTGTCACTTAAGAGGTAGGTAGTGTGTTCCAGGTGCAACGATCCCTACGGTCCATTCCTAGGGTTGGCATCAGATGACCTTGCTCGTAGGAATGTAGTTGATGGAAACTATCTAGCTCTAGGCTCCTCCGAGCACCCTCATTCTCTCTATCAAGCTAGGCTTTTTCGCTACTCCATTATGGGTTCAGTACTACTGTCTTGTTTTCTACAAGTGAGCTACCTCCCTTCTTCCCGACTGTACTGTCATGTCCTGAACTATTTTCCTTTCTAGAGGTTGGTGTCTACGCAGTTTCAGTCTTGCACAGGTGGCTTAGAAGGTTGTTAGTTAGTTTATAGAGTACTGAAGGAATTTTTCAGAGCTCTAACACTCCAAGCAATCATTTTTCTGTTTCTTTGTCGCTATCGTGCATCTGGAAAATTTTTGAGTTTTTATTTACCTCATGAAACCTTGGTTACTTTCTCTATGCCAGGATGGTCCACAATGAATTAACTGTTATGCTTTCCACACGTGAGTAATTCATTGATAAGGGTTTAGTAGGTTTTCTTCTTTTCTCGACTTTTTCTTTCTTAGACCTTGGATAACAAGTTTCCTTGTCTCCTGAAGCTGTGTATCTTGTGCCTAAAATCACCTAAGTTTAAAATTCATAAGTTCAGCCTATGTTTTCTAATAATTTCGCTCTCTTATTCCAGGTTTTTAACAGTTAAATTGGCTTATTATAATAGGGTTTTAATATACTCTCTTTAATATTGTTCTCTTCAAAATGCTCAGTTAGGGTTTCATAGCCTTAGGGTTTCTAAGCCTTAGCCATAAAAATATTGTAAATAGAGGGTTTTTATTTGGAGTATGATTACTAAGGTTTTTTTGAATCTATTCAGTTCGAAGGATAATCAAGATATTGTTTTTCCATGGATGATATAATTTACAATTTTGTTTTGTGATAGTTTGACCGATGTTTCAGCCTTTACTGTTCTTTAGGAATGTTTGGCATAGATTAAGGTTTTATATTGTTTTCATCACCAATTGCTCCTCTCTTAAGTTGTATGTTGAATATTACATTCCATGTATGGTCTTTTATATATTTCTATGATTACTTCCCTACATCTGATGTTTTCCTATGTTTTTACTCTTTCGAGAAATTCATGCATCCAACTTCCTTTATAAGTTTTTCATGTATTTAATCTTACTATAATTATTTTCAAATGGATTTTATGGAGATAAATGTATATTATTATTATTTTTTACGTTCTTCTATGGAAAAAAGAAGAATTTCTTGATGGGGGAGTTGAAGATGACCCCTCTGCAAATCTATGTTTTCTGACAACGTCATCTCAATGTTTTCACTTCTTTCCTTCTCCTAGTCTATCTCCTCTTCCATCTCATATTTTATCTCTTATCTCTATGTCACACCTCCCCTTATACCTTTTAACATTTTTTTTTTTTTTTCCATTCTAAATCTCAATAATAATTACAACAAGGTATATCATATGATAATTTATATTGCTACCTCGTTAAATCATATTTCTGCCCCAACATGATTTATTGTATATAATTATACCGCTCTATTAAATCAAATTAATAAATCTAATTAATAAAAAGGATCTTGTATTGTAAGCTTAGTGGATTTTCACCACTAACCCACTTACCATAAAAAGTTATCCTCGTCGACTTATACCTCACATTCGTATTGATATCATTTCATTCGTTGGTATTAATCTAACTATTGAGCTTATTTTGGGGTTCGAATAATATATTCCCACAAATCATGATAACCAATATACCCTAACATTATAACCCCATTGTATTAGGCCCAATGTTTATGAATGTTGACTTGATTTATTTCGATTATCCTATATCCACATACATATCGAACGTATGGCTATTTACTGAACTTGAAGCTAGGATTTTCACCGTGTGTGAGTCAACGTCATTACGTGTTTATTGCATATGTTGTGCACGTCGAAATATATGTAAAGATAGATGTGTAAGCTTCATTTTCTAAGTACGGCGTCCTTGCAAGGTCGGTTTATTTTGGTGGTGGAATTGATATGTGTTACCAGTCTCCATGTCATCACATATAAGGTTCTCTATTAAGCTTTACTGATTGGGAATGGATTTCATTCCATTCACATTTGTGCATTATGGATCGAAATTGGCATTGATCATTGCCACGCTAGACTACTCTGGAACCTAGGCAATCAATACGACATGAGCATAGATGATGTGGCCTTCATTTGATAGCTGGTAAATTTAATATCGAACGACTGTCTTAATTGCATCTTCCATCGTTTCGATCTGTGGACTCACCATGGATCTTTTGCCATTTGGACGACTGAGATTTCATTGTACCATTAGGGTTTCGAATTGGGATTTTGGTATAACTCGTGCACTAAAGCTTTGAACTGTTCTTTCGACCCTCATTTGGTTTTTTTTTTCCTCACTACTCGTGGTGCCGAGCCTCTGTGTGCTGGAGACGCAAGACTTCATGCCCTCCAGGCTTATATTACTCCGTCAACGCCTCATAATGTAGGTAAACTCTTGTAATCTTTGTGTGTGATAACTTCGGACTCTGTTATTGATTCTGAGCATTGTAATACACACAAATGACAGTAATTGACCTGAGTTTTATTTACACTCTTTCATGCTCTGCGTCTACTTACTAACAAAGAGAATTGGCATTGGATTTATTCCTCCTGTATGTAATTTTTTTTTTCTTCGCCACCCTATCGATTTCATTTGATGACTGGTTAAAGATGCGTGATGCCAACACGCCTACGTTTCTTAATAGGGTATAATCCTACTTGTCCTTGGGCCTTGGAACAACGGTGGTTTGATTTCATGCGTCTTCTATCCGGTTAGGTAAGAATCGATTGACTTATTCTATCAGTTGGAATGTTTTTCTATTTCCTTTATTACCTCCTGGTTTACGATTTATTTACGTCCTACCTCTATTTTGGTGGCAGAATCCATTGGAACGAGTGAGGATCTCCTTTGTCAGGTAATGATTTATTTCTTGGTATAAATTTTATTTCATTCTTAGTAGAATTCCTTCTATTAGTTTCCCTAAATGAATTTTCACTGTCCTGTATGTATGTCTACAGGTATGGTAGACGCCATGCGAATTTCGTTCTTGGTGAGCCCTAAGATAAGTCATGTCATTTGGCACTAATTATCGTGGCTCTTGGCATTTCAGGTTGGTATACTCAGTGGCGGAGGGGAGCTATCCTCTCATTGCATTGTTCTGCCTTGCTTATTCAGAATCGTTAACTTTCTTAGGGTTTTAAACAGTTTCTATTGAAGTCCTAGACTCTGTCAGAGACAGAATATTAATGATTTTCAGTTGTATGTTAGTACTCTTTGATTTGTTTAAAATTATGGAATGGGAACATGGTCTTTGTTACAAGACTCTGGTCCGAGAGGGCTCAGTTTTTTTTTTTTTTTTTGTTAGTTGTATACAGAAAGCATTTATTCTTCGTCACTGATAATTTGTTTTTCCATAATAATTTCGAAGAAGCTACAAACTATTAACTTATGGATTTTCTCATGCTACCTCGCATGAAATTATTTGTTGAGTGTTAGTTAATATGATTTAAGAATAATGAGTTATTCATCCTTTAGAATGCTTATCATAGTAATGACTGCAATGTATATACGTCTCTTCATAGCCAGATTTTTTTCAACTGTGCAGTGACTCATGGCTCTCTGTTATATATAATTTGTATGACTCCTACAGGAGACTCAGGATTTCTGGGAAGTTGTATTTCCATTGGGAAAGTTTGTATGCCAATATAAATTATTTCCTGTAGCTATATACATCTAAATTATTTTGCTATTTATTTGTCATGATAGAACAGTCTCAATATATCCATATCTAGACTGAATTTCTATACTGCTACCTGCATATATATATATCTGGACGATGCTTGTGTACTCCATTCTTCAATATATATATCTATTTAGATATGTATAAGGTACAGGTACTATTTTGTTTATAGTTTTCCACACACTTCTAACTTTTCATATCACGTATTTCAATTGGGTCTCCTTTTGTTTTTCTTGTAGGTTACTCCCATATCTTTCATACATAACTCTCCTTTCCTAGTTATTTCTAAAGATGTTGGTCATGTTTTGTTTCATTTCCTTGCTATTTAAGACAAATATGCAATACTAAAATTTCCTACTCTTCCATTCAATCCTTATTAAAGGAAATAACAAATATTTTAAATGTTGAAATGCACAGCTGTTGAAATTTTTATAGATCTCTCCTCTTCACTTAGTAGTTAATTAAATGAATACTTCTGTCCTCTATACATTTACTTTCTCACTGTCTATAGGTTTAGAAATTTCCTTACAGTGTGGACTAAATGTATTCCATTTTCCACAAAAGCAGATTAAAGTTACAAATTTGTGAATTTTGAGGTACTATAAATCTCCAGATTTAAACTTAAAGGTTGGTTTAGAGGTTCTGGAAGATTTCTCCTTATTTTTCTAGTTCCTACAACTATGCAGAAATGAGAAGGTTAATTCCCTTCTTAACTCTGTAAATGTATGGAACAAGATTCAAAATTTAGAACAAAAAATATAAATAACTCTAATTGGTTCCATCACAATTAAATATTCAACTATGCTTAATTTCTATAAGCATACCACTTTGGAAATTGACCAGTCCTCCCAACCTTAGAATTCGTCTATCTCCAGAATTCACCCCCGAGCTGAGATCCATCCAAGAACAGATCAACCTCTAATCTGTTTAGGAGAATCTTATTTAAGTTGTTGTTCCCCAAAGCCCGTTTCTAATTCTGTGTCCAGAATATCAGGATGCTTTTCTTCCTATTTGCCTAGGCTTCCCTTTTTAGGGAATTTTTAAAGCTGCTTTATGTTTTTCCCAGCTTTTTACCTCTTCCCAACTACTCTCCACATCATTGGGGAAACTAGATTTTCCTCAAAATCTAATTTAGAAATTATTTTAAGGATTTTTGAAAGATTGTGGAGAAAGTATTTTCCTTTATCCATCCTCATGGATTTAGAAAGTGATCTCATAATTCTCATTTTGGTCAATCTGCACAAAGTCATTTTATTCATTTCCTCAAATTAAATATTTAATTACATCCACAAAATACTTGTCCTTTGGGGTCCACTCCCCTTAGGATTAAAGTTCAAATTTTTAGTTTTGAATTTCAAACAGATAAACTAGGGGTGTTACATATTCCCCCTCTGAAAGCAAACACCGTCCTCAGTGTTGTTATTTAACTATTAGAGTTCATTTTTAAAACAAAAATGGATATATTTCCATCATTTCAGCTTCTCTTTCCCAGGTAGCTTCTTCAGCAGTAAAGTGCTTCCACTGCACCTTTACTCTTGCTACCGTTCGGTTTCTCAATTCAATTTCTTCCCTCTCCAATATTTGAAGCGGTTCTGGCAGAAACTCCCCCTCTGGGTCCACCTATACCACATTCCAATCCACTATGTGAGAAGCATCATGTATATATATTTTTAATAATGAAACATGAAACACATCATGAAATCTAACATGAGGTGGTAAGGCCAGCTTGTAAGCCACTAGTCCCACCCTTTCTAATAATTCAAAAGGACCACAATATCTAGGAGCTAGTTTTGCACAACTTCTAGCATAAAGTGTGCTCTTTTTGGGTTTAATACGCAAGTACACCATCTCTCCCACTTTAAATTCTCGGTGTACTCTCTTCTTATCAGCATAGTTATTCTGGTGATCTTGTGTTGTCTTGATGTTTCTTTGTATCTGTTTAACAATTCTTTCCGTATCTTGTAAGGCATCTGGTCCCAACATTAGTTTATCTTCTGGCTGGCTCCAGCTCAAAGGAGTACGACATTTTCTTGCATATAGTGCCTCAAACAGACTCATCTTGATGGAGGATTGGTAGATGTTATTATAGGAAATTTCAGCTAAATGCAAGTAGTCTTCCCATTTCGATGGCCTATCCATCACATACATTCTTAGCATATCCTCCAAAATCTGATTAGTTCTCTCTGTCTGCCCATCAGTCTGAGGGTGATAGGCAGTAATAAAATTAAACTTAGCGCCCATACCTCCAAATAGCCCCTTCCAAAAAGCTGTTGTGAACTTAACATCTCGATCCGAAACAATCACCTTTGGGACCCCATGTAATCTTACTATCTCTTTTATAAACACCTCTGCTACTTGGGCTATCCCAAAATTAGACTTTACAGGTATGAAGTGTGCAGATTTTGTTAAAGTGTCTACTACTACCATCACTGAAACATGTTGGTATTTAGTTTTGGGTAGCCCTGTTATAAAATATATAGAAACTGTGTCCCATTTCCATTCTGCAATCGGCAAGGGGTTTAGAATACCAACATGATGCTAATGTTCAACTTTAACTAGTTCACACTCCATGCATCTAGCTAAATATTCTGCTACATCTCTTTTCATTCCTGGCCAAAACAACTTCTTTTTCAAAGTTGTTAACATTTTCTGATATCCAGGATGCCCTGCATATGGCTGTTTGTGATATTAATCTAAAATATCCCTTTTTAAAGTTTCTACATTGGGGATATACAATCTATTTCTGTAGCAGATCAACCCTTTTTGGTTTTGGGTGTAATCATTATTCTCCTTCTTTAGTAATTTCACCAATAGTGTTTCATAATTTGGATCTTGGTCTGCTGCCTTTTTTCACTAAATCTTCTACATCAACTTGGGCACTACTTCCAATGCTATTTATATTTTGACAAGCATTTCTGCTCAATGCATCAGCAATTTTATTTTCTTTCCCCTTGATATGTTTTATGTCCATATCGAATTCACTTAGAAAAGACAGCCATATGGCTTGTATCACATTCAAATCAGTTTGGGAAAAGAAATATTTGAGACTAATATGATCAGTCATCAATGTAAATTTTTTTCCAAGGAGATAGTGTCGCCACATCTTCAAGGCATGAATAACAGCAGCTAACTTTTAATCATAGGCACTATAGTTCTGTTCATGTATCTTCAATTTCCTAGACTCATATGCAATAACTGAATTTTCCTGCAAAAGAACTCCTCCCAACCCCTCTGTACATGCATCCGTACATACAACAAATTCTTTATCAGGATCTGCAATCTTCAGTATAGCGGCTGTAGTAAGTTTTAGTTTTAATTGGTCAAAACTATTTTGACATTTTTCATTCCACTCAAATTTGACACCCTTCCTTTGTAATGATGTTATGGGATGTGCTATGGCAGAAAATCTCTCCACAAATCTGCGATAATAACCTGCAATTCCCATGAATGATCTCACTGCTGAAACATCAGTTGGTATAGGCCATTCTTTAATAGCTTTTATCTTTTCAGGGTCAACAGCCAGCCCTTGTTCAGAAATAATATGAACCAAGTATTGGATCTTATCTTTATAGAATTCACATTTGCTGAACTTGGTATATAACTGGTTTTCCTTCAGAGTTTGCAATACTATCCTCAAGTGTTCTTTATGTTCCTCCTCACTTTTTGAGTAGAATAAAATATCATCTATGAGCACAAGTACAAATTTATCCAAGTACTTATTTAACACACTGTTCATTAGGCACATAAATGTGGCTGGGGCATTTGTCAAACCAAAAGGTAGGACTACAAATTCGTAGTGACCATACTTGGTTCGAAAGGTTGTTTTGCTGATGTCTTCTTCTTTGATTCTAAGCTGGTGATAACCAGTCCTTAGCCAATCTTCGAAAATACTGAAGCTCCTCTCACTTGGTCAAAAAGATCATCAATTCTGGGCAAGGGGTATCTGTTTTTAATGGTCACCTTATTTAGTTGACGATAATCAATGCACATCCTAAAGGTTCCATCCTTATTTTTCACAAATAGGATCGGTGCTCCCCAAGGAGACACACTCGGTCGGATATAGCCCTTATCCAGCAATTCCTGTAATTGCATTTTCAGTTCCATGAGTTCGGGGGGATTCATTCGATAAGGGGCGCGAGAAACAGGTGTTGCTCCCGGCACCAGATCGATTGAAAATTCAATCTCTCTTTTGGCGGGAAGATGAGGAATCTCATCTGGAAAGACTTCCCTAAACCCTCTTACTACTGGTAAAGCATTCAACAAATTTTCTTCAGTTTTCTATTATGTTTCTTCTACATGTACTGCATAAACTTGGTATCCTTTTCTAGCTGTTCGTTTTAATTGCAGTGATGATATTTGTCTTACAGAGATAGGTTTTGGTTTTCCCTTGAGAATAAAAGGTTTCCCCTCTTCATCTATACAATGCAGGGTCTTGTCCCAACAGTTCATCATGGCCTTCTTCTTTTCCAACTAGTCCATTCCTATCAGCAAGTCATATGAACCTAAGCGAAGAATGTTCAAATTTACTTCTGTTTGAAAATCATTTAATTTAATTGTTGTTCGGGGCAATTTATGTGTTACCTTCCTCTTGGTTCCAGTGGCCAGCTGAAACAACCATGACTGCTGAAATTTTTCAGTTTTAAGATTACATTTTTCTACAATTTTTGGACTAATGTAACTCAAAGAAGCACCCGAATCAATCAAACTGTAACAGATTGGTCAGAAATCTTACCCTCCATTTCAACCATGGTAGCTTGATGTTCTGCTTGTCGATTTTCCAAGGCTGCACTGATGGTGGGTATATTTCTGGCTATGTAATTTACTGTGGTAGCTTCTCGATCTCTCATAATCATTTGAATGTTTCGATGGGGAAAATCCCTCAACAGATGCGGTTCTCCACATCCCCAAAATTTCAAAGGTTCTCTCATTTTCACTATGCCCTCTTTCTTATTGTCTCCATCTATTTGTTTTGAAGCCACTTGGGACTGAGCAGTTTGACTTTCTTTGGGTTTATTAAACTTTTTCCTCTAGTGGCCCCTGCCAAAGTTCTTCAGATACACTGGTTTCTATTTCTTTCCTTTGAACTCACCCTTGTTTATCCAACCTTTTCCCTACTCAAACTTTCCTTTAAACTGCTGGTAGCACAATCTAGCTTTTCTAACAGCTTCATAAATTGTTTTTGGGTTATCAAACTTGATCTTCTCTTTGTATACAACAGGAAAACAATTCAGAAACCTTTGTAGCTTTGCCTTTTCTTCCCTTATGTAAGGTACATACCTCAACAGATTTGTAAACTTAGTAACAAACTCATCAATAGTGAGTTTTCCCAGTCTACGTTCATGAAATTCCTTGGATTATACCTTTTAACATTTTTTTTTTCTTTTTTTTTGCCATTCTAAATCTCAATAATAATTACAACAAGGTATATCATATGATAATTTCTATTGCTACCTGGTTAAATCATATTTCTGCCCCAACATGATTTATTGTAGATAATTACACCCCTCTATTAAATCAAATTAATAAATCCAATTAATAAAAAGGATCTTGTATTGTAAGCTTAGTGGATTTTCACCACTAACCCACTTACCATAAAAAGTTATCCTCGTCGACTTATACCTCACATTCGTATTGATATCATTTCATTCGTTGGTATTAATCTAAATATTGAGCTTATTTTGGGGTTCAAATAATATATTCCCACCAATCATGATAACCAATATACCCTAACCTTATAACCCCATTGTATTAGGCCCAATGTTTATGAATGTTGACTTGATTTACTTCAATTATCTTATATCCACATACATATAAAACATATGGCTATTTACTGAACTTGAAGCCACGATTTTCACCATGTGTGAGTCAATGTCATTACATGTTTATTGCATATGTTGTGCACGTCGAAATATATGTAAAGATAGACGTGTAAGCTTCATTTTCTAAGTACGACGTCCTTGCAAGGTCGGTTTATTTTGGTGGTGGAATTGATATGTGCTACCAGTCTCCATGTCATCACGTATAAGGTTCTCTATTAAGTTTTATTGATTGGAAATGAATTTCATTCCATTCACGTTCATGCATTATGGATCCAACTTGGCATTGATCATTGCCACGCCAGACTACTCTGGAAACTAGGCAATCAATAAGACATGAGCATAGATGTTGTGGCCTTCATTTGATAGTTGGTAAATTTAATATCGAACGACTTTCTTAATTGCATCTTCCGTCCATTCGATCCATGGACTCACCATGGATATTTTTCCATTTGGACGACTGAGATTTCATTGTACCATTAGGGTTTCGAATTGGGATTTTGGTATAACTCGTGCACTAAATATTTGAACTGTTCTTTCGGCCCTCATTTGGTTTTTTTTTCCTCGCTACTCGTGGTGCTGAGCCTCTGCGTGCTAGAGACGCAAGACTTCCTGCCCTCCAGGCTTGTATTACTCCTTCAACGCCTCACAATGCAGGTAAACTCTTGTAAGCTTTGTGTGTGATAACTTCAGACTCTGTTATTGATTCTAAGCATTGTAATACATCAAAATGACAGTAATTGACCTGATTTTTATTTACGCTCTTTCGTTCTCTGTGTCTGCTTACTAAAAAAGAGAACTGGCGTTGGATTTTCTTACCCATATAACTTTAGTCATTTATTCCTCCTGTATATAATTTTTTTTCTTCGCCACCCTATCGATTTCATTTGATGACTGGTTAAAGATGTGTGATCCCAACACGCCTGCATTTCTTAATAGGGTATAATCCTACTTGTCCTTGGGCCTTGGAACGATGGTGGTTTGATTTCACGCGTCTCCTCTCTAGCTAGGTAAGAATCGATTGGCTTATTCTATCAGTTGGAATGTTTTTCTATTTCCTATATTACCTCCTGGTTTACGATTTATTTACGTCCTACCTCTATTTTGGTGGCAGAATCCGTTGGAATGAGTGAGGATCTCCTTTCTCAGGTAATGATTTATTTCTTGGTATAAATTTTCTTTCATTCTTAGTAGAATTCCTTCTATTAGTTTCCCTAAACGAAATTTCACTGTCCTGTATGTATGTCTATAGGTATGGTAGACACCATACGAATTTCATTCTTGGCGAGCCTTGAGATAAGTCATGTCATTTGGCACTAATTATCGCGGCTCTTGGCGTTTCAGGTTGGTATACTCAGGGGTGGAGGGGAGCTATCCTCTCATTGCATTGTTCCTCCTCGCTTATTCAGAATCGTTAACTTTCTTAGGGTTTTAAACAATGTATATTGAAGTCCTAGACTCTGTCAGAGACGGAATATTAATGATTTTCAGTCGTATGTTAGTACTCTTTGATTTTTTTTAAATTCTGGAATGGGAACATGGTCTTTGTTACAAGACTCTGGGCCGAGAGGGCTCAGTTTTTTTTTTTTTTGTTAGTTGTATACAGAAAGCACTTATTCTTCGTCACTGATAATTTGTTTTTCCATAATAATTTCAAAGAAGCTACAAATTATTAACTTATGGATTTTCTCATGCTACCTCGCATGAAATTATTTGTTGAGTGTTAGTTAATATGATTTAAGAATAATGAGTTATTCATCCTTTAGAATGCTTATCATAGTAATGACTGCAATATATATACATCTCTTCATAGCCATATTTTTTTCAACTGTGCAGTGACTCATGGCTCTCTGTTATATATATTTTGTATGAATCCTACAGGAGACTTAGGATTTCTGGGAAGTTTTATTTCCATTGGGAAAGCTTTGTATGCCAATCTAAATTATTTCCTATAGCTATATACATCTAAATTCTATTTCTATTTATTTGTCATGATAGAACAGTCTCAATATATACATATCTAGACTGAATTTCTTTACTTCTACCTGCATATATATATCTGGACGATGCTTGTGTACTCCATTATTCAATATATATATCTATTTAGATATGTATAAGGTACAGGTACTATTTTTTTTATAGTTTTCCATACACTTCTAACTTTTAATATCATGTATTTCAATTGGGTCTCCTTTTGTTTTTCTTGTGGGTTACTCCCATATCTTTCATACTTAACTCTCCTTCCCTAGTTATTTATAAAGATGCTGGTCATGTTTTGTTTCATTCCCTTGCTATTTAAGATAGATATGCAATACTAAAATTTCCTACTCTTCCATTCAATCCTTATTAAAGGAAATAGCAAATATTTTAAATGTTGAAATGCACAGCTATTGAAATTTGTATAGATCTCTGCTCTTCACTTAGTAATTAATTAAATGAATACTTCTATCCTCTATACATTTAATTTCTCATTGTCTATAGGTTTAGAAATTTCCTTACAGTGTGGACTAAATGTATTCCATTTCCCACAAAAACAGATTAAAGTTACAAATTTGTGAATTTTGAGGTACTATAAATCTCCAAATTTAAACTTAAAGGTTGGTTTAGAGGTTCTGGAAGATTTCTCCTCATTTTTCTAGTTCCTACAACTATGCAGAAATGAGAAGCTTAATTCCCTTCTTAACTCTGTAAATGTATGGAACAAGATTCAAAATTCAGAACAAAAAATATAAATAACTCTAACTGGTTCCATCACAATTAAATATTCAACTATGCTTAATTTTTTTAAGCATACCACTTTGGAAATTGACCAGTCCTCCCAACCTTAGAATTCGTCTATCTCCAAAATTCACCCCCAAGCTAAAATCCCTCCAAGAACAGATCAACCTTTAATCTGTTTAGGAGAAGCTTATTTAAGCTGTTGTTCCCCAAAGCTTGTTTCTAACTCTGTGTCTAGAATATCAGGATGATTTTCTTCCTGTTTGCCTAGGCTTCCCTTTTTAGGGAATTTTTAAACCTTCTTTATGTTTTTCCCAGCTTTTTACCTCTTCCCAACTACTCTCAACATCATTGGGGAAACTAGATTTTCCTCAAAATCTAATTTAGAAATTCTTTCAAGGATTTTTGAAAGATTGTGGGGAAAGTATTTTCCTTTATCCATCCTCATGGATTTAGCAAGTGATCTCATAATTCTCATTTTGGTCAATCTGCACAAAGTCATTTTATTCATTTCCTCAAACTAAATATTTAATTACATCCACAAAATACTTGTCCTTTTGGGTCCACTCCCCTTAGGATTAAAGTTCAAATGTTTATTTTTGAATTTCAAACACATAAACTAGGGGTGTTACACTCTATGGGGAGAGAAATAATGGTTTCTTTCAATTGTTTGGAAACTAAGATTCCTTTTTTTTAGAAGTATTTTTCTTTTCTTTCTCTCACAAAGTCCAATATTTTACATATGTAAAATTGATCTAGATTTATGCAGGAACACAATATAATACACATATAAGAATAAATAAAAAGATGCAGCAAAAATAACACTTCATTTCATTAATATCAAAGAACTGAAATTTTCTTACAGACAAAATGGAGATAAACTAGGTAGGGCACTGGTAGCTTATCTCTGAGAAGAGATGTGGTGGCTACAAGCCTCTCAACTATGTTAAAATGAGGCTCGAGGGCCTATTTACTATTTAAAAACAATGGAAAATCCTAAACATCCAAAACCCTAACCCTAGGAGATGAAGCGTCGAAACTATGGGCCTCATTTGGGTAAATTGGTGTTTCAACTTCCCGATGATGTAACTTTGGCATACGATCTCTATTTCATGTGAACCATAACTCATCATAAAGATATATCCAAGGACTACAACTATTTATGTGAGAAACATCGATCCATGGACCCATGTTTCCCCTGGTTTTCCCAAAAAACATTGTTTAGGGCCTCAAAATGACTCTGGAAATTGAGGACCTGAAAAGCTACTAAAAATAATAAGTTGTGCCGAAAATGAAAAACTAAAAGAGAAAATTGTGGGGCCCCAAGTGGAATATGTGGGTGGGCACAAATATCCACCTAAATCATTCCTACCCCCTTAGGAAGCAATGACCCCCATTATGTTGAGTTCCTGAACTTGGTCCCTGGTGAACCACTTGCCTTAGTGCAACAGTTGGCCAAATTTGACAACCCGATACCGTTGGATCTTCTGTTGGAAAGTGTTCTTGATTCTGATGTCCATGATATAATATCAGGTGGTCTATTTCATGCAGTCTAGGTTTAACTCTCTTGTTGTGAGTTGTTCTGCAATGTCATAGGTGTCCAATAGAGGTGGGAAGTAGGGACCAAGGCGGTCCACATTGAATACTAGGTGAAGACCAAGGAATGGTGGAATAATGAGCTTGAAGTAATTTTTCCCTAAAACCTGGTGATGGCGTACGGACCATATTGGAGTGGGTGAAGCTTGCGGTGGGGTTCAATGAGGTGCTCCTTCTGCAAATGTCGCCGCACTTTTTCGCCCACCTCGAAATTGTGTGGCACCTAATGTTGATCATGTTGTTTCTTGTACATAGCAGTAGCTCTGTCGAATATGTCATGAAATTGGCAGCAGATGTGCTAAATGCACTCAATGAAGTTGTTCTTATTGTCAACTTTAGACTGGATATGAGCCAAATCGGACTGAGCAGCCACAAATGGCATGGCTATGTCAATGGGACATAGTGGCTATAATTCCAAGCCCACCTGAAAGGGGCTACAACCGTTTGAGTTGTGTAGAGCCCGGTTATAACTATGTTTTACATAGTGGGGGCTCTCATCCCATGTGCATTGATGCTTTGAATTGTACATGCGCAGAATGTGTACAATATTCATGTTGACGACCTGTGTCTGGCCATCATTTTGGGGATTGAAAGTTATGGACTTGGTGAGGTTGGTGTCCAGCATTGACCAGAGGCTAGACCAGAATGTGCTGAGGAACCTACTGTCCCGATATGAGATGATAAATTATGGGATCCCAAACTGCACCCACACTCATTCAATGAAGAGTTTAGCAGTGGCTTCTATTGTGATATTCTTCTTGCAGGCTGCGATAATGGCCATCTTCGAGAATCTATTGACAACCACAAAAACACAGTCATTTCCATGCTTAGTAGAAGGAAGGCCTGACATGTAATCCATGGAGATGGATTCCCAAGGTCAACTGGGGGTAGGTAGCAGAGTATAGAGGCCTTGATTCTTAATGGTCAATTTGGTAATGACGCAAGAAATGTAGGATTTGATGTACTTCCCGACATCCTATTGAAGGTTCGGTGAATAGAAATACTTTTTTAGTACTACCATTATTTTCTCAACCCCAAAATGCCCAGCCAATGTACTGTATTATTCTTCCCATATCATCTTGGCACGCTCGCTTGAAGAAACACAAAGGTGTCCCAGGTGACATAATAGTGCATCTTGGAGGTGAAAATTTGGAACTTCCGTACCCCCCAAGAGTACCTTGCATGTGTGGCCAAATTCTGGATTTCTCTTGTAGAGAAGCGGCCAATAAGAATTTTCATGCCGACAAGAGTTGAGAATGGTGGTTAGCGTCATGATCAGTAGTCGGCTGAGGCATTGTGTAACATTATTGGTGCTACCCTTCTTGTAATTGATGTTCAAATGAAACTATTGCAGATATGTGGACCACTTCTGATGACGATCATTATGCAACTTTCCTTGTGTCTGTATGAACTGCATGGGTCAGTGGTCTATGTGGATGATTGTTTCCTTCCACGAAATGTAATGCTTCCATTGCCGACAAGCCTGAACAATGGAATACATTTGTTTCTCATAAGTGGGATACTTGCGGATTGTGTCGGACAATGTCTCACTGTGATATGCCACTAGATGCCCCTGTTGAGTATGAACTGCCCCAATGGCATAGTGAGAGGCATCTGTCTCGATCTCAAATGGTTGTTGCAAGTTTGGTAATGTAACCATTAGGGTAGAATAGAGGGGATGTTTCAATTCTATGAACACCTTCTGTTGAGATTCTGACCAAAATAAATTTTCTTCCACTCCTCCACTGGTGACTTGACTCAAGGGCCGAGTGATATGAGAGAATCCCATTATGAAAGTGCAGTAGAAATTATCAAGACCAAGAAAGTTGCGAAGCTCTATTAGAGTGGTTGGGGCTAGCCAATCATGAATGACTTAGATCTTGGTTGGATCCACATGCACCTCACTTTCACCAATAATGTATCCTATAAATTGAACCTAGATCATGCCAAAAGTTCACTTCTCCAAGTTGGCACACAACTTCTATTGTCGCAGTGTCTAGAGGACTTGTCAGATGTGGTGGAGGTGCTCTTCCTAGGTTTGGCTGAAGATCATAATGTCATCCAGGTACACCACTAAAAATGAGTTGGTGAATGGCTGGAATATGTTGTCCATCAACCTCATGAAGTTTGAAAAGGCATTCATCAACC
Source organism: Pinus albicaulis (assembly GCA_034641835.2). Taxonomy (NCBI): domain Eukaryota; kingdom Viridiplantae; phylum Streptophyta; class Pinopsida; order Pinales; family Pinaceae; genus Pinus; species Pinus albicaulis. The sequence continues at coordinate 1,447,280,048 of CM076580.1, forward strand.
TAAAAGGCATGACCAACCATTCGAAAAGGCCCTCCTTGGATTTGAAGGAAATCTTCCACACATTAGAGGGTTTGATTGGTAACTTGTGATACCCAGAATTCAAGTCAATCTTGAAAAAATATTTCACCCCTTTGAGTAAGTCTAGAAGGTCATCAATCTATTAGATCGGGTACCTATTCTGAATAGTTATATTATTCAACGCCCGATAGTAAATAAATAGTCTCCAAGTCCCATCCTTCTTCTGTACTAACACAATCAAGCTCCCACAGGGCGATGAACTCAACTGCATGTGACCTTTCTGCAAGAGCTTTTGAATCTCCCTCTTGATTTCATTGTTCTCCAAAATAGACCTTCGATAGATTAGTCCATTGGGTAGTGGCACAGCTGGTGTTAGTCAATGGGGTGCTTGACCTGAAAGTGCAGAGGCACCCGTGTGGGTGAGGTTAATATGTCCTCATACAAAGGAGCCCTGTTTGGAGGTCCTGGCCATAGTATTATTCTTTCCCTAGGGGTGGAACATCAGGAAAACAAATTTCTTGGTTTTGGAAATGAGCTTAAAACATTATTTTGCAGTAACCAAAGAGATAGCGACAGGGAGTGGTACCTCTGGTATCCTGTAGAATGTATTTCCCAAAGTAAAAATAAAAATGCGAGGGTAGGACTCATACAAAGAATATCACTTTCACAACTATGGTTGGCTTAATAATACATCACAAACATCAAGAGGAGAAATTTCACATAATACCTCATCTGTGAAGGACTTGATGTTGTAGGGAAGGTGGCACTGCTAGTGATGCAGAGATCCCATCCTTGGTGAAGCCACCCGATGGTGTATTCCTGTAGGTGTGCTATGGTCAGCAAGGCCAACCTCTTCACAAAATCTACTAAAATGAGGTTGTTTTGGCTCCCATTGTCAACAATGAAGTGTAGCGAGGAACCCTTTACCCACACTCCTTCTACTCTGGATATTCTGGTTCCTTCTTCTGGATCTTCGCAGTGGAAACAATGGTGTTGGGCTCCACATAAATAATTTTTCTCCCTTTATCATTCCCCTTGTAAGGTTTTGATTTAGAGTGGGAGCATGCATCTGATTCAAAAGCCCTCATGTCGTCTAAAAATGACTGTTTGGCCCGACACTCACTTGTGCTATGAGTGGACCTCTTATGGAACTCACACCACTTTCCCATGTCCTTATTTGGCTTCACGGTGTTGCTCTTTTCTTACAGCTTTGGCAGGTTTTCTTGGGCCGCCATCCCTTAGCTTTTTCCTTTGTTATGTGGTTTGGGGGCACCTTTCCCTTGTTTTTGATTCACAGCTCCAAAGTCTCTCTTCTTCTGTTTGAATTTCTGCTCAATCTTGGCAGTATACTGGTATGTTGTACCAAGCGAGGATATGTCGAGGAACTCCATTTCCTCCTAAATGTATATGTGCAGACAACTACGATAATTTAGCACCAAATGTTTCTCCAAATATTTAATATCCAACTTTGTGCACAAGGTATGGAACAAATTCGTCACCTCATGCACATCTTGATCCCTTTGTTGCCGCCACATGGTCCATTGTATGTACTTGTCCTCATAGCTCCCCATGGGATAGTATTGTTCCTCGATGGCATCTTGGAAAGAATTTCAAGTGGGTATGGCTAAGAAAAGAGATGGTTTTGTCTCATCCCTTTTCTCACTGTAGGTTTCTGACCAATCCTTAACATGGGGGATATCTTTTAGGAGTGAAAAAATAATCTTCTCTCGTTCAAAAAAATCATCAACCAAGAAATATCCTTCTAATAGATTCAACCATATATCTATGACATTTGCATCTATTTTACCCTCAAATATGGGAATGTCAAATTTTACATGTACCTTGAAGAGAGTCGCGCCTCTAGAGTGGCTTATGGATGCAGATGTACCATCGGTGGGTAGTTGTTGAAGGATCTGGGAAAAGTTACTCGTCATCGCGTTCCTTTGTTTTTCAAGGGGCTCCTCGAGCAATATTTTGATAGGATCTCCTACTCCCTGATTTATGCAGGAACACAACAAAATACACATATAACCATAAATACAAATATGCAATGGAAATAGCACTTCATTTCATTAATATCATAGAACTGAAATTTGCTTATAGGTAGAATGGAAATGAAATAGCTAGGGCGATGGTATCTTATCTCTAAGAAGAGATGTGGTGCCTACAGGCCTCTCAACTATTTTAAAATGAGGCACGAAGGCCTATTTATTATTTAGAAGCATGGAAAACCCTAAACATCCAAAACCCTAACCCTAGGAGATGAAGTGCCAAAAATATGGGCCTTGTTTGGGTAAATTGGTGTTTCAAATTTCCGAGGATGTAACTTTGGCATACAATCTCTGTTTGACATGCACCATACCTCGTTAGAAATATCTATCCAAGGACTACAACTTTTTACGTGAGAAAAATCAGTCCATGGGCCCAAGTTGTTCTCGCTTTTCTTGAAACAACGTAATTTATAGTACAAGGAAAAGACCCTCTAATAGATGTTTCTGAGGAACCCCTTATAGAAATATGCCATAGATCCATTTTGCGGATTTTTTCGGCTCGGTGCACTTATCATTCAACATCACGTCGATGTTCCTTACAAGAGAAAGCACTGGAGCATACAAAACAATGGCAAACTATACATTGTGTGCTTCGTACACACCCGCCCAATGCATCGTATTACTGTAGAGCACCTGTGCTTCACAACTCTTCGATGTCTGTGCATCATAAAACACCACGCCAAAACAAAAAAGGCCCAATGTGGTATTAAGAACCTGCATCGGTGCATCATAAAAAAATGCACCAAAACACAAACTAATCGGTGCATTCATAAGAACCATCACTGATACACCTATAAAGCACGCACACTAAAAAAGGGTTAAAAAAAAAATACAAAAAAAAGCTATATTTTTCACTTTTTTTAGTGCTCTAGAGATCTCAATTACCGGTGTGCTCTACGAGAGAAGGCACCGGTGCACACAAAATATTCCACATCGGTGCATCATAAAACACTGCGAAAAAACATAAGATAACCGGTGTGTTCGTCTAAAACAACACTGGTGCGCCTATAAAACACACACACTAAAAAAGGGTTAAATAAAAAAAATTACTGCCAAAAAAACTGCATTTTTCACTTTTCTGCTCTCAAACACCGGTGCGCTCTACAAGAGAGAGCACCAGTCACACAAAACATTGGCACACCAGACACCGTATGCTCCATACACACACGCTCGATGCGTGCTATTACTGTCAATCACCGGTGCTTCATTACTATTCTGCCTCAGTGCATCATAAAACACCATGCCAAAAATGAAACAACCTAGTACGGTGTTAAGTAATCGCCTTGGTGCATCATAAAATAATGCACCAAATCTGAAACCACCCGTTGAATTCTTAAGAAACCACACCAGTGCACCTATAAAACCCTGCGCACTGGAACAGGGTTAAATAAAAAAAAAAATTACGGCCAACGAACTGCATTTTTTAATTTTCTTAGTACTCCAGAGCTCTCAAGCACTGGTGAAATTTCTCCTTCTCTGAGCCGCCATGACATCGGTGCTCCCATTGCACCCATTTGACGAACTGCTACTGTGCATTGGCCACCAATCTCCAACTTGCATTTTGCAAAATAGTGGGAAAATTTTCTTTTTCCAATTCTACAGCCAATATTCCTCCTTGATGGCGAAATGTACGGGTATTTTTCTAGTTTTTCCATAATTAAGCTTTCTAGTGGATTAGAATATGAAATAAACTTAAAATTAACCATTAAAAAAGAAAAAAAAATATTGTTGCTCGGTGCGCATGAGTTGTTCGGCTGGCACCGGTAAGCAGTGCTGCCTGTAAAATTTAAAGGCTGCATCGCAACCAGTGCTAATGGTATCTGCACCGTTTACAGGGCAATACCGAAAGGCGCCTCACATTGTTTTAAAATTAAAAAAAAATTTGTGGTGTGGTCATTTAGCTCGACACATCGTTGACCATGGGAATAGCAACGCGGTGCATTGATGGATATATCTGCCTCGATGTCTATAAATGCACCACATTCCACATTCATACAGAGTCAATGGTGCAGACAGGTAAAATACCACACCATTGACTATATAATTTGTCAGGAATTCGGTGCCTTGACATAACTATATGCACCGTGGTGTATATTTTAGTCATCGCACCGCTCTTCTAACACCATATATAGTTAATGGGGCTTCAAAAAATATCAGATTCACTGCATACAGTGTGTTTTATGTCATTTGGGGCACCACCTCTAGTTCTCTACAAAAAATAGCTGCACCAGAACTGGTGCATGACTGTTTTTGTGGCACCAACTGGTCTGTCTTTATTTCGAAAAGAAATTATATATGTATATTCCTAAATAGATGTTTGATTTAATAAAAAAAAATTATTTGATATGTCAATCATTTAGAGAGAAGAGGAGGAACAACAACAAAAATAGGCATAGCAGTATGACATGCTTCAACAGTGGGAGGTACGAGAGTGGGAGAGAGATGCGTACCCTCGCCCTATTATAGCAGATACCTAGGGGTTCTTAAGGTAGGTAGGCCTCCTCAATTTGTATGAGTAGGCTAGTTCCCTAAAGGCTGATAGCATCTTTTCGAGACATCTTATGTGCAGGTGGAATGCCCACTGACAGACTTTCCGGGTAGGTCCTGACCAGTGGTACACACCCACTAAGGAGGATATTTATTTCATTATAGGGATATCGAGGAGAGGGGTGGATTTTCCCTCGTTTCCAGAGTTTCCAGATGATTGTGTAGCAGGTAGTTATTTAGTTTACTCCCAGAGATATATTGGAGAAAATGTATTGTCTCCATCAGAGTTTCAGGTCCCTAGAGGTCAGCTACGTATTGGTATTGATGTCGGGGGCCTAGATGCACATGTGGGGGAAGATGATGCCTAAGAGGAGAGAGATTATGTTTCCAGCCAGGATATTGCATGATGCACTGGAATTACTAGCCAGTGTTGATGAGCTGCATCCATTTATTATGTTCCCCTGTTCTTATCCTAGACTAGATTAGCGAGGGTGTGCCAACATCCTCTTCATAGATGATGAGCCACCAGATGATAGAGGTAATATTTTTGTTTTATTTATATTTATTATAACATGTTCTTTAACTGGTTTCTATTAAATTGTGTAATGAAATTGTCTAATTTTTTTGTGTACTTATATATATTTTTCAGACATTGGCTCTTTTGATTGCGAGGAGATGTCGGAACTTCCACATGATCCAGGTGTGGATCCTGATGATGATCAGGACATGGAAGATGCCGAGGATCATGATTAGGAGGGCAGTGGAGAGAGACATGCTCCTTATGCTTGTGCGCTGGTACCGCCTTTTGCTAGGCGCGATCGACCTAATACTCGATACAAGATGGAGTTGAGTGACCAACTGAGTGCATTGATTGTTGAGGCGGGCATCAGGACTGCTCATTACAAATATATACCGGTTGATGATAGGCTAATATAGATGTGGAGAGGCATGTCGCATGACATGTAAAGCCTGATGCAACATGTCATAGGAGCTACGATAGTTGTTACACGACTGAGGAGGACTGTTGCACATTATAGGCATGGTCGAGTTGCAGCACATGATGGAAAATCACCTCACTCATCTCATCTCATTCACCTCACACCACACCTAATGAGCATGAGGCTCCACTAGAATCTAGTGGTCATCATGGAGATGAGGCTGGACCATCGACCACATCCAGTCATCAGCAACCTGCAGCATCCATTAGTAATAGTCATGATCATGAGAAGGCTGGACCATCAAGCGTTGAGGCTGCACCATTGACTGGGCATGCCTCCACTAGTACTGCTTATATTGATGTTCTACTACCACCAACTAATCCATCCATCAGTACCAGTCATGATCATGAGCAGGCTCGACCATCGACTGTCGAGGCTGCACCATTGACTGAGCAGGCCTCCACTAGTACTAATATTGATGTTCTACTACCACCAGCTGATCCATGACATCTATATTACAGTTGTATATTTTTAACATTATTCAGTTATATATATATATATATAATTCATGTATTTTATGTTCATGTTGGAGTTGTACTTAATTTACATGTTGGTGATCATAATGATGTGTTTATTGTTAGGTCATGTTAGATATGTTCATTTAATGTTTAGCTTGCAGATAGATGTGTTAGTGATAGCATGAGTTATTTGACATGAGATGTATATTTGATGTTTGTGTTGTGATGATGTTAATATATAATGTTAATTTGATGTTTGAATTTGTTTTTTAGTCGAATATGATGTTTCTACGATGGTTGTCATGATTGTGATGTTTAATAATTAATTTAATATTAAATGACCATGATATTGATTAAATATTATGTCGTGATTGTAATTGAAATTGAAATTTTAATTGTATGTAAAATTGTAAAATTGTATTTGTATATGTAATGGTAATTTTAACTATAATTGTATGTAAAATATTTAATGTAAAATTTTAATTGTAATTGTAATATTTAATTTATTGTGAAATGATTGTAATTGTAATTGTATATATGACAAATTGTAAAATTATAATTATAATTCTAATTGTATGTAAAATTCTAGAATTGTAATTGTATTTGTAATTGTAATTGCAATTCTAATTGTATATTGTAAAATATTTGTAAAATTTTAATTGTATTAATGTGAAATGATGGTAATTGTAAAATTTTAATCGTAAATGTAATTGTATGTAAAATTAAAATTGTAATTGTAGTTCTAATCGTCATTGTATGTGAAATTGTAAAATTGTAATTGTAATTGTAATTGAAATTGAAATTGAAATTTTAACTCTAATTATATGTAAAATATTTAATGTAAAATTTTAATTGTAATTTTAATTGTAATTGTAATTGAAATTTAATTCTAATTGAATGTAAAATATTTAATTTAAAATTTTAATTGTAGTTGTAACATTTAATTTATTGTGAAATGATTGTAATTGTAATTTTAATTGTAATTGTATATATATGACAAATTGTAAAATTGTAATTGTATGTGAAATTGTAAAATTGTAATTGTAATTCTAATTCTAATTGTAATTGTAATTGTATGTAAAATATTTGTAAAATTTTAATTGTATTAATGTGAAAATTTTAATTATATTAATGTGAAATGATTTTATTAAAATATTTAAATTTGTAAATTTGTAAATAATTGTAAAATAATAAATCTAGAATAATATGAATTTTTGTAACATAATAAAGTTTAGAAAATAATGCAAATAAAAATTCATGTACTTTAGAATTAAAATTATTTTATTATGATCTTACATATTAAAAAAAGAACTTTATACAGTGTGGTGCGCTTATCATCATAACACGCACTGATGCGTCTTATTACTCCAATGCACCAGTGCTTTAGAACGCTTCTGTACTGGTGCATCAGAAAACACCGTGCCAAAACAAAAACCTCGATCTTACAAATCGCCCTCGTGCGCCTATAAAACAACGTGCACCAGAACAAGGTTATTCTGTAAAATGCAGTATTGGAGCAGCGGAGGGTTCGAATCGCGGGCAAGAATTTTTCTAAGGAGATGAGGGTTTGAAAAGACGAGAGTTGGAATTTCGGATAAGAATTTTATAGCAGAGAAAATGAGTGATTCAAATAGAAAGACAAACAAAGATACTTACAAGGATGTAGATGGCTACAGAGCTCGAGAAAGTACAAAAGGAGTATAGGTTGAGACTGGAAGAGAGCATTCGGTTGAGGCCGGTGATAGGGTTAAGAGGTTCCATGATGGAGAAATGGAGATCAGAGTTGATGGTAGAGAAAGGTCAATCAAGGCAGTTGATAAAGCCAAGAGGAACCATGAAGGGGAGGATTATCACTCCCTTAAGGAGAGAAAATAATGATCAATTGACATTTTTGATCAGGCTGGCAGGTCCCATGAAGGGAATGATTCTCCAAAATGCATTTAAAATAAGTTGGGAGTATTGTTCAAGCTTCGGTTGGCTTACATAAACTTTTACCAACAAAGTTGACGTTGCATAAAATCACATCTTCGTCTTTCAATTGAACCTAAATGGCATCTCTAACTTGTCTGGGCTATGGTCCTGTGGATGAAACAAGTAAAAGGTAATAGCCTATTTTGCAATGTCTTTCCTTTGCTCATCCCTATACTCATTTTCTATGGGAAATCATTGCCTCCACATGTAATAACTGCATCGTCTAGTCGAAAATCAATCTTCTTCTTATAACGAATGAAGAATGAAGGACTCATTGTCATTGCTTCAAGAACATTACCCTTCTGCAGATTATATGTACTAATTGTTGGCAGGCCATCCATCTATCTCTACATTATATTCTAAAACATAGTAGTTGCAAATAGTTAAGTGCCAATTATAACGGGTTCACATGCCACAATTTCCCACTTGGGCCCTGTATTATTACATCTTCACATGCCCCACATTGCATTCTCTCCACATAATCAGTGGGGACCTCCTGCAATAAACAAAATGCATTGGAATAATAGTTATTTCCATCAAGAATTTATCCAATTCCAATTCTCAATTTTAATTCTAATTCTAATTCTCAAGAATAAACAAAATTATAATTCTCAATTTCTGTGGTTGGAGTTCACTAAATTTTGGTGTACATACCTAAAAGTAATTTTGGTGCCTTAACTGCAAATTTGTGCTACTATACATATAACTGCACCGGTGCTGGTGTTACAAAAAGATTCACCGGTGGAGTGCTATTAAGTGACACACCGGTGACGAATAAACGCAAATAAAAAAAATGCAACTCTATTTTCTTTAAGTGAAAAAAGAAGTGGAAAATTGAAAAATGGGCGAGAAAATATTTTCGAAAATCTAATCTCATAAAATAATTCATTAAATACTAAACACTTTTCATTATTTCACTATTTTTGCTAAAATTTTCAGCCACATATTTGCGGGATACATACCTAGAGCAAGAGAGCATGAGGGCACTGTGGAGCAGCGAAATACATTCAAACATAAGTATTGCGACAATTAGAAATCAAACCTCTGGTGATTCAAGCCCTGTATCATAAAATTTCAATCCATCTCGAGATTAAATTTGATTATTTTTTTTACATTTTCTAGATTTTTTTTCTACTTTTTCTACAATTTTATCCATTTTTACCCTAAACTCGTTATTTTCTTGTTTTTTTACCTTTCTTCTGCCAGTTTATGTGATTTCATAATTAGGGCCTTTCATTTTAGATTGACATCCAACCCATGGGATGACTTGCATAGCTGGATCCTAATCCATTCAGTCATTGCGTGAATTTTTGGAAAAAATGGATCTTTTTTTTTATTGGTGCACCCTGCGTAACCTAGCGCACCAGTGCTCTTTATTATAAATTGCACCACGTAAGTACTGTGTAATAAAAAATTTGAAAACAATTTTTTTAAATGAGTGTGCCATATCTGAAATAGGGCATCGGTGCTCCATGTTACGAGGATAGCATTGTACGGTCTATTACACTGTTTTTGCAGTGTGTTTATAATACCCCACACACTGTATGGTCTATTATACTATTTTGTGGTGCATTGGTAACACCCTCATGCACCAGTGGCGGTGCGAACATCAAGAAAGGTGCATTGGTGTCTTGAGATTTATTTTTTACCTGAAAAATTGACAATTTATTTATAAATATATTAATGAATGATATGGTACAGGTTTTAGATTGATAAAGAAATGACTGACAAGAGATCAAGTAATAAAAATACTGATAACACATCAAGAAAAGAAAAAAAGGAAAGTTATTGGTAAATTATTTATAAAAAATATTATTTTTTAACTATATTTAAGTTTAACTAATATGTACTGTTTACTATGTATCATGCAGAACCACAAAATGACGAAGCTCGATAAGATTATTTATGATCTAGGATGAGAAGAGTGTTAAAGCTTGATATAAAAATTGCAAAATGATGAATTAGGTGAATGAAAAAATACTATCGTTAAAATATGAGTTTCTTTTTTTAATTATCGTTAATAATATACTTATATTTTTTAGATAACATGTGTCAAACAGTATATTAATTCACATATGTTTAATGTTCTACAGGGACCAACCACTCAGAAAAGGAATATTGTTCTGAGAAAAGAAAAAAATATAACATGAAAATGAAAATGAATTGCTCAGCTCATATTTAGTGGTGCTAGAAGTTAACGAAAGGGGGAAAAACTTTTACAAATTTTTGAGGGATCTACTGGAATGAATGTATAGACGTTATTTCCACTTATAGTACAAAAATCAATCCAATGATTCTAAGACCAATATCTAAGTTACAGGAAGAGTTTCCAGAGAATTGATCAATGAGACATGTCAGTCTTTTAATATCAAAAACATACAACAACAAAAAAGAAGAAATGAAAAAGTAATATTCCTTTAAATTTTTTTCTAGAATTATTTATAAATATAAAAAGGTGTACAAGGAGATGGTTAAAGAAATGGAAAAAATTGCATCGCAGGAGGAGCCATCTCAACAACAACATGCTTCAAATGTAATATGTAATCATTGAATTTTTCAATCGTTAGGTACAATAAATAAACAATTTAGCATTATATATTAATCCTCAAGAATTTTCTTGGAGAAAATAAAAGAAAATGGAACCCATTCAGCACATAAAACAAGACGAAAAGGAAGAAAATGGTTGATATCTATGTTTGTGAGTAATTGTTACTTCCTTATAACAGCTTAACTAGATTTAATTTTTGTATTTTTTTATGTTTTTTTACAAAAATCATCATTTAATGTATTCAAAAAGGTGCTAACATATAAAGAAGAACCATCAGACGAATTGATTGAAATTGGGTTAAATATGGGTTGTGAGTATATGTTGGCATATCATAAATTAATTGTGGAATTTGTAAACATCTATCGATCTTGTTTTACTTAGCTCCGTCTATAATTAATAGAACAAAAACATCTTTTATATTAAATATATTATATGTTATGGGGTATAAAACTTGCAGGAAACAAAATAAGGAACTACGCGTACAGATGAAATTTTGAAAGATGGCATGGTACATGGTTTTGAAAGAATGTGTATAGTTTCTGAGTCAATTGTTGCTATGGTACATCATTTTTATTTTTGATTTACATTGATGTATATTATTTAATATTGCAATTTTCATTATTCTCATGAATGTATATACACTCATTTCAGTTTACTTATATGTTTGTAGATGGAAGGTGAAGAAGAATAAAACAATCAACATCGTGAACAAAACATTCCTAAGAATAACCCAAGTCATGGAAGTAGCTCTAGCAGTGACAACAGTTCAAGCGAAGAATTATGATCACTATGTTTGGATATCAAAGCAAGGCGTTGTATTTTTTGAAATATGTCTGTGAAATAAGACATTTTGGTTAATCTAATGGACATAGTGTCCCAATTGAAAGACAAAGGGATACCAATAACTGTCCCATTTTGTATGATAAAGACTGTATTATTCATATATTATATATCATAAAATATGTCTTAATTTATTCTATTGCGTTCTCCATTGTCACTATTGCGTTCTCCATTGTTGTTCTCAAATGCACTAATAAAAATTTAATTCATATGAATATTGTTATGAGATATATATATGTCGACTTTTGATGAATAATGAATTTTAAAAACCACAATAATTATGATATGATATAACAAATTAATCCAAAGATCACATTCAAATGCATTAAAAATAATTTAATTAATACGAATATTGTTATAAGATGTGTCGACTTTTGATGAATAATGAATTTAAACAGTCACAATAATTGCACTGTCACAGGTCGATGTTTCTAAAAAATACAAAATGAAAACTGGTGTGTGTTAGTAACTGTACACTTATGTGTTTGTATTGAGAAGTGCGTCGATGCATTTCTATGACCTATGAGCATCGAAAAAGCACCAAAACCAATTAAAAATATCGGTGCGTTTGTGTGGTACGATGCACTGGTGCGTTTATCTGTCTACATGTACTGGCACCATTATACGATCTATGGGCACTACACAAATACTGATACCAATTATAAATCTCGGTGCATTTGTTTGATATTGCACACCGGGGCATTTATGTGCCTATAAGCACCGATTCATTTGTACGACCAATGGGCACCGCACGAATACCAATACCAATTATAAATCTCAGTGCCTTTTTGTGATACTGCGCACTGGTGCATTTCTATACATCTACACACCGGTACGTTGATATGACCTATGCGCACTGCACAAATCCCAAGACCAATTAGAACAACCCCGTGCGTTGTATCACCAACACTACGCCTGGTGCGGCTCGGTGCATTTTCCTTTGACTGCCTCGGGGCACCTTCTATATGTACGCACCGGTGCATTAAAGCCATAGTAGTGCACTGATGAACAAAACATCCGTAATAACCTCCGGCGACACATTGTTTTTTAGTTGTGTTGAATTTCCGTTAAAATCTCCGCCAAAACCTCCATAACCATAAATGGATGTTGTAGCAAATGTTTTTTTGACAATTTTGGCCAATTTTATAACACTAAAAACATTTTTTATAACCTCCGCTAGAGGGCCTTTTCCTTGTAGTGTTAGGGCCTCAAAACGGCTCCGAAACTTCAAACTGCTAAAAATAGTAAGTTGTGCCGAAACTGCAAAACTAAAAGAGACAATGGTAGGGACCCAAGTGGAATAGGTGAGTGACCACCAATATCCTCTTGGATAAAAAATTTAGTAATTATCTATTCACAACAAGTGTACTCATTGTCAAATACGACTATTACTTGCACTTTTTTCCAATAAATTTTTTTCCTAGAATCATTTATATACTTTTATAATAATAGAACATGAAACATGTTATAAAATCCCATATATGTGGGTAATGCCAATTACTACGCAACTGGTCCAACCTTTTCCATAATTTGGAAAGGTCCACAATATTGCGGGGCTCATTTTTCACGTCATGTCTAGTGCATGGTGCTCTTCTTGGGATTTACTCGAACATATACATGATCCCCTATTTGGAATTATTTAAAATTTCTTTTCCTATCTGCATACATTTTGTACCTATTGTGTGTGGCTTTAATATTATGTTGGATCCTTTTCACAATAACTTCCATTTATGCCAACATATCATGTCCCAACATGAATCTATCTTCCAAATTAATCCACTTACTGGGATTTTTTCATTTCCTCCCATATGATAGATAAAATGGACTCATTTTCAGCCAGTCATGGTAACTATTATTGTATGAAAATTCTACTAGGTGAAGGTCCTCTTATGATATAGTAGATTTTTGCATTACGTGCATTCACAAAATATTCTCTAGAACTCGATTCACCCTTTATGTCTATCCATTTGTTTGTGATTGTATGATGTACTGAACTGAACCTAAGTTCACAGACCAGTAAAGAGATTTTTCCAATAAATTCAAGTAAATTTCACATTCCGGTTTGATATCATAACCTTGTACAACCCATGCAACCTAAAAATTCATCACATAAATACATCATCAATTTTCACATTTTTGTATGTCGATTGAACAAGAATGAAGTGGGCTACCTTACTTAATTTAACCACTACTACCATGATGGAAATGTTTCTCTTTTTATTTTTTGGAAAATTGGTGATAAAATCTACAGTAATAACCTCCCACTTCCACTCTGGAAAGGGAAGTGGTTGAAGTAATCTAGTTGGATGTTGGTGTTCATATTTAAATTCTTGCCATTCCAAGAATTTAACCAAGGATTTTATGATGTATTTTAGCATACCAGGCCAAAAAAAATTCTTCCTGATAAAAGAGAATAACTTTTTGTATACAGGGTAGGAAAGATAGGCCTTTTCATGCAATTAATCCAATATCAGTTCTTTAGCATCTAACTAATTTGGCGCATATAATATTCCTTTACAAACTAGTAAATTATCATGATCTATGTCATACTCATTTTGTTGTTCTGAATTGTCTACTTGCTTAGCTTGATGCCAAAAAAAAGTATTTTGTATATTTATCTTTATCTACAACCTCTTTAATTAATTTTGAAAAATTAAATTCAACTTCGATGTATGAAATTTCATACAAATGATGTAGTTTTTTGTTGAGTGTGTCTTCCACTCAATTCAACTTTCATTTTATATGTTTAATATCGAATTCAATTTCTCTCAAAAACGTATTCCACCTTTCTTGAAGATCATTGAGATTAGGTTGCTTAAAGAAGTTGGTTAAGCTGCTATGATCAGTCATTAACAAAATTTTTTTTCCTAAAATATATTGTCTCCATACCTTAAGTGCATGTAACACAACATTCAGTTCCAATTCATAAGAAAAAAACCTATGCTCATGCTCTTTTACCATTCATGATTCATATGAAATAACTTATCCTTTTTGCATCAATACCCTTCCTAATTCCTCCTGGCATGCATCTCTACAAAATGCAGAATCATTTTCTAGGTCTCCTTGTTCTAGTACTGGAGCAGTGGTAAGAAATTGCTTCAATAGCTCAAAACTGCATTCGCACTTTGTAATCCACTTAAAGACCCTTCCTTTCTTTGTAAGGAGGTTATAGGATAGGATATTTTAGATAATCCTTCAATAAAAAAATGGTAATATCCCACCAAGCCCATGAAGGATCCGATGTCAGTAACATTTTTCGACACAGGCCATTCCACATTAGTCTAAATTTTTTTCGGATCCACCACTATTCCTTCCGCAGAGATAATATAGCCTAAATATTGAATATTCTCCTTAAAGAAACCACACTTACTATATTTAGCACACAATATATGTTCTCATAGTGTTTACAAAAATATTCTCAAATTCTCCTTATGCTTCTCTAAATTCTTGGAGTATATAAGAATATAATCAATAAATATTAAAACAAATTTATCAATATAGGGGTGAAATACACTATTCATAAAACCTGTGAAAGTTATGGGAGCATTGTTTATACCAAAGGTCAGAACCAAAAACTCATAATGTACATAACGAGTTCAAAAAGAGGTTTTAGAAATTTCCTCCTCTCATACCATTATATGGTTTTATCTTGACCGTGGGTATATCTTAGGGAATATTGTATCACCCTTGACGTAGTAAAATAAATCATCAATTCTAGGTAATGGGTAAATTGTTTTTATTTTCAGCTTATTAAGTTATAAATAATCAATACATAATCTCATAGTTTCATCTTCTTCCTTTAAAAATGGAACATGTGCTCCCCACAAGGATGCACTTGGGAAAATATCGCACTTTTAAACTAACTCTTGCAACTGCACTTTAAGCTCAATGAGTGTTATGAAACTAGCTCACAAAATATAAGAAAAGATATATCAACGACTTAGAAATCAACCTCTTTGAGGGGGGAACCTCGTTTACATTACATAAATGAACAATTCTTAGATGACACAAATGAAAAAACCTACTTGCTATATATAGGAGTCTAAAGGGTCACAATATATTAATATGGGGACCACATGGGCACAACAATAACAATAATGGGGCTACACCTATGGGGCACAGTAATAAGATGCCCCTCTCCTTGAAACAAGTTTTTGTCCTCAACGCTTGAGTAGTTATGGATTCTTTTGTATAAAATTCTCATCCTCCCATTTGGAATCATTAGGAGGTGAGTTCTTCCACTTGATGAGATACTCTAAAATTGATCGATTTCGTAGCTATTGATTTCTTGTGTCCATGAGATCTTCAGGTTCCAATATGATTTTTCCTTCCTTGTCAAGTTGTGGCAATATTCTGTTCGCTAGAAGTTTGTCACCTATAACTTTATTTAAGCATGAAACATGGAAAAATGGGTGCAGTAGGGAAGATTCAAGAAGCTCCAATTTTTATTACATAGTATCAATATTTTACAAAACCTTGTAAGGACCATATCAGTTTGACGATAATTTATTATCCTTATTATATTTCTTGAGGGACATTTGTTTGTATGGTAGTAGCTGTAAAATTACCCAGTCCCCTATATCAAAACTTCATTCACTACAATGTTGATATAATGTTGTTTCATTCTATTCTGCAACAAAGTTAGGTTATCCCTTAAGAGTTCGAGAACTTATTTTTGATGATCTATGTGATCTTCCACTACTTGAAACTTACAATTTTATCTTAAATATGATTTCAATATTTGAAAATTTAGTGAGCATAATTGTCAAATTACACCTCATTGTTCTTTATTTAGAAGCTTTGTCATGAAATCAGAGCTGATTATTTTTCCTCATTTCCCTGTGATACCCCTTAATCCAACTTCCTTTTCTTCCCAAAATAATTTAAAGAAAATTTCTTTAAAATTAAAGGCTATTATACCCAAATATTGTAACCATTAAACTCGTAGTACAACATCAAAAACACCCATTGGAATGGAAAGCATTGGGCTATTCAATAGATATTCCCCCATGGTTAGTTTCATATTACGATACTTCTAAGAGAAATTTATAGTTCCTCCATTTGCAACCATCACTTGAAACTTTGGTGACGGATATAGGAAGCAATAAATTTTATTGGCTATCTTATAATGAATAAAATTGTGGTTCCTAGTTGAATCAATCAACACTATTACCTTTTTATTCTTGATATTTCCTTCTATCTTGAGATTTTTAGGAGTGTTAATTCCTTCAAATTAATTACAATATATGGTTGGATTCATTTATTATTTCTCTAAGGTATTTTCCTGGTGTACATCCTCTTCTTCTAAAGTTTATTTTTCCTTTTCTTCCTCCTCTTCACAATCTATGTAAAGTAATTTATTCTTAGCACACTTGTGACCTTTAGTGTATTTTCTATGAAAACTATATCAAAGCCCTTTTTATCATTTTTATTTCAATTCTTTTGTTGTCAACCTCATAGGTTGTGGAAGGCTAGGAGAATCAATACTTCCATCTTTCCAGTTTTGAGTTGTGGGCTTCCTTTTTGCCATAATCTTGCTTTCGAATTTTCCCGCCAACCTAAATGCCTTCTCCAATGAATCAGGTTTCCAAACATGAACATCATGTTCGATTGTATCCATTATATTCCCTATGAAGACATCAATCATATGCTCCTATGGAGTATCATTTACACTTATATTATATTTTTGAAATTTCTCAATGCGTTCCACCATTGAGCCCTTTCCCTTGAGATTTATCAATTAGCAAAAGAAGGTGTTGCTTTTTGTATCCTAAAAATGTGCTATCATTTCGTCCGTAAAAATTGACCAAGTTACAAGTTCTTTACAAGAACAAATCCATAGATACAATACAAACTAATTTGGTTCTAAATATAAATTTGCAATGAGTAAATTTTGTGTGTTTTGCACATTATGGAGATCAAAATATTACTCCATCTATAGTGTCCATGTTACTGAATCCTTGCCATTAAACTTCCTCATATATATCCTTCGGATATGGTGGGTCTTCAATCCAACATTAGAGTCTATGAAATGACGATTAACATTTCATTTTTTCTCATCATGAGTTTCATCTACTACATTTTCTCCATTAGGAATCATTTCTTGTAGCAACTTTGTCAAACCTTCCATGTCTTCTTTTAGACCATTCTTGAAGTCTTTCATGTTTCCTTTTAGTTTTTCTTGTATACCATCGATCTTAACTTCCATGTCATTCTTCAAAACATCCATGTCTGATGTTAAACTCTTATTCAAACCATCCATGTCTGATTTCAAACCATCAAACTTAACTTGTATTTCACTTTTGGTTACTCTTTGTGAGAGAGAAATTTGTTGCACTTTCACGACAAGGAAAAGACCCTCTAGTAGATGTTTTTGAGGAACCTCTTATAAAAATACCCTAGACATCTATTTCTAGCGGAGTTTCCTAGAGGAAGTTGACGAGCGGAGGTTTTTTGTGAATGTATTTCATCTGGTTCTCTTATCACCATAAAAAACACCGGTGTGTTCAACATGAAAAAGCACTGGTGCGATTAAAACATTGGCACAGTGGACACCGTGCGCTCCGTATAGACCTGCTCGGTGCATTCTATTTCTATAACGCACTGGTACTTTACATAACTTCCACACCAGTGCCTCATAAAAAGCGTGCGAAAATAGAAACCTCCCTGGTTTCCCTTAAACGCACCCGGACACCAATGCACCGGGTCGCCTTGAAATCCCCGCGCACCAACACAGGGTTAAATAAATAAAAAATTACGACCAAAAAAATGCACAAAAAATAGGCACACCAGACACCGTGCACTCCTAACATGCCTGCCCAGTGCATCATATTATTGTAGAGCACATGTGCCTTAAAGCTCTTCCGCACCGGTGCTTCAGAAAACGTGTGCAAAAACAGAAACTGCCCAATGTGGAATAAATAAAATGCATTGGAGCACCAATAAACCCCACGCACTAGCAAAGGGTTAAGTAAAAAAAAATTACAGCCAAAAAATTGCACAAAACATTGGCGTACTGGAAACCATGCACTTTGTACACACCCGCCCGGTGCCTTATATTAAGGCACTACACTGGTGCGTGAAAAATAGTCAGGACTAGTGCCTCATAAAAAGCACGTGAAAAGAATACTGCCTGGGGAAGAATGATGTCAATGCACCAGGGAGCCCATAAACCCCACACTCCAGAAAAAGGTTAAATAAAAAAATAATTACAGACAAAAAATCGCACTGAACATTGGTTCACCGGGCACCGTTCTCGATGCGTCGTATTACTGTAGAGCATCGGTGCATTAAAAATATGATGCACCAAGGCATCATAAAGGCGCACGAAAATAGAAACCGCCTGGGCTGACATAGTGTAAATGCACCAGTACACCAATAAAAACCCCACGCACCAGAATAGGGTTAAATAAAAAAAACTACCAGAAAAAAACCTCATTTTTCACTTTTATCAGTGCTACATAGCTCTCAAGCATCGGTGCAAGTTATCCTTGTTTGAGCCACCATGACATCAGTGCTCCCATTGCACTCATTGCATGCACTGCTACTATGCATTGCCCCCTAATCTCCAGCTTCAATTTTGTAAAACGGTGGACAAATTTTCTTTTTCAAATTCTACAGCCAATATGCCTCCTCGACAGGTAAATGTACAGATATTTTTCTTGTTTTTCCATAACTAAGCCTTTTATTGGATTAGAATTTCAAACAACCTTAAAATTAGCCATTAATATATATATATATATATATATATATATATTTGTTGCATGGTGCGCTCGAGCAGTTTGAATCACACCAGTCTGCAGTGATGCTTGTAAATTTATAGGTCGCACCGCAACCGATGCTAATGGTATCCGCACCAGTTATAGGGTAGTACTGATATACGCACCGTATTATTTAAAAATAAAATAAAAAGTGCGGTGCGGTAATTTACCAAGCCGCACCGTTGAGAATGTGGGATCGCGGAAACTCGATGCGTTGACGGAATTATCTACCCCGGGGCATGTAATGCTGTTAGTGCACCACATAAATCATTTCAACATTTTAAATGGTTCATCCTGGTAAACTGGTGCTAAGGTTATCCGCATCGATTCCCGAGAGGTACCAAAGGCACACCATACTGTTTTAATTTTTTTTTTAAAAGAGCGATGCGGTTTGTTACCTGGTCAAACGGTTGACCTACTTGAATAGTGGTGATGCAGTGCATTGAATGAAATAACTGCTATGGGACGACTATTTTTGTTAGTGCACGACTTATCGTATTTGGCCTGCGTCAACGGTGCAACCTTTTAAAATACCTCACTGATGACTATGTACAATGGCAGGAGGGCAGTGTGCTGACTTAGCTATACGCCCCGAGGCATATAGTGTAGTCAGCGCACCACCCTCCTAACACCATACGTAGTCAACGGTGTGCTAAAAACATTTTCTAGAGCATTGTCCTCGGTGTGTTGAATATCATTAGGTGCACTGTTCCCGGTGCACTCTATTGAAAGACGCACCGGGACTAGTGCGTGACTGTGCTTATGGTGCACCGACTGTTGTTTTATTTATTTTTCAAAAAATATTTTTATACATATATTTCTAAATACATATCTCATTTAATAAAAAAATTTTGTTTAATATGTCAATCATACAGAGATGTGAAAGGAGAGAAGAGGGGCAACAACAACAACAACAGGAGGAACAGTATAACATGGTTCGCATGTGGGAGGCACGACAGAGGGAGAGAGATGCATACCCTCGCCCTATTACAGCAATGACGTAGGGGCTCCTAAGGAAGGTAGGCCTCCTCAAGTTCTATTAGGAGGCTACTTCCCTAGAGTCCCATATTTTGTTTTTGAGACATCTTATCTGAAGGTGGAATTCCCAGCAATAGGCTTTTCGGGTTGGTATCAACCAATGTTACAGGCCCACTAAGGAGGATATATATTTTATTACAGGGTTATCGAGGAGAGGGGTTGATTTTCCCTCATTCCCCGAGGATCCAATTGGTTGTGTAGCAAGCAGTCAGCTAGTTTACTCCCAGAGATACATTGGAGCAAATTTAGTATTTCCTACAAATTTTCAGGTCGCTAGAGGGCAGTTATGTATTGGTGCATTTGGTTGTGAGGAGGTCCAGTGTCTCTCACTTATCATTTCGACCGTTTTTCACAACACCAGTGATGGGAAATGCATTAGTTTCTCTCTTTTTTATTATGTTTATTCTTTAGTATAACATCCATGACTTGTCAGGTGTTCTGCCATTTTTTTGCAATAGTTCTGTACATCATTAGATAGATGTCGTGCTCACGCACAAGGGAGGGTCAACTTCCATTTTTCTTCATAGATTTTTTGTTTATTTTTTGAGAGGTTTCCAAAGACAAGGCCTAGTTTTCTTCGACAACCTCGTAGGCCTATTACTGAGGCACATATGCACATGTGGGGGTAGATGATGCCCAGGAGGGAGGAGACTCCGTTTCCAACGAGGATATCAGATGATGCACTGGAGTTTTTAGCGAGTGTTGATGAGCATCCCTTCATTATCGTCCCTTGTACTTATGCGGGGTTGGATTAGCGAGGGCGTGCCAACATCCTCTTCACAGGTGATGAACCGCCAGATGATAGAGGTAATATTACTATTTTATTTAAATTTATTCTTACATTTTCTTTAACCTGTTTTTATTAAATTGTGTAATAATTTTTTTTTATTATTGTTGTGCACTTGTATATATTTTTCAGACATTGGCTCTTTTGATGGCGACGGGATGCCACCACCACCACATTATCTAGGTGTGGATCCTCATGATGATGAGGGCATGCTAGATGACGAGGATCATCAGGAGGTTGGTGCAGAGAGACCTACTTTTGTTGGTGTGCTGGTGCGCGGTTGACTTAATGATGCTAGATACAGGATGGAGTTGGGTGACCAACTCATTGCATTGATTCTTGAGGCAGGCATTAGACCCACTCATTACAGAGACACAAAGGCTAATGATAGGATATTATAGATGTGGAGAGGCATGCCGCGTGACATGTACAGCCTGATGTGGCATGTCATAGGAGTTACGATAGATTTTACATGACTAACGAGGGCTCTTGCACATTACGATCGAGTTGCAGCACGTGATGGACAGTTTGCGAGGTGCAGCATACCATCATCTCATGATCGTTCACCTCGCGCCGCGCGAGATGAGCATGACCCTCCACTAGCATCTAGCAGCAGTCATCATGGAGATGAGGCTGTACCATGGGACACGTCCAGTCAGTAGCCTGCAGCACCCATTAGTACTCATGATCATGAGCAGGCACCATTGACTTATGAGCAGGCCTCCACTAGTACTGATATTAATATTTTACTACCACCAACTAATCCATGACATTTATATTACAGTTTTATATTTTAAACATTATTCAGTTATCTATATATATATATATATATATATATATATATATATATATATATATATATATATATATGGTCCATGTATTTTATGTTCATGTTCCAGTTGTACTTAATTTACATGTTGGTGATCATCATGATGTGTATGTTGTTAGGTCATTTTAGATATGTTCATTTAATGTGTAGCTTGTAGAAAGATGTGTATGTGATGGCATGAGTTATTTGACATGAGATGTATATTTGATGTTTGTGTTGTGATGATGTTAATATATAACATTAATTGTGTTTTGTTAGATGGTCATGATCATGATGATGTAGTTAGTGATTTTGAATGTGTTTTTTAGTCCAATATGATGTTTGTACGATGGTTATCATGAACGTGATGTTTATTAATTAATTCAATAATAAATTATCATAATATTGTAAAATTGTAATATTTGTAATTCTAATTGTATTTAAAATTCTAAAATTGTAATTGTAATGGTATATATGTAAATTTGTAAGATTGTAATTATAATTGTAATTTTTTAATTTGTAAAATTGTAATTGTAATTTTAATTCTAATATAATTGTAATTGTATGTAAAATATTTGTAAAATGTTAATTGTATTACTGTGAAATGAATTTATTAAAATTTGTAAATTTGTAAATTTGTAAATTTTAAATAATTGTAAAATAATAAATCTAGAATAATATGATTTATTGTAACATAATAAAGTTTAGAAAATAATGCATATAAATTCTTGTACTTTTGAGTTATCATTATTTTATTATGATCTTAGATTAAAAAAAAAAAAAAAAAAAAAATTTATACAATACGCCATTGTTTTTGAGATCAACATAATTGCAAATTATCATGTCAATTACTGATTTTAACATTAACACAATGCAAATTAGCAATTAATTCGAAATACATATTATATTAATATTTCGAAAAACCCATCTTAAAAATTCTAAATATTGATGAAATAACACATGTACCATATCACGCTCAGTTCTCATTATCACCCTCATTATCTTCTGGCTCGCATGGCATGATAACACTATTGTTCTCAAAAATATGTTTTGATCTAGGGTCTTGTATCAATACGAACCACCAATCCCTATCAAACACATATGGGTAAAAAAACACCAGGTTGCAGTGCTTAGGGAAAACATAGGGCTCCTTAGCTTCATCCCACATCCTTCTAGAGTTGAAACATATCATCTTACTATCGCGATATTCCTTTACATTATTCTGATCAAAGGTGTCCCACCACTTGCACCTAAAAATAACACATTGGAAAGAAGAAAAATCCACTTCAATGATCTCTTGTATCTTTCCGTCGTAACCTAACGTCCCTCGTACTATATTTTGATCACAGTGGCTAGATCGACTAGATTGATCGAACTTGACTTCCACTCCACAGTCTTGTGTGATGTTTCCAGCATCGAAATTTTCTATGCGAAAATGGTGTCCATATGCCCACATAGATGGGAACAAATGCACCTATTATAAAAAAGTTAAAAAAATCATAGTGTCATGTGTCTTATAAATAATAATCCAACAGTTAAAATATGAAATGTAGATGTCTTAATATAAGTTTAAATTTACATATAAATTAAAAATATTATTACCGAGTTTTTGCACCCAATCCCTACGTTTAGCGCATCCTCTTCAGGATGTGGGTAACACCTGATAGCACCGTATTTCTCTCTAACTTGGTCAGCAACACAACTGTTGGGGAATATTTTTTGCATATTTTCTTTTAAATGATTAGGATAAAGCACACTTCTACCATTTAACCATCTGAATTCTTTCTTGCCACTATCCCATTTCACCCTATTTTGTTCGTACAATGCGACCCACAGTTGTGTAACTTCAGAATTGTAAAGAACAAATTAATTGATTGCTTCAATTTATGGATTCGCTGATGAAATCAAACCAACATTATATAATACTTAGAGATCAAAATATACATTATATCGAAGTTCAACATGAATTTTAATTACTTTTTGTAAATTTGAAAATTATAAGTCGCTTAATCTTTATCAAGTGCTTTTTCCCACTCGTTTGGAGCAACTCTCCTTCTCTTTTGTCTTCATCCATTTCATCGTCCCAAATCACCACACCTGGTCTCTTGTTGATCTGCTTGATGTACTCACTGGCATAATATAAATACTCATACGATATGTACCCCTCTACAATATACCCCTCAGGTTTTGCCCTTTGGCGAACAAAAACTTTCAATTTCTTCATATGCCTCTCTAAGAAGAACATCCAATGACAAGAAACAACCCCAACTAATTCAACCTCATCTACTAGGTGGATTGGAAGATGAACCTGTAAGTCCATGAAACTCGTCAGCAGTTCCTTCTCAAATATACAAACAATCTCAACTATCTCTTGATGCCACCATGGAATGCTAGCCACATGAATCTCCTTTGATGTGATCCAACATAAAAATGCAGATAATTTAGATATGGCACGTCTTGGGTCTTGAGGGAATTCATGTTTCACACACCCACGCATGAACGAAGGGTAATGACACTGCAAAATTATAAACACGTGCAATAATATACAAAATTAGTTATGTTTTATGATCCCCGCATGGGATAACATTTATTAATATAACAAATAATAAAATCATGCTTTTGACATTATAGTCACTCTTAGAAGATTCAAATTATCCTGCGATCTCAACCCTGACAAATGGTCATCCATGGTGAAGCAACATTGTAGTGAAGACCCGTATGAATCTGGTACCCTCACATCCATTATAACTTCCTTTGCTTAAGATATATCATTTTTTTTTTTAATCCATGGGACATCACCTTCTTTGAAAAACCATGAATTAGAGATACCAATGCCTACCTCCAATCCCTTGCATTCTAATAATCTTGGCCAATGTTTCTTTTTAGTTTTTGAAGTAATAAGATTTTTCCTAACAACCAATGTGTCACTTTTTTTCAATGATATGTGCCTCCATAAAGAAGATGAAACATTTTTAAATATATACATGGGATCTAATAAGTAGGCAATCTTAAGATGCTCCCAATATGGGTGGTCATAAAAGATATATTTCCTTTTCATCCCAATGGGAAATTTCTCAACATAGGTGTCGAAGAAATCTGGATCATCGAGCATAGGCTCCCCATTTGAATTGAACATTTCTATGAACTCCTTCTCCTTCTCTCTCTCATATGCTCTAAGCCATTCAGTCGGTGTCATTATTGGAGGCCTTTGGGTTCTCTCTTGTTTACCATTGAAAGCGGTTGTTGCTCTTCTGTAAGGGTGTTCTTCTGGTAGGAATACCCTAGAGAAATCATACACTCGCTTTTGTACGTCCTTGGACCATCTAGATTTCAGAGAAGGTCCATAACATTTACATCCAAAATACCCTTTTGTTACAAGACTTGTGAGATTGTATTTGTATACATTAATTAATATGCATGGCACATTAAATAATATCATGAATATCAGAACAAATATTACAACAAATTAAATAACTAATATGTGAAAGAATATTGTTACATATATAAACAAATCAGTAAATTAAACATGTAGTTTACCAGAGCAAAATCTTAAGCCTAGATAACCATGTGTCATGTAAGTACATATGCCATACAGAGTAAAAATCCTCTTTTCTGCGATGTGTCTTGATACATCATATAAATTTATCCCATCCCATAATTACTTCAATTCATCTATTAGTGGTTATAAGTATACATCCATATTCTTCACTTGTATTCTACCAGGGACTATGAGAGCCAACATAAGATGTTAATTGTTCATGGAAAACCATGGGGGGGTATTGTTATTGATCACTAATACAAGCCAAACATAATATTTCATGTTCTGGAGGGAATATGTGTTGACGCCATCCATGACTATGCTGAGTCGTAGACTTTGTACTTCATCATTGAATTTTTCGGGCCACGTATCCTCTATATGCTTCATGGCTATTGAATTAGTTGGGATTAACATAACTCCCTACCACATAGATAATTCTTTGCAATGAAAGAGCCTTTGAATCCTTGGGATTATAGGCATGTACCTCAATATCTTAAAAGGAGGACCAGTACGTGATTTACCCTTCTCTTTTTATTTATCATACCTATCATGCCCACATTTCGGACACATCTCTTTGTCTGCATATTCTCCTCTATATAGAATATAATTATTTGGACATGCATGATATGATATGTACTCAACATCTAACATTTTCAACAATTTCTTTTCCCCTTCGCAGCTACTGGGAGAGATATTATCACTCGGAAGAACCTTATCATTGAATAAATTGTAGTTAGTGATCATGGAAAAATATATTAATAAATGTAAATTAATGTCGATATAATTATTAATGTTCATAAAATTTACCATTTGTGATGTTCATTGTAGTGTACTGATTATATTTCAAATTTATATAAGGGATTAGTTTATGGTAACTCACCTCAAAAATTTTGACAAACATGCATTCGAAAATCCAAACTTTGATTTCAAGTTGTAAAGTAACATCGTTGTCCCCAACTGGGTAGACTTTCACTGACTGCCAGGTCCAAAGAGAGGGGTGGTGGAAGAAAATTTAAGGCTTTCGAAAAAGGCGTCAATGATATGAGCTTCATCCCCTAGCTGATCATCATTTTGGAATGCATATAACAACATTGTCTCCATGGTAGTAATATCTCTTAAGTAATCATCCATACCAAACTCTATTTGATTTCCTCCATTGCCAGCTTGTGAAGAACTACTATTGCTGTAGTCATTCCTAATTGGTGAATCTGGACATAGCAGGAATTTAATCGGTGGTTGATTCAACCATTCTTGGTATCGTTCCTCTCCAATTTTTTCTCTTAAGTCAATCTTATCTCTATTTTAAATTGTCATGGGGTGCAATGGAATATGGTAGGTAGGTCGTTCATCATCACTAGAATCCTAATAATTAAAAGAAAAATAAATTGAACATGACTAGTACAAAATATGTGATATCAGTTAGTAACCACGTTGACAGTATTGCATGATTATAAATTGGTTTGACGTTGAAATAATTACATATTAATCAATACATATATACCAAAAAATTATAATTATAATTACCATCATTGTCCTGGGATTGTGGCTAGAATATTCAATATTGTTACAATTTGTAGGGTGAAGCAGCTGTTTATTTTCATCTACCAAATGTGCCTTGTGGTATGCAGCTCCTGATAAGAACTTATGATGTTTAGGAGCAGTTTGAATATTTTATGCATCTAAACTCGATTCTCAATCTACATGAACCTGCAAATTTGTATACATTATAAATTTAATTAAATTGTGCATGATTGACTGCATGGATAAAAAACATAAATTCAATTAGATAGTGAAAATATAAAACAAAACTGAAGTAAATATTATGTCTCCAGATGGATAGGGAGAACTTCGTGATGGAATTTGAGAAATATTATGGAACGAGCTGGATTTTGAAGTGCATTTGAGCAAAACAATAATAAATTTTGGTGCACAAACCTCAATGTAATTTTGGTGCGTAATGTACTGATAACCGCACTGGTGCATTTTTGTTATTGCGCACCGGTGTCATTTTATAACCCAATGCACTGATATGGTTCGATTAAGGTACGCACCAGTAAATGAATAACCACAAATAAAAAAAGCACAACCCTATTTTCTTCAAGTGAAAAAAAAAACGGTAAATTGAGAAATGGGAGAAAAATATTTTCGAAAATATAATTTCATAAAACATCTCTTTAAATACTAAACACTTTTCATTATTTCACTATTTTTGAAAAACAATTCAGCCAGATATTTGCAGGATACATACCTGGAACAAACAGAGCACGAGAGCACTCTGGAGCAGGGAATTAAGTTCAAACAAAAGTATTCAGACAATCAGAATTCCAAACCTTGGTGATCCAAACCTTGTACCATAGAATTTCAAATGATGTGAGTAAAGTTTATTGATTTTTTTACTTTTTTCTGTAGTTTTTTTATGCAGTAAAAGAAAAAATCAAAGTCTATTGTATTTTTTTATTTTTTCTGTAGTTTTTTTTTATGAAGTAAAATAAAAAAATCAAAGTTTACTATTTTTTTACCTTTTCTGCAATTTTCAGAAACCAAAATAAAATTAAAAAATCCATTTTTAGAAACAAAAACCCTAGA
Organism: Pinus albicaulis; assembly: GCA_034641835.2. Classification (NCBI taxonomy): domain Eukaryota; kingdom Viridiplantae; phylum Streptophyta; class Pinopsida; order Pinales; family Pinaceae; genus Pinus; species Pinus albicaulis. Next base: position 1,447,307,936 of record CM076580.1, read on the forward strand.
TTATTTTTGTTTCTACCCTTTCTTCTCCCTCTTTCTATAATTTCATAATTAGGGCTTTTCAATTTAGATTTATATGGTTTGTATAGTCATAATACATCTAAAGCACAGGACGACTTGCATAGTCAGATCCCAATCCATGTTGGCCCTTGTGCCAATCTAAAAGAAAATAGATTTTTTTCGTCGGTGTGCCTTGTGTAACATAGCACACCGGTGCACTTTGTTATGTCAGTGCACCACGAAAGTATGGTGATAATATATATTAATAAAAAATTTAGCATTAAATATTAATTTTCAAGTATTTTCTTGCAAAAAAAAAAAAAAAATGGAACCAATTCAACAAATAAAACAGGACGACAAGGAAGAAAAGGATTGATATCTAAGTTTGTGAGTAATTGTTACTTCCTTATAGCAACTTAACTAGATTTCATTTTTTTATTTTTTAAGTTTTTTTTACAAAAATCATCATTGAATGTCTTCGAAGAGGTGCTAACATAAAAAGAAGAACCATTAGAGGAATTGATTGAAATTGGGTTAAATATGGGTTGTGAGTATATGTTGGTGTATCAGAACTTTATTGTGGAATTTGTAAGCATCTATCAATCTTGTTTTACTTAGCTCCGAATATAATTAATAGAAAAATAAATCTTTTATATTTAATATATGATTTGTTATGGGGTATAAAACTTGTAGGAAACAAAGTATGGCACTGCGCTAACAGATCAGATCTTGAAACATGGCATGTTACGCTATTTTGAAAGAATGTGTATAGTTTATGAGTCAATTGTTGCATTGGTATGTCATTTCTTTTCTATTTACATTAATGTATATCATTATTCTCACCAATGTGTATACACTCATTACATTTTACTTTTATGTTTGTAGATGGAAGGTGAAGAAGAAGAAAATAATCAACATTGTGAACAAAACATTCCTTAAAATAACCCAAGTCATGGAAGTAGCTCTCGAAGTGAGAACAGTTCAAGTGAAGAATGATGATCACAATGTTTGGATATCAAGGCAAGGCATTGTATTTTTTCAAATATGTTTGTGAAATCAGACATTTTCCTTAACGTAATGGACATAGTGTCCCAATTCAAAGATAAAGGGATACCAATAACTGTCCCATTTTGTATGACAAAGAATGTCTTATATATATCTATATATACATATATATATATATATATATATATATATATATATATATATATATATATATATATATATATATATATATATATATATATATCATAAAAAAAAGTTTTAATTTATTCTATTGCGTTCTCCATTGTCGTTCTCAAATGCACTAATAAAAATTTCATTCATATGAATATTGTTATAAGATATATGTGTGTCTACTTTTGATGAATAATGAATTTAAAACAATCACAATAATTACATTTTCACAGGTCGTTTTTTCTAAAACATAAAAAATGAAAACTGGTGTGTGTATTCTTACACCGATGCACTTGTATTCTTAAGCACACTGGTGCATTTTTACGACCTATGGGCACTGCACTAATACCAAAACCAGTTAAAAATATCGAGGCATTTGTGCGGTATGGCATGCCAATGAATTTCTGTATATATACGCACCGATTCCATTTCATGAACTATGGGCATTGCATGAATAATGATACCAATTATAAGTCTCGGTGTGTTTATGTGATACTATGCACCGGGGCATTTTTGTGTCTATACACACCAGTGCATTTGTACTACCTATAGGCACCGCGCGAATACTGATACCAATTATAAATCTCGGTGCATTTGTGTGATACTACGCACAGGGGTGTTTATGTGTCTATACACACCAATACATTTGTGCGACATATGGGCACTGCACGAATACCGATACCAATTATAAATCTCCATGCATTTGTGTGATACTATGCACCGGTGCATTTCTATAATTCTACACACCGGCGCATTGATATTGTTGGAACACCTAATCCTCCATGGGTAGGTGTGGAATGCAAAAATTCACAATGGAGTCCAAGTGACCTTGGAATGTGAAACCAAGAGTCACACCATTGTAGTATAAATGTACATCATGTATAATGGAAAAATAAGAAAGCTACACACTTATCCTTATATTGTGTGTTGAGTCTCTTATTGTGTGTGTTTATCTTTCTCATACACCATGTGTGTGTTTAACATGGTGTTTAACATGGTATCAGAGCTCCTGGTTTAGAAGTCCCATTAAGCTTGTGAATAGCACTAGTCTGTGTTGCATTATGTATTTTCTGCTCATAATCTATTCAGATCGAAACTCCTAGTGTTGTTGGTGCCTCTATATATTGTAAAATACTGGTGGCATACAGTTCTAAAAATCAATTCAAAAATTTTCCCTGATCTATCCTCTGTCCCCCAACATTCTGTCTCTCGTGTTGTTATGCACTCATTTTCCGTTGTAAGACTGCGCAATAGACTGCGAATCGTGAGCAAACACTATATTTGAAGGTATGAAAGTGTAGACTACAACTGTGAAAAGTGGGATGCAACGTTGAATCTCTGTGTTGAATGAATCATATTCCCTTCATACTCTCTGCTTGCCATTCACTGCATATGCATATGTTCATTACCAAAACAAAAGAACATTTTTTGTCATTGGTATCACTCACTCTTCTAAAAGTAGCGCTCTCCATTAATTCACGCTGGAATTTTCATCGCTCATAGGAAGGACCTAAAGAGTGAGATTTTGCTAGAAAACAAGGGAGAGATTGAGCAATTCCTTCCCAGGCAGCGAATCTCACCACCATTTCTCACAAATAGTCATTATACAATCCTGTAAAATGCAATCGCCCTCGAACAAGACACTCTTGTCATGTACAGTGGAGCAGACCGTGAAAAATTATCCAATGAGAGGATTTGAACCATCGTGAAGTAGTTCGGAAGCTGGACCGTCAAGGAGTGATTTGTCGAACCAGGAGGCTGTGAGGACGTGACTGTTTCACCAATTCATTGGAATTTTTCAATCAGCATTTGTTTTTGGTGAATTTCCTGTTTTTATATACTTCTATGGTGTCCTCCAAGAGATTCAATGTAATGAGAATGAAATACAAATTCGAGCTCTAAATGGGCCAGCCATTCGGCCTTTGAAAAAGGTGTTATTGGAGTAGAACATGGCCCTTCATTTTCTACAATTGGGTCCATAACTGTGCTGAGCTCTGCATCGAATTCCTCCAGAAGAGCCCTAACGGTTTCCATGATCTCTTGTACTGGCTGATGCCATGCTCAACTTCCTCTGCACACCTTAATACTCACTAGTGCAATATGTTGAGGCAATTTCAAATGCAATAGAATGTGTTGTACCGTTTTCACTCATCTTTAGAGTTAAGATTTGATTGTGGATTTACCTCTGAAGGATCGAGCCGAGTAGCCCTGGAGGACCTACGTATTGAAGAAATATTTGGGTGGATGCGTGGATCACTGTTTTCCCTAGCTCCCTACATTGCAAAATCTGGAGGAGCCATATATTTCTATTAAGAAGCCAAGTGAATCCTCATGCGTTCAAGCTTGGCGTCGCTACCTCACCCATTCAAGCTTGGCATTATTGTCTCACACATCTTGGTGTATATGGTTGGCGTCATTGGTCATGCATCCCAAGTATATATATATATATTACCTATGAGTTAAACCTTTTTCACCAAGTTAAACATTTTTGAAGACTGCTAATCTGTGTGAACTCATGTGGAGAATCGGTCCTAAAATTGCATAAGAGAACAAATATATTTTGGGTGGTTTAAAAAAAAAGGAAGTAGTAATATGCATTTTTGTGGTGTAGTCCCTCACTAGTAGGCTCATATATATGAGTAATATGTATGAATACTAAGAGTCTAAATTGTCCGTATATCCATTTCACATTGGTTGTCTGGTGCACATTGAGTGAGTTCATAGTTGCAATCAGTATTTGAAGTGAAAATTTGAGTTATTGGAAAAATTGTTGATTGTCCTCCATCATTTGAGGAGTAGATTTTGTATTTTGGGAATTCCATAATTCGAATTTCTTTAGAGTCATTTGTATTTCTTGAAATTAAGTTGCATCACGTTGTAAACGGGTGCATTTTCGGTTGAAGCCGACACCCTTTATTTTTGAGCCTAAGTCGTTGAAAAATGACTAAAATCAATGAGGCATTAGAGTTGTTGAATAACCTCATTCATTCCAATGTTCATGATATGATAAAAATGAGCAAGAATTCTCTTTGTAATATTCAAATTTTTTTGCAAGATGCACACGAAAAGATTGATTTTTTGCAGTTGGAATCTCAGCTTCAGCAAGATGAAATTCAGCAAAAGAGTCACCATTCTGAACTTGTTTCTGTTCAGAAGATTGTGAAGGACTCCCATCAGAAGAAAGAAGATAAAGTTGCATTTGATTCACATTCAGTTCCTTGTATGAGAGCATATTTACATGCAGATGCAGCAGTTCAACCTGCACTTCTCAAGCCCATCATCATACCTTGGGAGGATCTTGTCCACAATAAGCACAAAACTGGTCTTGGATATGACAAGGATGTGTCCTTTCATATTCCAGACTACCCGAAGCCCATCATATTTCAGAGTGTCGGATTTCTGTATGACAATTCACCTGCAGCTGTTCCAGATCCTGCTCCATAACAACAACGACAAATTGTAAAATGCCAACACTATGATTGAGTTGGCCATAAGAAATATCACTGTTTTTATCTTCATCCATGCAATCACTATGGTCAGCACACCCATTCTTCAGATAGATGCTTCAGAAAAAAGCCTCCTGCAAGAACAAAGATTCATCTTGGATGGATCGCTTCTTAGCAATGGGCATCAACAGCCAAAAGATGTTTAAGTCCCATGTCAGAACATGTTCAAGAATATTAACAAAACTTGTAGTTGAGTTTTCGCCATCATCTCACCTTGTCCCTGACAGGGGGGGAAATGGTGGTCATGTACAAGATTCGACGTCAGATCAAGCGAGCCTGAGCGACAATCTCTCATTCCATGTTCAAAGTTGTAGCCAGAGACACAACAGTTCAAGCGAGCCTGAGCCACAATTCGTCATTCCAGATTCAGAGATGTAGCTAGAGACATGGATACGCATGAGCATGCCTTCGGTTGGTGGACAACATTAGACCATCATCTTTGGTTGGTGGATAACCTAAAACCATCACAGGTAGTAGAAATCCCTTCTTTTAGGTTGAAGGTCCCCCTTTCATATATGAGGGACACTTCCTCTAGCAGAAGCCTTCAGCTTCTTTCCAGCTTTAGTTGAGCTCCAGGAAATGCTTCAAGCATTCTAGTGTTGTTGGTAATCCTAAAACCATCACATGCAATAGACCTCCCTTATTTTCGGTTGAAGGTCTCCCTTTTTTATGAGGGACAATTCCTCTAGCAGAAGCTTTCAGCTTCTTGCCAGTTTTGGAAGAGTTCCGGGAACTACAACAAGTATTGCATTCCAGTGTTGGTGGTCATCCTTAAACCACCTTTTTTTTCGAACATTTTAGAGAGTTGATTCAGCCCAAGTGTTGCCATGTATACTTTGTAGATTTGTATTACAACTCTCTTCTTGGACTCACACAAACCCCTTCGGATTAAGGGGGGGAATTTTGGAACACTTAATCCTCCATGGGTAGGTGTGGAATGCGAAAAGTCACAATGGAGTCCAGGTGACCTTGGAATGTGAAACCAAGAGTCACACCATTGTAGTATAAATGTACATCATGTATAATGGAAAAATAAGAAAACTACACGCTTATCCTTCTATTGTGTGTTGAGTCTCTTATTGTGTGTGTTTATCTTTCTCATACACCATGTGTGTGTTTAACATGGTGTTTAACAGATACGACCTATGGGAACCGCTCAAATCCCAAGAGTAATTAGAATGGCCCAGTGCATTGTATCACCAACATTACCTCTACAAGGAAAAGACCCTCTAGAAGAGGTTATAAAGGAGGTTTTTAGTGTTATAAAATTGGCCAAAGCTGTCAAAAATACATTTGCTACAACATCTATTTATGGTTATGGAGGTTTTGGTGGAGATTTTAACGAAAATTCAACACAACTAAAAAAAATGGGCGGGTGGAGGTTATTACGGATGTTTTTTTATCAGTGCGCTACTCTGGATTTAATGCACTAGTGCGTACATGAAGATGATTCCCCATGGTTTTCTTATTCGAATGAATGCACCAAGACATTTAGGTGTAAAACCGCACCGGGCGAAGTGTTGGTTATACAACACATGGGGCCATTCTAATTGGTCTTGGGATTTGTGCAGTGCCAACAGGTTGTATCAACACACTGGTGCATATACCTTTATGATGAACCAGTACATCATATCACAGAAAGGCACCGAGATTGATAATTGGTATCGGTATTCGTGTCGTGCCCATTGATAGTAAAAATGCACCGGTGCTTATAGATACATAAATGCCCCGGTACGCAGTATCACGCAAATGCACCGATATTTATAGCTGGTATCAGTGCTTGTGCGGTGCCCATGGATCGTACAATGGCACCGGTGTGTATAGACACATAAACACATCGGTCGATAGTTAATGACACACACTGGTTTTCATTTTGTTTTTTTAGAAACATCGACCTATGATAGTCCAATTATTGTGATTGTTTTAAGTTCATTATTCGTCAAAATTTGAAACATCTTATAAAAATATTCATTTTAATTACTTTTTTATTAATGCATTTGAATGTGTTGTTTGGATTAATTTTTTATATCATATCAGAATTATTGTGGTTTTTTTAAATTCATTATTCATCAAAAGTCAACACATATATATCTTATAACAATATTCATATGAATTAAATTTTTATTAGTACATTTGAGAATGTCAATGGAGAACACAATAGAATAAATTAAAACATATTTTATGATTATATATATATATATATATATATATATATATATATATAAAGATCACCTTTTATATATATATATATATATATATATATATATATATATATATATATATATATATATATATATATATATATATATATATATATATATATAAGGTGATGTTTATCATACAAAATGGGACAGTTCTTCGTATCCCTTTGTCTTTCAATTGGGACACTATGTCCATTACATTAAACAAATTGTCTGATTTCACAGACATATTTCAAAAAATACAATGCGTTGCTTTGATATCCAAACATATTGATCATCATTCTTCGCTTGAACTAATGTCACTGCTAGAGCTACTTCCAGGACTTGGATTATTTTCAGGAATGTTTTGTTCACGACGTTGATTATTTTCTTCTTCTTCACCTTCCATCTACAAACATAAAAATAAAGTGAAATGAATGTAGATATATTGGTGAGAATAATGAAAATTGCAATTTTAAATAACATACATCAATGTAAGTAAAAAATAAAAATGATGTACCATAGCAACAAATGACTCATAAACTATACACATTCTTTCAAAACCATGTACCATGCCATATTTCAAAATTTCATCTGTTGACGTAGTTCCATACTTTGTTTCCTACAAGTTTTATACCCCATAAAAAATCATATATTTAATATAAAATATGTTTTTGTTCTATTAATTAGATACGGAGCTAAGTAAAACAAGATCGATAGATGCTTACAAATTCCACAATTAAATTCTAATATGCCAACATATACTCACAACCCATATTTAACCCAATTTCAATCAATTTGTCTGATGGTTCTTCTCTGTATGTTAGCACCTATTTGAAGACATTCAACGTTTATTTTAGTAAAACAACCTAAAAAATACAAAAATGAAATCTAGTTAAGTTGTTATAAGGAAGTAACTATTAGTCACAAACATAGAGATCAACCCTTTTCTTCCTTGTCGTTCTATTTTATGTGCTGAATGGGTTCCATTTTCTTTTTTTTTTCTGCAAGAAAATTCTTGAAAATTAATATTTAATGCTAAATTGGTTATTTATTGTACCTAATGATCTAAAAATTCAATGATTACATATTACATTTGAAGCATGTTGTTATTGAGATGGCTCCTCCTGTGATGCAATTTTGTCCATTTATTTGACCATATCCTTATACACCTTTTTGGACATTCCTACTGACATATTCCTAATATTAGCTCGTTAATCTTTTGAGATTTTCATAATCTTCCTAAAAATGTAACATGAAAATAAAATATTCAATTTTTATATTGATATATGAAAAGTAAATATTAAAAAAATGATATTTATAAATATTTCTAGACAAACATTTAAAGGAATATTACTTTTCATTCCTTCTTTTTTGTTGTTGTATGTTTTTGCTATTAAAAGTCTGGCATGTCTCATTGACCAATTCTCTAGAACCTCTTCCTGTAGTTTAGATAAATTTTGGTTCTTGGAATTATTGAATTGATTTTTGTATTATAAGTGGAAAGAACATTTATACATTCGTTCCACTAGATCCCTCAAACTTCTCTAAAAGTTTTTCCCCCTTGCTTTAACTTCCAACACCACTTCGGATGAGCTAAGGAGCAATTCATTTTCATTTGCATGTTCTATTTTTTTTATTTTCTTAGAACAACATTCCTTTTCTGAGTTCCTGGTCCCTGTAGAACATTAAATAGATGTGAATTGGTAGACTGTTTGAAACATGTTATCTAAAAACGCATCGTAAAATAGTATAATAGACCATACGGTGCATTCGGTATTATAAATGCACCACACAAATAGTGTGATAGACCATACAGTGTGTGGGGTATTATAAACGCACCGTAAAAATGGTTCAATACACCGTACGTTGCTATCCTCATTAAATGGAACACTGGTGCTCTATTTCAGATATGGCACATAGATTTATAAAAAATGTTTTCAATTTTTTTACTATAGATTACTTGCGCGGTGCGCTGCATAATACAACGCGCCAATGCGGTAGCATACGCAGGGTGCACCGATAAAGAAAAAGTCCATTTTTTTGAAAAATTCACGCAATGGCTGAATGGATTGGGATTCGACTATGCAAGTCATTTCGTGGGTTGGAATTAAATCTAAAATGAAAAACCCTAATTATGAAATCACAAAAATAGGGAGAAAAAAGAGAAAAAAACAAAAAATTGAAGGGTTTAGGGTAAAAATGGATAAAACTACAGAAAAAGTAAAAGAACTGCAAAAAAAGTAAAAAAATTAATGAAATTTAATCACAACATGGTTCGAAATTCTATGATACAGGGTTTGAATCACCAGAGGTTTGGCTTCTGATTGTCTAAATACTTCTGTTCGAACGTATTTCGCTGCTCCACAGTGCCCTCCTGCTCTCTTGCTCCAGGTCTGTCTCCTGCAAATATCTGGCTGAAAATTTTAGCAAAATTAGTGAAATAATGAAAAGTGTTTAGTATTTAAATAATTATTTTATGAAATTAGATTTTCGAAAATATTTTGCCACCGATTTTTCAAATTGACGCATTTTTTTCACTTAAAGAAAATAGAGCTGCGTTTTTTTATTTGCATTTATTCGTTACCGGTGCGTCTTAGTAATACGATGCACCGGTGTGTGTTATGATGATAAGTTCACCGGACTGTATAAAGTTTTTTTTTTGTATGTAAGATCCTAGTAAAATAATGATAATTCTAAAGTACATAAATTTATTTTCATTGTTTTCTAAACTTTATTATGTTACAAAAATTTATATTATTCTAGGTTTTTTATTTTACAATTATTTGCAAATTTACAAATTTAAATAATTTAATAAAATCATTTCACATTAACACAATTAAAATTTTCACATTAATAGAATTAAAATTTTACAAATATTTTACATACAATTACAATTACAATTAGAATTACAATTTTACATTAATTTAACATACATGAATTATGATTACAATTACAATTACAATTTTAATTTTACATACAATTACATTTACAATTTTACATAGAATTTCATTTACAATTACAATTACAATTTTACAAATATTTTACATACAATTCAATTAAAATTACAATTACAATTTTAGAATTTACATACAATTAGAATTATAATTACAATTTTACAATTTTAATATATACAATTACAATCATTTCATAATAAATTAAATATTACAATTAAAATTAAAATTTTACATTAATAAATATTTTACATACAATTACAGTTAAAATTAAAATTAGTACGTGATTGCATAGTCATAGGAGGTCCGTGAGCTCTGCAAAAACCTAATCGATATGTCTACCGCCATTGCCTTCATTTCCTCAGCCCTGGTAGGCTCTGTAGTTGCCGATACCAAGGCAGAGCACACAGGATCTGTGAGTTTCCATGTCGCGATCCCCTGGGGTCTCTACGCTCAGAAAATGCACAGCTCGTAGGACTGTTTCACCCATTCGGAAACATATTTGGCTCTGGTTGTAGAATCAAGGTTTAAACCCACCTGCACAAATGAGGAAGCTAATGGCATTGACGCGTTTCTCATGAATTATTCTGGTGGCTATACCACCACTGCTCTTACCACAGTCACAAGGGTTTCAGCTGAGGCTCAGATCTAGGATTAATCTCCATCTTTATGGGTAGCCACTGACACCACTGAGGGCAAGGGATCGGGGTCTTTGACTAGAGTCTTGGTTGCATTTGGGACTGCCTAAGCAAAAAAAATTCTCCACAGTAGTGGGGCGATAGGAAGCTGGACAGAGTATGCTGTAGAAATCCATGTCTACAAATATTATGCGATCCAAGCAAGTGTGCCCTTAGATTCCACTTCCTCCCCATGCAAGAAGTAGTCTCGCTTCTTGGGCCAGCTAGATCTGCCAACAAGAGCCCCTGCATTTCAGATCCAAATCACTCTCCTCTCTGGAAAAATGATGCTGCAATGGGTGCGTGCAACAGACCTTGTACAAGAGCTTTCAAGCAAGCTCAAACTTCGGCTAGGGATTCCCTCCTCTGATCAGAGATTATTGTATAAAGGTAAACAATTAGAGAACCCTTTTCCCCTCTCCTTTTAGTGTATTCAAAGAGATGCTTCTATTATTTTAACCCTGAGGCTAAGAGGAGGGTCCTTTGGGCAGACCTCCTCTACACCTCCATTCTCCTACAAAGATGCAGTCCATCCTCAGACCTCTTCGAAAGCTGCTTAGCCAACCATGGCTCCCAAGCCATTTCTAGCGGATAAATTGGAGGAAATTCCCTCTATAGAACTCTCTCATCCTGTGCTTGCCGATCATTATCAGACATTTGCTGAAACTGAAATCATGTGGTGATTTAATGGCCTATGGCCTCGTACAATAAATTTATACCAATGGATCCACTCCAACTGGACTAATAAAAGCAAGATCTACATATGCTCGTAAGGCTTCTTCACTGTGGCTTTGGTTCAAATGAAGATTAACAGAAAGCCCTAACTGGAGGTCCTTGGTTCTGGGGCACGATTGGGCTTTTCATCACTCCATGGTTTCCAGATTTAGACCCTTCTACAGCTGTCATCACCAAACTCTCCATTTTTGTTAGGCTTCCGAACCTTTCGGCGCATCTATGGCACTTCTCTGTTTTCATATCCATAGGAGATTCCTTAGGCCGCTATCTTGCCACAGAAAACTCAAGAAGGGGTAATGTACTCTACACTTATGATAGATTGTGCATGGAAATAGACATTAGCAAAGGATTATCGGATCAGATCAACCTCAAATTTGGGGAATTCCATTGGACACAAACTTTGGATTATGAGAATACGGCCTTCAGATGTCACCATTGTCATCAAACGGGGCATCTCCAAAATACTTGCTCTAAGCTAAAAGACAAAAAGAATAATCTCAATCACAAACCCAAATCCAAGACCTGGAATCCCTGTGTCCCTGCCCCCCCCATGGAGGACACAGACTCTTCCAGCTCGGATGAAGAAGAAATTGATGCAGATGGGAAGAATATTGAGACTTCGATGGACGCTCCCTCAGTCAATATTGTAGATCCTTCTGCACCTCTGATCCTCTTCCTTTGATTCTGATAAGGATATTCCGCCCTCAATTCAGAATAGTCTACAACTGGTCATGGTCCAGCCAAGTTCTAATGGCTGGATCAAAGTAAGCAAGAAAAAGGGAAAAAAATTGCGTCTGGCAGATTCCACCCACTCTCGGTAGATATCTTTGTCTAGCTCTCGTTTTTCTTCTCTCCTTGTTATCTCTTATTCATTCCTTGCCAGTTATTCAGGAACAGGGTTCTTAGCCTTCCACCTCTGGCTCCCCTACTTCTCATCTTTGCTTGCATGCAAGCTCTGTTTGTACAATACGTCTGTTTAGAAAAAAATAAAATTACAATGAGTCCAAATACAAATACAATTTTATAATTTTACATACAATTAAAATTTCAATTTCAATTACAATCATGACATAATATTTAATTAATATCATGGTCATTTAATATTAAATTAATTAATAAACATCATCACGATCATGATAACCATCGTACAAACATCATATTCGACTAAAAAACACATTCAAACATCAAATTAACATTATATATTAACATCATCACAACAGAAACATCAAATATACATCTCATGTCAAATAACTCATGCTATCACATATATAAATCTATCTGCAAGCTAAACATTAAATGAACATATCTAACATAACCTAACAATATACGCCACATAATGATGATCACCAACATGTAAATTAAGTACAAATGCCACATGAACATAAAATACATGGACCATATACATATATATAACTGAATGATGTTAAAAATATACAATTGTAATATAAATTTCATGTATCAGGTCGTGGTAGTATAACAGCATCAATAGCAGTACAAGTGGAGGTTTGTTCAGTAAAGGGTGCAACCTCGATGGTCAATGGTCGATCCTGTTCATGAGATCATGATCACTAGTACTGATGGATGCATCGACAACTTGTCGTAGTACAACATCAATATAAGCATTAGTAGTGGAGGCCTGCTCAGTCAATAGTGCAACCTCGATGGTTTATAGTCTAAACACCTACTCATGACCATGACTAGTACTGATGGATGCTGCAGCAGGCTGCTGGCTAGACGTGGCCAATGGTCCAGCCTCATCTCCATGATGACTGCTGCTAGATGTTTCTAGTGGAGCCTCATGCTCATCAGGCACAGCGCGAGGTGAACGATCATGAGATGCATGTGAGTTGTTGCTCATGGAGTGCCCATCATGTGTCATTACTTGACTACACCTATAGCTACGGAAAACCCTCCTTAGTCACGTAACATATATCATAGCTCCTACGACATGCCGCATCAGGCCGTAAATGTCTTGTGGCATGCCTCTCCACATCCATAATAGCCTATCATCGACTTGTATGTATTTTTAATAAATAGACCTAATGTCTGCATCAAAAATCAATGCATAGAGTTGGTTTCCCAACTCCATCCTATATCTAGTCTCAAGTCGACCGCGCTTAGCAAAAGGTGATACCGGTGCACCATGAGCAGGATCATGTCTTTTTTCTACACTAGCCTCATCTTGATCATGATCAACTTCGACATCGACCATGTCCTCATTGTCATCAGAATCCACACCTGGATCATGTGGTGGATCCGCCATCTCCTCACTATCAAAAGAGCCAATCTCTGCAAAATATATACAAGTACACAACAATAATTAGACAATTTCATTACACAAATTAGTAAGAAAAGTTAAATAACATGTTAGAATACATATAAATAAAACAGTAATATTACCACTATCATCTAGCAGCTCATCATCTGTGAAGAGGATGTTGGGACACCCTCGCCAATCTAATCCAACATAAGTACATGGGACCATAATGAATGGATGCAGCTCGTCAACACTGGCTTGTAAGTCCAGTGCAACATGCGATATCCTAGCTGGAAACATAGTGTCTCCCCTCTTGGGCATCATCTATCCCCACATGTGCATCTGGGCCTCAAACATCGGCTTACGAGGCTGTCAAACAAAACTAGGTCTCATCTCTAGAAACCTTTCAAAAAGTAAACAAAAAAACTCTGAAGCGAAAGGGAAGTTGACCGTCCCTTGTGCATGAGAACGACATCTATCTAAGGCCATACAAAACTGCTGTAAAAAATTGGTAGACCACCTGACAAGTCGTGGCTGCTGTACTAAAGAATCAACATAATACAAAAGCGAGCAACTAATGCGTTTCCCGTCACTAGTGTTTTGTGAAATGGTAGAAATGATATGTGAGAGGCACTACACATCGTGTCTACCAAATGCATCTATATGTAATTGACCTCCAGGTACCCGAAACTTTGAAGGAGACAGTACATGTGGTCCAATGTATCTCTGGGAGTAAACTAACTGACTCCCTGCTACACAACCAGCTGGAACATCTGGGAATGAGGGAAAATCCACCCCTCTCCTCAATAGTCCTATAATAAAATAAATATCCTCCTCAGTGGGTGTGTACCACTAGTCAAGACCAACCTGCAAAGCTTGTCACTAAACATTTCACCTACGGATAAGATATCTCAAAAACACACTATGGGCTTTTAGCGAAGTAGCCTCCTCATAGAACTTGAGGAGGCCTACCTAGCTAAGGATCCGCTGAGTATCTGCTGTAATAGGGCTAGGGTATGAATCTCTCTCCCTCTCTTGGGCCTCCCATTGGAAAATCATGTCATAATATTCAACCTATTGTTGCTGATATACCTCCTCTTCTCTATGAATCATTGACATATTAAATAAGTTTTTTTTATTAAAACAGACATGTATTTAGGAATATACATATATATCTTTTTTTTGAAATAAGAACAAACAAACCAATCGGTGCGCCACAAAAACAGTCACGAACCGGTGGCAGTGTGGCTTAAGTTTGTAGCGCACTGGTGCCTGTGCCCCTAATGAAATACAATGCACTGACCTGGGTGCCGCTGTCTAATTTTAAAGCACTATTGACTATATCTAAGTTCAGAATAGTGGTGCGCTGAAATAAATATATGCCCCAGAGTGTATAGTTGTGTCAGTGCACCGACTTCATGAAAATTACAGAGTTGATGGTGTGGTATTTTACCCGGCCACATCGTTGACTGTCTCGAAATGTAGAATGTGGTGCGCTGACATACACCAGTGCAGATAATTCCGTCAATGAACTACACTGAGATTCCCATGGTCATTGGTGCACCTGGCTAGATAAGTGCCATGCATTTTATTTTATTTTAATTTAAAATTATGGAGGGCACCTTTCGAAACCGCCTCGAAAACGATGTAGATACCGTTAGCACCGGTGATGATGCGACATGTAAATTTTACAGGCACCATCGCTATCTGGTGTGAGCCGAATAGCTCAGGTGCACTGCGTGAATTTTTTTTTTCTTCTTTTTTCTTTTTTAATGGTTATTTCTAAGGTTATTTCAAATTCTAATCCATTAAAAGGCTTAATTATGAAAAAACTAGAAAAATACCTATACATTTCACCGTTGACGAGGCATATTGGCTGTAAAATTTGCAAAATAAAATTTGACCACCATTTTTCAAAATGAAAATTGGAGATTGGTGACCAATGCACAGCATCAGTGCGTGCACTAGGTGCAATGAGAGCACCGATGTCAGGGCAGCTCAGATAAGGGGAAATGGCACTGGGGCTTGAGAGCTCTTGAGCACTGAGGAAAGTGATAAATGTGGTTTTTTGGCCATAATTTTTTTTTTATTTAACCCTGTTCCAGTGCGCAGGGTTTTATAGGTGCACCAGTATGCTTTCTTAAAACCGCATCAGGTGATGTCAGATTTGGCGCATTGTTAATAATGCACCGGGGTTGTTCCCTAACATTCCACTGGGATGTTTCAGTTTTTGCACAATGTTTTGATGATGCATCGAGGTGGAATATTTGTAACGCACTGGTGTAGAATAGTCCTAAAGCATCGATTATTTGGCCTAATTTTTTTTATTTATTTAACACTATTCTAGTGCCTGAGTTTTATAGGCGCACCAGTACTCTTGGATAAGAATTCACCGACATGTTTCTGTTTTGGCGTGGTGTTTTATGATGCACCGGCGCGAAAGAGTACTGAAGCACCAGTGTGTGACCGTAATATGAAAGCTCGGGCGAGTTTGTACGTCATGCATGCTGTCGAGTGTGCCAATGTTTTATGTGCACCAATGCATTCCATGGTAGAGTGCACACCGGTAATTGAGAGCTCAGGAGCACTGGAAAATGAAAAATTCGGGTTTTCTACCGTAATGTTTTTTTTTATTTTAACCCTTTACCGGTGTGCGTGGTTTATAGGCACACCGATTCTTTTTCTTACAAACACACCAGTCAGTTTGTGTTTCGGCACATTGTCTTATGATGCACCGGTGGGGTTTCTTTCTAACAAAATGATTGGTTTTGGTTTTGGCATGGTATTTTATAATGCATCTACACACAAGAATTGAGATGCACTGGTGCTATAGAATAATACAACGGACCAGGCGGGTGTGTACGGAGTGCATGGTGTGGGGTGTGCTAATGTTTTTGCAAGCACCGATGCTTTTGGTATTGGAAAGCACCAGGGAAATTCTTAATGATAAGCGCACCGAGCGGAAAATATCCACAAAACCCTCTGCCCGCCAACCTTCTTAGGTAACCTCCGCTAGAAACGAATGTATGGGGTATTTTTCTATGGGGTTCTTAAAAAACATCCACTATAGGGTCTTTTCCTTGTAGTGTACACCTAGTGCTATTTTTTACCTTAACGGCCCAGTGCGTTCTCCTTCGACCGCCCCGGGGCTCCGACTACAAGTATGCACCGGTGTGTTAAATGAAAAAACATCCGTAATTACCTTCAGCCACCCATTTTTTTTAGTTGTCTTGAATTTCTATTAAAATCTAAACCAAACCTCTGTACCCATAAACGGATGTTGTAACAAATGTTTTTTTGACAATTTTGGCCAACTTTATACCACTAAAAACCTCCTTTATAACCTCTGCTAGAGGGTCTTTTCCTTGTACTGTTGGTCTCGTAATTTTGATATATAATTTTTCACTTCTTCATCTTCATCCATCATAGTTAATCTTTCTGAGGGCTTAATGGGTATGCAATTATTTTTTGGAGCATTTTAGAACCTAATACTGATATAAATGCTTCAATATTCCCTTGTAATCATTTCAAATTAATTTTTTAAATAAAAGTTATGAAATTTTAAAAGAATACACACATTTTGCTTTCTTTTAAGGAGCTCGATATTGAACCTGATGTATCTCTATGATTTAACATCCTCAATATTGACACTTAGTTCCTGTAGCATCCCTTTGAGTCTTCCTTCCAAGGCCACAATTCATACATAATTTGGATTCTTCGACACAAAGTTATGCCCGATCTCCACAATGAAATAATTATGGGCTTATTCAATAGAGAGAACTTGTATATCATGCCACATGTCATTATTTCGACCTTGGGCTATGAAATTAGTACACAAGAAGCTACAGTCTATGAAATATTTTCCACTTTTTATAGAATTCATATCTGATGCCTAACACGAAAGTTATGACAATTTTCCCTCAGCCACCTATTTGAGATAAAATTATGGAGCTTGTAAAAAACCTAGCTTCCTTAGATCATATCTCCAAAAATATAGCAAACTAAGATCTGAAATTTTTATAAAACATTTAATGCGATGTCTTTTTCATGTGGTAAAAAAATCCACTTCTGAAATATTGTAAGACAAAATTTATAGCGAACATTCCAAGATGACCTTTTTGAATAAGAGAAACCTTAGAATCCCAAGCTCTATACCAAATTTTATGAAACTAGCTCACAAAATAGAAGAAAATATGGATCAAAAACCTATAAATAAACCTCTTCAAGGAGGAAACCTCATTTACATTAAATAAATGAACAATTTTTGGATTATACAAATGAAAAAACCTACCTTCTATATATACCAGTCTAAGGGGTCACAATATAACAATATGGGGACCACATGTGTACAAAAATAACAATAATGGGGCTACACATATGGGGCACAATAATAAAAATATGGGGAATACATGAGAACAACAATAACAATAATGGGGCTACACTAGCAATAAAAATAAGGGTCTACACTAGTATTATAGGGACCTAACATTGAGCTCACGAATACTCATCCAATAAGGGGTAGTTGATATATATGTTTATCGTGCAATAAATTTTGTAGTGAAATCAATTTCTCACTTAGGAGGTAGTCTCGAATCTATTCTGGAAAAAAATTAGAAAGATCTTGAATGATGGGTAATATTTCCAAGGTGGCCAACTTGTCTTTAGCATTAGTGAAACCCACTTGTACAACATAAATTTTTCATCCCTTCCTAAGGTATTTTCCCAATTGGGATGGAATAATTAATCACAATTTTATGGATATTTTAACACATTGGATTTCCTTTCTATCACCCTCTTGATTGAGATAACTAAAAATTTTTTCTTTACAGTTTTGTAACGACCAACACTCTTCCAACCAGTACATTCTGATAAAGACATCGTAGGACCCAAAAGGTAACACATTTAAATTCACATTAATTCGGTAATTTTCTGCCTCAATAGGACAATCAATTATTGTGGCTATCACTGTCCTTTTTTCCTCAGTTTCCAATTTCACTAACCATAGATTCCTAAATTTGCGAATCTAGAATTGACATTACTCAATGACTTTAGGGTTGAGATAACTTAAAGTAGATCATGGGTCTATCAAAATGGATATAACATGGTTTCATATCTTACCTTCGAACTCGATCATAGAGGTATGGTACTTGGCTTGATGATCATCTAAGGCTTCATTAATCCATGGTATGGTGTGCACTACTTCACCCACCATAGAGGACTCTTGAATTTTGGTAGCCTGTTCGATTCTTGAACGATGAGGACAATTTTTATAATAATGAGACTCGCCACAACCCAAAAATTGGAGTGGTATAGATCCATCCATGGAATCTACGCATGGTATTGTAAGTAGCATCAATACCATGCTATTCATACACACATGGTATTTATCCACCCTTGGTATTGTAAGTGGCATCAACCCATGGTATTCATTCACCCATGGTATTTTACCCACTCATGGAATCTATATGTGGTACAGTAACTTCAAAAAACTATAAGTAACTTGTCACATTTTGTAAAAGGAGAGATTTTCCACCTCAATGTAGCTTTTACAGTTATTATTAGTTTTAAAAAAAAGTATTTGTGTTTTCATTTACAGTGTGCTCTCTCCTTTTCCTAACATTCTAATTTTTTAGATCTTGGGGGCCTAACCGCCACGAAGATGCATTTCAATTTTTTATATCTTGCGAGGATCCCCGTAAGATCGAGATTAGTGGTATGAAATTGAGGTTATGACTCCATGGGAATGAGGGTTTGAAGGATATTTCGGTTTCATAGTTTCTCAGCCAACTTCATACAAGTTTCATAACTTTGACATAAAAATTTATTGGGCCACATGAAATTTTTTTTTTTTCATTTTTTTTTAGGAATTGTTTTTTGGGTGAACAATTTGAAGATTAGATATGAAAAACTTGGTACAAAATTTACAAAAACTAATAACATATATGGATTTCCTATCAACAAATACCCAAATTAAAAAAAATATCGGCTAAGTTAGAGCTCGAATGAGGGAGATATTGGTGGTGTTATCCTTAATAATAATTAGGTTGGTTTAGGAGTGTCTTTTTGAGTTAGGATAGGCTGTTATGGTCAAATAAAGTCATGAAATTGATTAAAATTCATGGTTTTTATATAGTTTTAAAAGGTTTAAGTGGTCATTGGTCAGGTGACTAAAGTTTTTTCAAAGGTAAAATTCAAAAATATGAATGCATGGGTTAATTGAGTCATTTTGTTGACACTTGGCACTTTTTCCCCGATTCCACATAGTTTTCTGTGCAAAACAACTTGTTTTCACTAAGGACTCACCTGACAGTTCTGTAGTGAATCTGTCATCCCACCAACTAAGATTGCTACGAACTCAGGTTTTTCTACCAATAATGAGGGGATTGGTTTGCTGTCATCATTTTAGTGGTCAGAGGTCAGTTTTTAATCATGTACATAATTGTTTTGGGTCATCGTTTGATGTATTTCATGCTTGGTAATAATCACACCTCAATCATTTTGATTTCCCTCTCACCTTTCCTTCCTAATTTAACCTTGCTTCATTCAAGCAACATCACTTACCTTTCGATCCTTGTGAGTTGCTTGATCTCGTGCCAACAATATTTAGTTTATTGTATGGTATAGTTTCTCTCGTAGGTTAGCTCCCACCTATATAAAACAAGCAACTTGATGTCTTAAACAGTTTTTGAAGGTGTCAAGAATTGAAGCCAGACAATGTTGTACTGGAGGGTATGGATTTACATACAAATACCAACAAAGGAGGATCTGTAGTCAGATACGAGCCTATGGACCTAAAGCTTGTTATGTACGACCCAAATTTTGTACAAGCTTTCACAAATGTTGGTTGAATGAAATTTTGCAAAAAATTGCAAGGGTACCATGCACAAGTCTCTAAGGATTTCACTATCAAATTTTTTGGTAGAGCTTCAAAGGTGGGCATCATAAGTTTCCCAGTTTCTCCTAAGACCATTTCAGAAGCAACATAAACTCTTAGTTGAGGATAAGAATGGTTCAAGGCAACCAAATTCAAACTTCAGAATTGTGATGAATTTCTCAAGGAGGAGCATATAGGAGTTGATATGACCTATGGCATACCCAGGAGCTGCCTCAGGGAAAACTACTCCAAGCTGTTAATGGTAATCGAAATGTATTTTACAGGTTAAGGTAGCTTTCATGTGATCTACCAATATCATTTCAGGCTCTTACTCCATTTCACAGGTAAACAACTTGATCTTCAATTCTTTCTGTTCAGAAGTATAGGTAAGATCTTTGACAAAGTAAAAGACAAACCTAAGAGCAGTGACACATTCATATTTCATCAAGGCTTAATCAAGTTTTTATTTATGGAAGAATTGAAGAAATTGAATATGGATTGGGCTACCTTTTTTTTTTAGAGTACTTATGACGTAGATGTGATTACTCCAAGGAAGACACCAAATTCAAAGAAAAGCACTCCCGAGAAGGATAAAGAGCTCACAGCTGAAGCAAAGGTTGAAACTAAGGAACATCTATAGCCTATAATAGAGCCCATGGAGGTAGAGATCAAACTATTGCAGGAGATAGTGGTACATCAGAAAACACCTACTAGAAACAAGCTCAATATTGATATAAGGGCTCATAGCAGAATCACCGGGAGTCAAACAGAAGAAAAGGTAAACTTGAAGACATTATGTATGCCACTGAGATTGATGGAACCCCAGTTGTAAATCTTGTGGAGATTAAATGAACAAAAATGAAGAAGAAGGGTCTCGTAGAAAAAAAAGCTTGATTTTTCTAGTGAGGATTCAAGTTCTGTCTTTAAGCTTAGGAAACCTTTCACTAGGTCACAACTCTCAAAGTGAGTCAAGTCTCATAAGATGAATAAAGAGACAAAAAATAATAACCAACCCATAAGGGAAGAGATAATTGATTTATCCCCAGTTGAAACAGAAACCATCAAGGCAAAGAAAGGCAAAGAGAAGGTCCAAGATAAATTTGAAGTGGAGCTTTTTATAGAGCAACTTAAAGAAGCCAGAGATTAATTTTTAGAAACCAAGCTCGAGTTGGAGGATTTTAACAAGAGAGGAAGGATCTCACAGATTTCAAGAAGGAATTTACTAAGCAAATTGATTTTTATGATGAAGTGGTAGAAATGTCAAGGAAGATACTCAAAAGAACACTACCACTACACAAGATTATGAAACATACCATGAGGTGAAATAGTTGGTTGAAGGCAGAGAGGAGAAATTTTCAAAACAAGTCAAAGTGTTAGAAATTCAAATGGAAATGGTGCAGACAAGATTAAAGAAAAAAGGCTTGAAAATGATAGTTGTGGATGACCTTGCTGCTAACTGAAAAAGGGTAAGACATTTTTTTGGGCCAATTTTGTCTTAGGATGCTCCCTCTCATCATTTTTGAGAATTTTTTGGAGGTAAGGAGAGGAAATTTCAAATTATGGAAATACCAGGCAAGTTTGTAGCGTACTCCAAGCTTAAAATCGAGTTTTCACTACGAAATCGTTGAAGATTATTTTAAGGTATAAGTTCCAAATTTTATCATGATAGGAGTGGGTAAAATCATGTATTCACCTCATATTTTCTAATTAATACCCTCCAATGACTATAAAAGTCAGAAAGGATGCAAAAATTTCCAAATGGAAAATGCTATGGACTTGCCATAAAAAAACTCTATTTTTGCAGCGAGGGGAAATTTTGATGTTTTCATAGCATTTAATGTTTTTTGGGAGCACATGAGTGATCAGAAGATGTTGAAGTGTATTAGTGAAGACACTTGTTGGTAAGGCTACTTAGAAAAGAGGGTGATTAGGCTGCTAGCTCATCATTTTTGCCTCATCATCAAACACAACAACACATCCTAAAATTATAAGCAGCAAAGCCTAGATTCTAGCATGGCAATTCATCACTTGGTCATGGTCATTGCCACCTCAAGAAAAGCTATTTTATTTGATAAGAATCATCATGTATAGGTTGTTTAAATTTTTTTACTAAAATTAATGTTGTTAGAGTCCTATTAGTTTCTAAACTCCTTGTAAATAGAAATATATCTATATTATCTCCTTGTAATTAGTTCCTTTTTAGATTAGATGTGTTCAAGAGTTTCTAGGGTCTAAACTAGGTAGGAGACTTCATGTAAAAGGAGTTTAATTCTATAAATAGGGATATTAGAGACATAGAGGGGGTCATCGATGTTATGACTCATGCTACTGTTGTAATATCTTCTATTAAGTAATATACAGTTCCATAAAGCCTTTTTCAGACTTGAGAATCTTTATGAACTCTTATGTGTTTGTCTTATCTAGCTCTTCAATGTCAATTCAGCCTACTTTATGCATAATCACTTGGAATTTATAGATAGTTTTGCTCCAACTTCCTTTATGCATTTGGCTTGTTATTAAAGTCATTTTTATAAGATTTCACATGCCCCAACTTCATTAGAATATTTAACACTTTATAGTGAAAAAATTCTTTTTATTAAGACCAATAAATTATCCATCACACATATATATATGTATACATTAACTAAGATTTACCAAGTTAGTATTAAGAGTTCTTACAAAAATTCGAATAAATAAAACTCTTTGTAAATATATTTCCATAACTTACCTAGTTACACTTAGGATATATATATATATATATATATATTCCAAACATCTTTTCAGTAAGACTAATAAATTACATATCACATACAGACATACCGAAATAGCATTAGGAAATATACCTTTAAAATAACTAAAATAATTAATATTTAAAATATTTTAAGGAAATTCCTTTAACCATTTATATTGAAAACCTACAATTTTTTATTATGATCGATAAATTACCTATTGACTAACAAATATTTTTCAAGCTACCATTAAGAGCTTTTTTTAAAATAGAAAATTCTATTAAGTATAACTCTTTGTAAATGTTTTCATTATATTTTAAAATAACATCAATTATATATATTCTAAATATAAAATTTAATATAGATTAAATTTTAATCGTTATAGGTATAAATTATTAGGTTTATATAGAAATAAATTTCTAAAATTAAATAATTAATATCTAAAATATTATAAAATCACGTTGCGGGTAAAATAAATATAACTGTAATTCTAATGATTCCATTATATTATTATATTTATATAAAAAAACAGTTCTAAAACAATTTCCCTAGTTGCCAGTGTGTTTATGTTTGAGTCATTGGATCAAACGTTCGATAATTGAAATGTTTTAGGCTATTAGATCCACAAGTAAATAGTTTTTTATATATTTTTTATAATGTTAGTTTTTTTTTTTTCTTTTTAATAAGTTGGATTGAATTTAAGCTCTGGTGACTTTTAAGTTAAAATGTTGTTATTAAAAATTTGTTAGATTTTAACTTCCATTTAACATTTTAAATATGTCATATTACTCAAAAAATAAAAATAAAAGTAAATAAAATAAAAGGATTGACATAATGTAATGAACATTTTAACTAGGTCAAAATACAATAAAAAAAAAATAATAATAATAAACTATAAAAACAACCCATGGTATCGACCCATGGTATTCATGTGGAATAGACTTTATTTAAAGAGGGAAATTAAGATGGCCTAGATCAATATTAACTCTAGATATACCAAGAGCCAAGAGGGATCAGATGTGTTGATATGCAAACCTATTTTAAAGTAAAAAAAGAATTGATCCCTCTCATAAATAATATAGATCTAAACTAATTATTTAATAAAACTATTTTTAAATATCTATAACCATTATTCCTTTAAAATTTTACTTAAAAAAATGTATCTAAATTTCCATACATCCAAAATATACATAGTTTTTCTTGTTCTATATTTTTTTTGTTATAACTATTTTATTATTCCAAAAATACATGGTTTTTTTTTATATATTATTTATGTTACAACGGTTTATTATTCATGAGTAGTATTTCTTAATATATAGGAAATTAAATTAATAATTCAAAATTTTAAAATATGTGTTTTTTTTTTAATTTCCAAAATTATTTCATAGGACATGATTTATCTTGAGCAATAATGATGAATGTTCATAATTCTCATTTCTTAAATAACATAATTCTCATTTCTTAAATAGCACTAAATTTACCTTTAACTACTTAACTATAATAATTTCTAGATATGTAAGAGTTTGTAACTACATACATACCCTTTAGGATTTTTTTTTTTTGTTAATGAATACCAAATTTCTTCCATTCAGAAAAACTATATACATATATTTAATTACCTAATTGTAGCTAAAAAATATTACATGTTTTTTACTTTATAATTATAAACAATTTTCATATCATATGATGTCAAATTTACTCAAATTTTTATTCTGAAATTTTAAACAAAGTCTTTCACTACATAATTTAGCTTTTATAAATTTTTTTTATTTTTCAATTCCAAACAAAACTTATAAAAGAAGAAACGCATTGAGTCCTTATTGTAGATTATAGTTTTACAATATTGACACTTCTTCACCCCTGTGAGCATCACTCAATGCAATGAGTGTTAAATGGACTATTCAAAAATCATGAGAAATTAGTCAGTTACGACTACCTCTCATCGAAATGGTCATAGATGAATGACTTACTTAACAAAGTTGAATCTCAAAAATGATATCTAATATAATTCACTGCGGAAACCCTCATACTTAAAATACAAAGAGAAAGGGATCTCTACTTAAATGGTTCATGAGGCACAATACTTGCTAAGGTTTTGAAAATGGGGTAGCAAGCTAAGTGGGCTTGATTTTCGGGAAAAAATCCATAGTTAAGTGCGCTTGAGCCAAAGGAGTTTTGGGATGGGTGACCTCTCGGGAAGTCCTGGTTACTGGGTGTAGGCCCCAGAAGTGATGATTGATGCTATGTGATTCATTTCACTAGTTTCAATCCCAGTTCTTCATCCCTTTGAGAATCACCCGATGCAATGAGTGCTAAGTGGACTATTAAAAATCATGAGAAATTAGTTAGTTATGACTACCTCTCATCGAAATGGTCATAGATGAATGACTTACTTAACGCAATTGAATCCCAACCTCTCATGGAAATGGTCATAGATGAATGACTTACTTAACACAGTTGAATCCCAAAAATGATATCTAATATAATGCACTCCGGAAACCCCTCGTATTTAAAAATAGAGTAAGTTGAGACAACCCTAAGCGCTTTTTGTACAATTTTTATCATAACCCCCGGAAACACTAAAAAAATCAAAATAGATATCTCTTATGACATCCATATTGTCTACAAACCATCCAAATTTTCCATCTTATACAACAATTTCTAACAATAAATGCTCAATTTAATCTCCAATTTTTGAAATCCCCACCCATGCTGGGGAGATCACAACATAAAATCAAATGTTCTTTTGGTTATTTTAAAGGGGGCATAAACAAAACAGATAATGAGAAATTCAATACTGTGGTATAATTACTGATTTTTGAATCATTGTGACAACAAAACATCACATTAGCTCACAGAATATATATAATGCTATAAGTATCTGAGATGATAAAAAAGTTTTGAATCATGATTAATAGGTTACAAACCAAACTAAGTTGAAGCCACAAGCAAAAAATCACAAAAATTCGTACAATATATGCAAGGTTGCAATTAACCCTATACATAGGGAAGGACATCATGGAAATTTTAATGTACATAGAACACCACCCTAAAAATTCTACACTCTTGATCAATTTAGAATAACGTAAGATGTCTATATTGGATGTCGAGGTGGGTGGTACAATAATTGAAGATGCTTCTTAAAGGGTAAGGGAATTTAGATACTCTACCTTTCCACCAAAGCTATAAAAAGTGGGACTTGTGGATTATAGTTTCACAAAATTGACATTATTTCATTAAGAATAAGTTACAAACATCGAGTATTTAAAAATTAATCAGAGGAAGGTACATGAGGGCCATGGTAATTAATGTGATTCTTTGTATTATTTTTATTTAAAATAGTAATTTGTATTTGTATTTTTTTAAATGAATATTGTTAATTTGTTGTACTATTTTTATTTATGTATTTGTATTTTTTAAATGTATATTGTTAAATGTGTAATTGAGTAGAATGTATTAAATTTATATTCTAGTTTTTAATATATTTATTTGAAAAATTCAAAGTATGGTAAATTTTGTTTTATTAAGCTTTACTCTAGATGTGCAGAGAATGAGTCTATCTGAAGTCCCAAACAAGATTATTCTTTCTCTTCATATTCTAGCTTGATCCTTGACAATCCTCCTCTCTTCCTCCTTGCACAAATTTAAACTACGAGGCACAAGGTAGTTTTTTCATATAGGAACATCTAGATATGATAAGAAAAATGTGATACTCTCTTGTAATTTTATCTACAAATGTGATGGGAAATGTGCTCTAAATGTTGACAATTTCATGGTTATTATAGTATAAGCTACATGCAAATTTATAGTCTTGTATACAAGATCAAGAAAGCTATGTGCAATATCCAACACCATAGAGCATGACGTGTTCACCAATTCTACAGTTTCTTCCAAATCTCTCTTAGTGCTAGATTTTTTTTCTCAATAAATATTTTTTTTACTGTTATTGAACTGATGAAAGTCATCGTTGTTGCATATAGGAGCATTTAGATCAGATAAGAAAAGTGTGGTACTATGTTATAATTTTCTATACAAATTTGTTGGAGTTGTTTTCTCAATAAACTTGCTTTTACTGCTCTTAAGTGATGAAATCCATCATTATTGCATATAGGAGAATTTATATCTGATAATAAAAGTGTTATAGTGTTATAATTTTCTCTACAAATGTGTTGGAGTTGTTTTCTCAATAATCTTGTTTTTCATGCTCTTAAGTGATGAAATCCATTGATGTGGCATATAGGAGCATTTATCTTTGATATTAAAAGTGTGATATTGTGTTATAATTTTATGTACAAATGTGTTGGAGTTGTTTTCTATGATGAAATTCATCGTTGTTGCATATAGGAGAATTTAGCTCTGATAAGAAAAGTGTGATACTCTGTTATAATTCGCTCTACAAATGTGATGGAAAGTGTGCAATGGATGTTGTAAATTTCATGGTTAATGTAATATAAGATAAATAAAAATTCATTTCTTCTACAGAAAATCAAGAAATCCATGACGAGTAGCCAACACCATAGAACAAGACATGTTCGTCAACTCCATAAATTCTACCAAATATCTCCTAGTGTTGGAGCTACTTTATGAATCGCCTTATTCTTACTGCTCTTGAAGTGATGAAATCCACCTCTCCATACATTTTTTACTGTCTGCACAATGAACAAAAAAACCAACTTCATATCAGCGATACTGAAAAAACAAGAACTTGGCAGACACGAGGGACATCAGTGGTAAAGAAGAATGTGATATTTTGAATATTTTCAAAGATCATGAAGGAAATAATACATAGGTGACTGAATAGGAATTGATCAAGATTAAATATGGAGGAACTGCACCAAAACAACCTTTGATTTTGAAGGTAGAAAATCACGATCTATTTCTTTATTCACGAGGCATTCATGTTGGCATGATCAAACAAGGTATTTAACTTAAATTCAACATAGGCCTCATGATTTGTGAGGCTGAATGAAGCAATATTTCATTAAGGTTCCACTACCTCCTTCCATGGAAGAAAATTTTGATTTTCATTCCTCCACAATGGCTCCTTCTTTGAAACATCTTATTTCTTTTAGGCTACTCTTTCTGATGCTATTTCCTTATAGTGTTTCATTTGCAACATGTGGTGCACTTGCTAGTATTAAAAACATTTCATTACAATAATCTTAAAACATGACAAGGAATTTGTACAACATGGTGATCGTTACAAATGTGGATAGCTTGATCATGTTATTAGATATGTTTTCATTCTTCTATAATTTCTAGCCTTATTCATCTACACAAATTATTATTTTTTATTTATAAAAATATTTTTTTAAATTAACATTTTATTATTATTTTTCATTATCACATTATGATATTTTTATTCATTTTCACATTAGTCAAAATAGAAAATAGTAATCAAAAATACATTTATTATGGAGGCAATCATTCAATGTAAAAATGATTTATAATATAATAAGTTATATTATATAAGTCTAGAGTTTCAAGTTGTATATAATATACATTTTCATATATTTTACATATGAAAGTTATCAAAGAATACGATATTGAATAAATATATCTATTAATTATTTTAGTGATAATATAATATAAAATAATAAAATATATATCGATTTTAATGATAATATAATAAAAATTGTATTAGATAATAAGAAATTATGATTGTGGTTAGAAATAGGAAAATATGTAGGAATTAGGTGTTTGAGTTGATTTTAATAATAATATAATAAAAATGACATATTTGTTTGAGAGATGTTATAATTAAAATTGACTACAAGTGCCTATATTTATTTCAATAATGACATAATGAAAAGCAATGAATTGAGTGATGATATAATGAAAATTTATTTAGAATAATCTATTTGACATGACCACTCTCATTTAATACTTACTTTAGAGTCGGTTGGAATAAGTTGGATTCACTAAATAATTATGTAAGTGTATTGTATCTAGGAAATAATCATTGAAAGTGTTTGTTTAATGTAATTTTTTTTTCGAGTTTGGTATGAGAGTAGCTCTGGTATAACTCATGTAACAGAGGCCTCATGAATATGTAAGAGGTAAAAATAATAGTTTGCAATGTGTTTAGTTTTCTTGGAGTGTAAACTTGAGTGGAGTTTTTCTGGAGACTCGATGATAATAGAGTGTTGTGGATATTCCATGGAGATAATCCTTCATGTGTGTCGTTATATGAAAAATTTGGGATATCTCATGTGTTTCCTCTCCGGACCCATTTAGCGGTGGTGCTAATTTTGACTTCATAAGTTTGGCTATGTCATCGAACAACCCTTAGTTGTAGGGAAATAATATATAATTGGTTCATTTGACAGCACTCATATATTTGACAACTTGTATTCCATACATGAGTAATCAAATTGTTGTTATGTATGATGTAGAACTAGTGTGAAATTGCTATGTCATTACATCAGTGAATATTTTCGTACTCCACCATCCCATACAACAAAACTTATTCATATATTATTTTTTTTATTTAAAATAGTGGTCTCTATTTTCCATTTGTTGAGGGAATATTAAGGCATGGATTTATTCCACTATTCAAAAAAGGGTGACTTGGAAACCATTGTTCACAAAAAAGGTAAACTCGTATGTTTGATTATTGGATACATTCAACATCTAGATCAATTTTTTATATATCTATATATCAAAGATAGACGGAAGTATATATTCAAAAAAGGGTGACTTGGAAACCATTGTTCACAAAAAAGGTAAACTCGTATGTTTGATTATTGGATACATTCAACATCTAGATCAATTTTTTATATATCTATATATCAAAGATAGACGGAAGTATATTTGGATAGACGGAAGTATGTTATAGATTAATTTCATATGTAGACTATTTTTCAAAGTATGTTACGAAATTTTACTCATTCTAAATATGTTAATAGTGGTTAGAAGAAATGGTATATTCAAAGAATGAAGTGAAAACCTACAATGAGTAGTTAAGGAGTATAATTTACAAGGGTTTAGAAGTGGATAGAAATGTTGATGAAAAACACATTAGATAGTGATGAAAGTCCAATTTTTTTTTTAAGTGACTTTGATATTGTTCTTTGTCATGTAAGAATTAAGAGACTGTTATAATTATTGTTTTCTTTATAGTTGGTTGGGGTTTGTTGGATATTATTGAGATATTCACTCAACGTCTATCTCCAATCTTGAAATAAGTTGGATATGAAAAAAACTTATATAAGTTTATTGTATTATGCTTTGTAGAAAATGATAATTCAACATGTTTTATCTATGCATAATTTTTTCCAATTAGCTAAAAATAGAGTATGAAGCTTTGTACTTTAAGAAAAAAAATGTACCTTAAAGGAGATTATCCCTCTTTTTACATGAGATATATGAGATTGATATGGTTCTACGTATGGATAGAGATACTTTCAAAAAGTTTCCTAGAAAAATAGATAGGTAATATCCTCTTCCAAATCAAGGTACACAATTGTGACGATTACAAAGTTGTTGAACTGGACTCAATTTTGTCATAATAAATAAAACATAAATGCTAATTAGGAAAAGTTATTTTTTTTAAAAGGATTTGTGAGAAACGTATTTTGAATATCATTTTGAGGGAAAACAAAACATTCATTTTTCTCTCATTTACAAAGATTATTACATTTACAACTTTATAAATAAATTTTTTCAATTAGTTTGAATAATAAATGTTTGGCAAATTTAAAAAATAACTTCAGCATCTTATTTGATAAAGAAAAATAATTAAATAAAAAAAATCATTTGATTAAGAAGAAAATAAAAGACAAAATATGATTAACAATGTTAATTTGAAAAAAGAAAATAACATTGTGAAAATAAGTTCTTTAAAATATATATTAATATAAAATATATAAAAGTAGGTTATGAAATCTTTTTCATCCATGAAAATTAAGATTAATATAAGTCAATTTTTTAATGATTAAATTTATAAAATATACTAAAAATCAAACAATTAAAAGAAATATTACCCAAATTTATTAATATTCAAAACTCAACATCAATATACATCATAATTTAATTTTAAAAGTAGGTTTTGTGACCTTCTTCCTCGATGAAAATTAAAATTAGTATAAGTCAAATTTTTAATGATTAAATTTATAAAATATACTAAAAATCAAACATTAAAAATAAATATTTATTAGATATCATTTTTAGGATTCAAATGAGGGAAATCTACTTCAATGGTTCATGTGGCACAATACTTGCTAAGGTTTTGCAAATGGGGTAGCAAGCTAAGTGGGCTTGATTGTGGGGAAAACTCCACAGTTAAGTGCCCTTGAGCCAGAGCATTTCTAAGATGGGTGTCCTCTCAGGAAGTCTTGATTACCGAGTGCAAACTCAGGAAGTGATGATTGATGCTATTTGATTCATTTCACTAGTTTCAATCCCACTTCTTCACCCCTGTGAGCATCACCCTATGCAATAAGTGTTAAATGGACTATTCAAAAATCATGGGAAATTAGTCACTTATGATTACCTCTCACTACTGCTCATGGAAATGGTCATAGGTGAATGACTTACTTAATACAGTTGAATCCCAAAAACGATATGTAATACAATAATGAGTGCTAAGTTTGAATCCCAAAAATGGTATCTAATATAATAATGAGTGCTAAGTGGACTATTCAAAAATCATAAGAAATTAGTCACTTAGGAATTACTTAATGTAGTTGAATCCCAAAATGATATGTGATATAATAATGAGTGCTAAGATTGAATCTCAAAAATGATATCTAATATAATGCAGTGTCGAAACCCCTCATACCTAAAGAAATATTTACCCAATTTTATTAATATTCATAACTCAACATCAATATACGTCATAATTTAAAAATTAGATTATGCAATATTCTTCATCCATGAAGATTATAATTAACATAAGTCAAATTTTTAATGATTAAATTTATAAAATATAAGAAAAATCAAACATCAAAAAGAAATATTAAACATATTTATTAATATTCAAAACTCAACATCAATATACATCCTAATTTCAATCTAGATAATGATTTCATAATGAAAAAATAATTAACTAATTGGAAAAACAGAATTATTTTTTAAAATGATGTGAAAAAAAATATTTTTGGTGTAAAAAATCATATATATATATATATATATATATAGAACATTACTTCATTAATAGTTTTATGATAAGTTTATTTTACTTTCTCTAAGTAATAAAAATAGTGCAATTTAGAAAATAATCCTTACATCTGATATAAATTTTCATGTTAGTTATTATACTCATAAGAAATATTATTATAAATTAATTAAAAAAATTATATAGAAGAGAAAATACCATTTAAAACTATTTTCTATAATATTTCCATTAATAAAAAATATATTAAGATAAATGAATTATTAAAATAATATTTTAATATTTAAAAAATAAAATAATATGGATGATGACTTTATTATATTCGTAAATATATATATATATATATATATATATATATATATATATATATATATAAACATCTAAAACTTGAAAACATGCTAGGTTTATCATTAGGAATCCTCGTAATTATGTGTAGTTAATAATTCTGTTTGAATAAATTTATAAAGTCCAAATTAACAAAAATTCTATTAGGATAAGGACTTTTATCAATATTTTTAAAATAATATAAGTTTTAATAATAATTATAATATTCACATATTATTATATTAATATAAAAAACAAAATTTTAAAGTTATAATAATTTTATTTAAATTTTAAAATTAATATTTGAAATACTCTTAATTATTTATTTTATATATATATATATAATATTTTAACGTGTACGCTGTCACCTAGCCTTACCGTATGTTCTCCTTAGTTTTCACATGCAACTCTCATCTTCCAAACATGGACTCACTAGCTGACTTGAATAATTCAGTTGAACGTACTCCGAGATTATGTGGTATTAATGATTATTGAGATTACCAAGATGGAAAGCTGTTAGTGTGGGGAAGGCTATGTCTATTGTCGAGATCGTTCGTTGTTTTCTTGGACCTATTTTGTCTCTTTAATAATTGATGGATAACCATCTCTCCTCTCCAATTATATGGATGGAAATTGTTTCAGATTTGATATGGATAATTTTTGTTTAGTAGAAATATGGCAAATTTGAATTCTGAGAAGTTGGAATATATAATTTTGATTGAAAAATCAGATGCGCAATTTTTTTTTAAATACTCTTTCAATTTATTAAATTTATTCAAATAAATATAAACTAAATTAAATTAAGCAATAAAGATAAAAAAAAATTTAAGACTTACGTTGATTGATATAATTGTCTTCAATGTTTTATAATATTGTGTTTATAATTATTTTATATGTTAATTTTAACATTCGTAGTGTTTAATAGTTTGTTCAAACAAGTTACCTTTAGGGGTGGCTAAGATGACTTTAATTTTAAAAAAAAATGAGATAAAAATTTTTAGATTTATTTTAATTTTATATAATTCTTATAAGTATTTATGGTAATGTGTATATAAATGCTTTAGAGGTTAGTTTAAATTATTTGTAATGTTTAATGGTTTATTTATATTTATAATGTTTAAAGATTTGTCTTCAATATGTTTTTTTGGATTCTTTTGGTTATGGAAAAAATTGAGGTGAAATTTTGATTTATATTATTTAAAGTTTTTTTTTAATTGCATATATAAATTTAGTATAGTGAAAAATTGCTAGAGCATTTAGATTGTGCTAAATTTACTTATCAAACTTGTGATTTTAATAAATTCCTACCAAATTTTAAATAAATTAAATAAGAAAATTAAACTAAAAAACTTTAAAAAAAAATCACATTAAACTAAATTGAAAGTTAAATATTTAATAGTTTGGAACATGATTGATATTTGTAATATTTAATATTATTTAAAAGGTTAAAGGATTATGAATCATATTTTATTGGTAGGTGATAAAGTTAATTTTATTCAAATATAGCCAATCACATTCATTTTTAGAAATGACTAAATTTGTAATGCAATCAAATAAAGTTGAGTAATTCCACGTGTATAAGCCTCGGAAGTTCCGTTATAAATCCAATTCTGCTTACTTAGATACATGAATCGAATAAAATAATAATAAGCCTCCTTGTGGAATATAATCGAAGTCCAATTGTTTAGAGGTTGAGTGGTGTGTGCCTCAACTGAGAGGATGAAGATCATGATAGCCTGTCCACGAGAGATGAAAAATAATCGAGTGAATTAAGAACTTAATATCACCAGTTGCCCACTACCTTCATGATCAGTGACCATATATTTCTAATGTCATATCTAGAGTCATATGACATCATGTGAGGTAGTTAGCAGTGTCGTGTACATGCAAATTGTTGGGAAGCTGAACGGTAATTTTTTCATATAGAGGATTCCATAGGTTATCCTTTGGATGAATGAATGGATTTGCTTATGTCTATCCATAAGGGTTTTGAGGTAGTTAGCAGTGTCGTGTACATGCAAATTGTTGGGAAGCTGAACGGTAATTTTTTCATATAGAGGATTCCATAGGTTATCCTTTGGATGAATGAATGGATTTGCTTATGTCTATCCATAAGGGTTTTGAGATTGGTAAGATATCATCATAGACTGTTGGAACGCACAGATTTCACAACGTGCCGTGCACGCCATGTGGAGATGTTAAAACCGAATAATTTTTGTTGGGAAAAGAAAGCGTTGCCTCTATTGCATTTGGCTGCCAACCGAATGTTATGGGCATCAATTTATGCCAATATAAAAGCTCGCACTAGTAGTAGTATAGTAGTGAATCTCATTGTGGAACCGTGGCCCATCCACCTACCTTATCCCTGGGAAATCCAGTACAGGTATACCAAGAATTGCTACTTTGCGTATGTAATTCAGTAACCCTGTAATTTTATTTGTTAAGAGACGCTTAAAGATGTGAACAATACGAGGAACTTTCGACAAAATGGGATAAGATGGGTGGGATTTCCTGTAACCCTAACATCTCGAAACCAGCCGGTCTATCGCAAATGACGAATCACAGGGGTGAGAGGCATTTCCACACAAGTTGGCGTCTTTGTTAGGATATAGTTAATCCTAATAAAATAGGGTTTAAGAATTACCTCCATGTAAATTCACCCTCAACTATGGAAACACATCCACATTATTAAGTATCATATAAACATGTTGTATTTTCACTTTATATATGTCAATTGACTTGTGAAAATAGTACCATCCAAATATATCAACCACACGACTTATTAATGTGACTGTGACTGTAATAATTGGTAGTATTAGTAACATGCCCAAAGACCAGATTATTAAAATTGATTATACTCGGGAAAAAATAATAAATGCAATGTTTTCATTAGAATTGCAACTACATAAATATAAAATGCATGATTAGACGATCTTGTCTACTCACATAAATAAACTAAAGTCTTTTATAAGGAAAGATATTGGCCAAAATTGAGACTCGTCTAGATTATACGAACAATTGAGTAAGATATTTGGAAAAAAATAATAAATGCAATGTTTTCATTAGAATTGCAAGTACATAAATATAAAATGCATGATTAAAAGATCTTGTCTACTCACATAAATAAACTAAAGTTTTTTATAAGGAAATATATTGGTCAAAATTGAGATTCATGTAGATGAATAAGATGCAAAGGATCTCAATGTTATTTTTATTACTCTTGTCTCATGAAATGATAACAAAACTTTTAGAAGAAGAAAATATGATGAAAGGAGACACATAACTGAAATTGATGAATAAAAATAGGATTTCATTATCAGGCTTCTACTACTAAATATATTAATATACAACATTGAATCAAGAAATAGGTACGAAAGATATTTTAAATGGAAAAATGAAAGAATCATTCAACATAGATATCTCTAAAGATTCTCTAATAACTTCTTTAAAGACACCAGATTCATATAATGACAATGAATTCAATACAAATCCTCTCATGGTTTTCTAAAATATAGCTATTCCATATATATATATATATATATATATATATATATATTTAAAATTCTATGATGGATACCGAATCATAGAACATAGTAAAATTATTTAAGCTAGTGGTTCTTTATTTACTTCAGTGCCACAAGAACACATCATCGGCTTAATTATTTTTACAGTTGGTTATAAATTGGTGATTCCTATTGTAATTTGGTGTTCCAAGAACAAGAGGTAGTGTTTATGTTTGTGTGTTTACAAAAATTTGTACATCCAAAGGTCAAGTTGTAAGATTGACTACTTGATACATTCAATATCTATACCACTTTCCTATATAACTATAAAAATAATAGTTCACTCTATTTTGACAAATAGAAGTACGTCAATAGAGTGATTTAGTATGTACACTAGTTTTCAAAGTATGTCAAGAACTATTAATCACTAAAAATATGTGATTGATGATGACAAGCACATGTATCTTCAATGAATTAAATGGCAGCTTAGAGCCAATAATTGAGGAGGGAATAATTGAGAAGGAGAGTAATCTATGAGAGTTTATAAAGGGATAGCAATGTTGATGAAAAACGTATTATATAGATATCAAAGTCATAAATTATTTTTATGTGATTTTAGTATTTTTCTTTATTATGTAAGCATTAAGAGAGGGGGTTATAATTAATTATTAGTTTCAATTTATTTGGGGTTATTTTGTGATTGTTTATACATTCCTTCAACCTTTGTCTCCAAGTTTGAAATAAGTTGGATGGAACAAAAACTTATATAGTTGTATTATATCAATTTTTATAGAAAAATTATAATTAAACATGTTTTATGGGTTCATATTTTTTTATTTTATGTACATATATGTATATCTATTATGCACTAACACAGATCAAAGCCCGGTGGATGCAAATAGTTTAGCAAGTTTTGTAATTTAAGAAAAATATTATATATTGAAGGATTTTATCCCCTTTGTACATGAAAGATAAGATGGCTCTATGTATGTACAAAGGCACTTCTCACAATTATTTTAATAAATAAAAATGCAAGATCCTTTCTCAAAATGAA
Source organism: Pinus albicaulis (assembly GCA_034641835.2). Taxonomy (NCBI): domain Eukaryota; kingdom Viridiplantae; phylum Streptophyta; class Pinopsida; order Pinales; family Pinaceae; genus Pinus; species Pinus albicaulis. Next base: position 1,447,345,017 of record CM076580.1, read on the forward strand.
GTACAAAATGTATTAATCACAAAGTTCTTAAATTGGACTCAATTTTGTCATAATAAATAATGGATAAATGTTAAATAAGAAAAATAAGATATTTTGAAAATGAATTTGGGAGAAAAAAATATGGTGGTTGCCATTTTTAGGGAAAGCATCCATTTTTTTTTCTCTTTTGTAAAGATTATTTCATTACAATTTTATCAATAGAATATTTTATTTAGTTTAAATGTTAAAATTTTAGCCAAATTAGAAAATAAGCTCTACATCTCATTTGAAAATCCTCTAATTAAGATGAAATAAAAAACAATCTAAGAATTACAATCTTAAACTGAAAAGCAAGTAACATTTTGAATACAATTTCTATAAAACACATATGAAATATGTTAATACAAAAAAAGTAAAATCTGCAACCTTCTTGATCCACTCATTTTAATATAACTCAACATTTTAATGATTAAACATGTAGACTATATTAAAAATCAAATATTCAAAAATGAATGGTGCAAATTTATAGATATTTAAAATTGAATATCAATATAGACCATCATTTCAATGTACATATTCGAGAATATATTTTTTATTGTATTAATATCAATATAGACCATCATTTCAATGTAGATAATGAAAAATATATTTTTAATATCCAAATCAACATATATTTCTTCTATTCTATGAATATTTTTATGTGAATATCAATATAGACCATCATTTCAATGTAGATAATGAAAAATATATTTTTAATATCCAAATCAACATATATTTCTTCTATTCTATGAATATTTTTATGTGAATATCAATATAAACAATTATTTCAATCTAGATAATTAAATGTATATTTTAATATCAAAATCAATATCCATTTCTTTGTTTTTATGAATATTTGTTCATTTATATTTTTATTACAAGACTATTTTACTTTCTTTAAATAATAAAAGTTTCTCAAGCTTAGAACATAAAAATAACACTTTTAGCTTGTCCAAAATGTATTTCTATAGAAAAATATAAATTAATATAAAATATATTAAGAGAAAAAGAAGTTGTGTAAATTACTTGATACTTTAAAATTAAAATCAATATATGTCTTTATTGTAATTATTATGTTTATATAAAATATTATAATAAATTGATAGTGTTTTTAATTTTATAAATAAAATATAATTTTCTAATTAATTTCTATACATGATATAATATTTTTTAAATAAAAAAAATAAAAATAAAAAATAAAAAAATATTTATTAAATAAAAAAGTTAGATATACTTAAAAAAAATCAATACAAATCAAAATTTTAATTATTATAATTAAATAAAAACAACTAATATAATTTTATAATTATCTTAATTAAAATTTGAAAATGAAATGATTAATATTTATTTATTATAAAATATAATTTTCAGTAATTAATATTAAAAATGTTTAATAATAATTATCTTAATATCTATATACTTGTACACACTATGCTATGGTTATCACTAAAAATCCTCCATATGAAATAGAAAAATATAATAAGTAATACTTATTTTTGAATAATATTGTAAAATTCTCATTAAGAACAATTTTATATATATATATATATATATATATATATATATATATATATATATATATATATATATAATTAAAAACTAAGTAAATTATAATTTTAATAATAAATTATTATATTGAAAATGTTTAATAATATTTATCTTGATATTTATATACTTAAATACACTATGCTATTGTCACTACCTATACATTTAACCTAACAGAAGTAACAATATTAATTTTTTTTTATCACTAACCATTTGTACACCTATCTGCATACTATCGAAAACACTTCATAACATATAACTATGACTATACGAATCATAGAATTATATTAACCCTAAACAAAAACATAAACTTTAACCATAATCACAAATTTAATCATGCTACGGTTCAATCCATTGACATGGTACGAGAATGTATAACTTTGTGTACATTCGGCTTTATTGGCATTGTCATAATTGTATTGATTAGTTTATCCACCATGCGTATCGTTTCATTGCTTGGTTCATTGGTGATCGTTTCATTGCTTGGTTTATTGGTGAATTCGTGTGTCACACCTGTCGAGACTTACATTTAATCCACTGCAATCCGGTCATAACTTTCCCTGTCACCTCCGAGATATTTGCTCCGCCATATGGCTCCGTCTCTGCCTGGCTGGTACATGTGTCACACGCTAGTCTTTGGCGGTAACCAGCAAATCCTGCCTCGTTCTCCGCATAGATTGCGAGGGAAGATCAACGTTACAGGGTTTCTATCCACCGCCTATCTCACAAGCTCGGAGACTCTGGTGTTCTTTTCCTCCAAGGCGCGCCGCTCACCTTAATTCCTTCCGGTCTGCATGGCAATACAGCTGGTTTCGAAGGTAACATTACATTGAACACTTCAGTTAACAAACAGTGGTGTTTTATAAATAAACCTACAGGTTTTCTGGTCATCCACTAAGTCTTATTATTCCGCCCCTGTTCAAGGTATTCCTCGAGCAGGGCCACCTATGCATGATTAGCTGCCGGTGGAGAAAGGATTTGTAGAAGAAATCTTGGCTCTTCAGATTGAAGCCGACCCAACTCCACAGGTATAATTAGCTTCGGCCTACCACTTCTTCCATGCTTTACACAGTTAAATCGATAATCCGTTTTAACCCTATGTAAACTGGTGTTTCCTCTCTGCCCAGGCTACGCGGGGTTTATTCCTCACTACAGGTACGAATTCTGTTTGTCCACCCTTCGGCTCTCTAAGAAATGCTTCCGCTCGTTTGTTTTGTTTTCCGGCGCTAAACATTCAGAGTTTTCCTGACAGTTTGTTTGTGGTGTATCTACAGGTATGAAGACCGGATTGTCTTTCTCTCTCTACGCGGTTTATTCCGTCTAGTTCAACAGATAATGTTGTCGTTCTCCCTTATACAGGTACTTGGCGCTCATGCTTGCTCCGAATCATGGCGTATTGCTCAGTTATTGCACTAATTGTTTACAACCCTTTTCTAGCCTAGGTTTTGCTTCAGACAAGGAAGTCTGCATAATTCCAGAGGGTTTATATTTTTGGCATTACTCACAATGTATTAACATTTGATTCTCCGCCATCATGGCCAGACTGGTGTTTGTCCTGTTTTATATCTATCTCGTTGCAACTCGTAATACCATAAGTCTTGTTTAGAATGTTCTTCTGGGTTTTCAGTTCAAAGTTTTCCTTTGGGTAATGTATGTTCTGTTCACGTCGGTGAACTATGGCACAGCTCCATTACCACAGATATCTACTGTAATATCTTTGTTTCATAAATGCGGCTATGCTTCTTAATGTGAATCTTTCCTATAGCGTTTCACTGTTCTCGACCAGATTTGAAATAGGTCGGTTATTTTCCATAATGGGGCATAAGCTGTGCATGCATTCAGAAAGAACGTTTTTTTCCTGTTGGTATTATCAGTACTATCTCCTCAAATGTATTTGTAAGTATCTTGCGTTTGTACTTCCACGTTTTATTGTAACTGTTCACAAGTTAAATTTCTATTCTATTATTTGAATCACCTAACCCTAGGTGGCACCGGCCGCCGTAAACAAGGCCGAGTATAGTTTCGAGGTAGAAGAACGAGAGCGAGTAGGGTTTCTTGCCCCAACTCCACTCTACAGGTTCAGAGTTATAACATGCACCTGTTAAGAAATGATTATATATTGTTTTGTAGCTTATGTAACCTAATCTTCTCATTTTTCTTTCTGTCGTAAACAAGATAAATAGCCACAGTTCTCTTTTGGTTCTGGTATATACAGCACATAGGTTTACTAGTGTTTATGCGAGCCTGTTCTTTTCTTTAAATGTAACCTTAAGCACATATGTATATAGAAATATCTACTACAGTTTTCATAATTCCAGAATTAACTATAATTTCCCACTACGAGTCTGGGGTTATTTTTTACGAATGGTTATCCAATATTCTCTGTCACTGCACTCAACTATATCACCACTAAATAGTGTAACAGATGATAACTGTAGACATTTTCATCATATCTAGTAATGCGAATAAATATATAAGCGTGAATGTTCTGTAACATCTACTTCACTTTTAATAGAGAACCAGATAATAGTACTTCACAATTAATAAAATAACCAGGTAAACAGTGACTTCCGTACTACAACTTGAACAATTCTAAATACTTATCTGGTAGGACAAGAATACCCTCCAACTGTGGTCCACCCAACCTTCAAGGGAGGCAATGACGTCCTCCGCTTGCCCCCTAGCTCTAGAATTCAGTCTGCACTACGGAAACATTAGAAATCTTGTTGTAGCCTCTAGACGGCCAATCCAGCCACACACAGATAACCTGAAGTCAAGGTTACAGAAGATTTTCTCCACTGTCCATTTTCCAGCTCTAGAGAAATCTTCACCTTTTTCCTTTCAGAGGTAAAAAAAAAAACACAGAACCCCTAACCCTCCCCTGGGATTTCTTTTTATCCCTGGAGGTTAGGTAATTGTCCTCCAACTGTTTCCAAGTAACCAACTTCTATTCTTAGATACTATTGTTACCACAGTTTAAGAGATTCATTTCCTTTTACCAGCTCAGTAATAAAAATAGTGTTTTCCTGTTGAGTTTCTTTTACCAAATAAAATAAACATATATTAAAAATAAATAACTTGTCTTTTAACTAAATCCAAACTAATGAGCTCTAAATGAGGTTACACAGCTCTAAGGTTATCACTAAGAATCTTCAATATAAGATAGACAAATATAATAATTAATACTTACCTTTGAACAATATTATAAAATTCCCATTAACAATAATTTTATTAAAATGTATATATTCTTAAATATAATAAAAAATTATGCAAATTATAATTTTAGTTCTAATATTTACATATTATTACATTTATATTAAAAAATAATTTTATTCACAAAATTAAAATTAAATAATTAATATTTAAAATATTAATTTAATTATTAATAATAATTTTATTTTCTTACATCTATGCATAGTTATCCATGCTTATCATTAAAAGTTATACCTCTAGATGGAAAGGTCTAGTACAGCTAGATGTCCAGTAGTTTTTAAAAGTATCGTTCATGTTCGAAACATGCCCTAACTCACTGACTTGAATATTGAGTTGAACGTACTCTAAGATTAAGTGGTATTAATCATTATTGACAATACCAAAAAGGAAATCTGTCTAGTAAGTGGAAGACTATGAAATCGTTTGTTGTTTTCTTAAACTAATTTGCCTCCTTAATAAACTAATTTGTCTCCTTAATAATGAGTGGATAACCATCTCTCCTAGGCAATCATATGGATGGAAATGGATATGTTTTTGAGAAAATATGGTAAATTTGAATCTTGGATATATATGTTTTTAATAAAAATGCAATAAAATCAGTTGAGAATAAAGATAAAATTTAAGATTTAAATGTTTTATGATAATGTATATACAATTATTTTAATGTTAATTTGTCTGCAACTAATTGGTAAATTTGAATATTGGATATATAATTTTTAATAAACATACAGTAAAGCTAGTTAGGAATAAAAATTAAAATTTTAAGATTTACAATAATTTTATATAACTATTTTAAATATTTTATGATACTGTATATGCAATTATTTTAATGTTAATTTTTCTGCAACTAATTTTCCTTTTAAGAAGGGTTGGATAACCATCTCTTAGGCAATTATATATATGAAAATTGTTTGAGATTTAATATAGATATTTCCGAGAAGAAATATGATAAATTTGAATTTTGGATATATAGATAGTAAAATTAGCTAAGAATAAAGAAAAAAAAAATGTCAATAATTTCATATACCTGTTTTAAATATTCTATGATAATGTATATGCAATTATTTTGATGCTAGTTTTAATCTTTTGTAATGTTTAATGGTTGGTTAAAAAACGTAAGTTTAAGGGCTGCAAACATGACTCTAAGGTTTTACACTGATTTTAATTGCATGTAAGTCTTTTAAGTATTTCATCTTAATGTATATATAATTTTTTTAGATGTTACTTTTGATTGTTTGTAATCTTTAATGGTTTATTTGTACTTGCAGTGTTTAATGGTCGGTTAAAAAAAATAGATTTAAGGGTGAGAAGCATGATTCATATTTGTAATATTTATTGTTATTTAAAAGTTTAAAGGATTATGAATCATGTTTCAATTGGTGATAGAGTTAATTTGAACTAAAAACTTCAACTAGATAGCGCCAATCACATTGAATTTTAAAATTGACTAAATTTAGAATGCATTCATTAAAGTTGAATAATTCAACATAAGCCTCCAAGTTTCCAGTAACAATCTATTTCCGCGCACTTGGATACATGCATGCAATAAAATAACAATAAGCTTCGTTGTGGAATAAAATCGAATCCCGATCGTTCAGAGGTTGAGTGGTGTGTGCCACAACTGATCATGGTATCGTGTCCACGTAAGATGTAAAACAATCGAGTGAGAAAATAAGTGAGTATCCCGACTCACCAGTTGGCCACTACCTTCATGATCACTCACCATCTCTTTCGGAGATCATATGTGGAGTCATGCTTGCGCGATGCATGACAGAGCACACTCTATATATATAGATAGATATAGATATAGATATATCCGGGCAAGGCCGATATATATGAACTCTGTAATTTGGGCATATATATCCTCTCACATTCAAATTATTCACAATTTATTAAATTTTTGTCATAAGTGTTTGTCAAATTTTCAAAATATTTAGAAATATATAATTTGGGTAAAGTTTGGTCAATTGGCTTACTTATTGAGAATTTATTATATTCATTTTCTTAAAGAGTGGATATAGACTTGGAATTTAAAATTTACCTTGCATGTCAGGTAGAAATTTGATGACCACCCTTTCTTCGTCATGCCTATGATTTTATGCTTTATATCATAGTTATTAACTTCGGCCGAATTGGCCTAGAAAATACAATGGTTCGATGATACGATTTGATTGGATGATTAATGTGTAGTTTTGAATAGTTTTGGATTTTACGCTTTATATCATAGTTATTGAGTTTGGCGAATTGGTCAAACAAAAATACGAGAATTCGATGATACGATTTGATTGGCTGATTAATATGTAGTTTTGGATATAGTACGGTAATATTGGGAAATCAAATATTTTTTATTATATAGCTTTTTAGCGAAACAATTTTTGAGCCATAATTATACAGGTGCTATAAATTGTGATTGTTAATACCAGGTCTTGTTCAGTGAAAATTTGTGAGCATTGGTGTTGATTATAAAAAAAATAGAAATCTAGGTTTAATGAATCATAATTTAAAAGTTTTAGTTTGTCAATATTATTATTGAATAAATTTATATTATATAAGTAAATGGTTTTTTTTAAAGTATATTTTGGTAGTTTTGGTTTGTTATAAATCAATTAATATTTATAACACGTGGAAATCATTTCAAACATATTATTTATATTTAAATTTTTGAGATTTTATATTGTAAATTACAACTTTTAAGTTATATTTTTTTGTTTGTAAATATTTAATATAATAATTTTGATACATTTATTTTTTAGTATTTTTGGACTATTTTAAATTAAAATTGTCTATAAAATTTTAAGCAATATGGAGCAATTCTCTAGACTTAGTAAGTTTTCCTTTCCACTTTTCAACAAAAGAAAATTTGAATATTTATAAGATGTATACTCCCAATTTTTTCCCATATTGATTTTTAAATATTTTAAGTAATATGGAACAATGTTAGAGACTTCATGGGTTTTCTTTTCCATTCTAAAAAAATAAAAATGGAATATTTATAAGATGTATACTCTTGAATTTTTCTCTTATTAATTTGTAAGGACACTAATTTTTTTAAGTACCTAATCGAATTATTAAAACTTGGTAACTCTGCTTTATATATATAGTTGTTACCTAAAAAAGCATCATAGCTCAAAAGAAAGCATCATAACTCACTAGTTGGTATAGCTCCTAAAAAAACTATGTATAAAATATCCGCGAAGGATGTCTAATTACACAATGCCACTACTCTGATATTTCTATATATATTGTTTTTTGTATTTATAAAAATGTCATTTTCAGGCTATTCATACAGTAAGGATGACAAAAAAAGGAAAGAAGAAGAGAGAGAAAACTTAATTGTCTAACTTGACCTTTGTTTAGACATAACCACTTACTAAATGTTTATACCTAACCATTTATCAAATGACTAGCAACTTGAAGAATACTTACACGTTTAATTTAGGGTTCCAAATTACTGGGAAGGTGAACTGTAATTCATTCATTTATAGGATTTCATAAGGGAGTTGTCTACTGATGCAACTGAACAGGGAAAACTACAATTTTTTGGAATATGGTAAAGACAATTTCAAAAAATTAGGTAGTTGGAGTGTTTGAATTGTATTTTTGATAGTGGAAATGGATTCAGCACCATCAAAAACCTTTAAAGCACCCAAAATACTGAATCTAGATTTTGAAAAGTATTTGCCGAAATTTTTCATAATCGTACAGAAAGTTCTCAATTATTCTATGGATTTTTATAGACTACAACTTCCATAAATTAATACATTTTTTTTGGATGAATGAATGGATTAATTGATCGTCGTAAACCATTGGAAGTTCCTTAACACATAGGATGTCCCATCCACGACACGTGATGATGTTTTCGTTCATAAGTAATTAAATTTGTTTGGAAAAAATATCGTTGCGTGTATTGCATTCAACTGCCAATTGAATATTATGGGCATCAATTATGCAATCAGAAAAGCTCGTAGTAGTATGGGGGAGATGAGGATAATAATACTGAATAACATTGAGACACTAGTTTTCTATTTTAAATTTGATTTTTTCCTCCACTTATTGTGGTGCGCTGGCCCATTTACCTACATTATGCCTACAGTAAACTCTATTTAATCATATAGAGATTTCCAGAACACCATTTCTCCCCTTCAAAATTTAGTACAGACATTCCTACTTTGCATATATTATTCAGTAACCCTGTAATTTTATTTATCACCGGGTAAGGGACGCCTAAACATGTGAACAAATACGAGGAACATTGGGCAAAAATAGGATCATATGGATGCGTTTGCATGTAACCCTAAGTTCTAAGATCTGGAAACCAACTGGTCTATCGCAGATGATGAATAATAGGGATGAATTTGTTCAGATATGGCAATTGATTTTCGAGGGAGCCTTCCAGAGGTAGATTCTTCTGCATATTTTTAGTAATGGGGATGAAGCTGTTCAGACATGTGAATTGATTTTTGAGGGAGCTTTTCATAGGAAAATTCTTCTGCATATTTTTTTAATATTTGTATATGTTGGATAGGCACAGGATTCAAGCAGACAAATAACACAAGTATTTCACACATGAAACAATGAGCTGTGGTTCTTTAATTAATCCCCAATCACTCTAAATCACAATGAATACAATGAACCCGGTGAAGGGTATTTAACATAGATTGACATTTACACACTCTCACATAATTCAACTTGATCAACTCTCACTTAAATCACTCAAAAAATATATCTATCACTCAATTCAACTAACTCACTTAACTAATTGTCTAACAATTCATGCAGGAGGTAATTACATATTTTAACACTACCCCTTAATTACGATCGCTAAACTAAAACATAACTCATGACAGCTCAAACATGCCTGCTGGTCTATGTATAAGCTAGGCTTACAACACGAAAGTTTCTTTTGTGAAACTCAAACAAATATATTGCTAATAGCTTTGTAAATATATCAGCCATATGATCACTCGATTTACAAGGCTTCAAGTGAACTTCTCCATTGCTCACAAGTTCTCTAATAAAGTGATATCTAGTATCAATATGCTTGCTCTTTTGTTGAAACACACTATTCTTGGATAGTGCAATCGTTGATATGTTTTCACAGTATATCATTGTTGATATTTGTTCTTGTTTCTTGATTCCATCCAATACTCTTTTTAACCATACTGCTTGACATGTTGTTGAAGTTGCTACTACATATTCTACTTCTGCTGATGATAGTGTCACAATAGGCTACTTCTTAGATGCCCATGCTATCACACCTGAACCAAGATGGAACACATAACCAGATGTGCTCTTCCTATCATCCAAAATTCCTACAAAATCACTATCTGTGAATCCATTCAAATATTTATTTTCAGTACTTGCATACATTATTCCATAATCTCTAGTTCCTGCTATGTATCTCATAATTCTTTTTCCAACACTCCAATGTGTGTCTTTTGGAGTCTCCATAAATCTGGAAACAAAAATCACTCCTTGCATAATATCTGGTGTTCTGTGAGATACATGAGGCTGCCAACCAATATTTTGAATAGAGTTGGATTGACATCTGCTCCTTCATCATCCTTACTTAAATTTGTGCCTATTGCAATTGGTGTAGGTACAAGTTTGCAATTATCCATCCTGAATCTTTTCATAAAATCTCTACCATACTTATTTTGGCAAATAAAATTTCTTTTTTCATATTGTTTAACTTCAGTACAAAGAAAATATTTCATGAGACCAAGATCTGTCATCTCAAATTATTTCTTCATAGCTTCTTTAAATTCATCAAACTCAAGATCACCTGTAAAAATCATATCATTAACATATAGGCAAACAATCAAAATATGTCCATGCTCATTTACCTTTGTGTATAAGGCATGCTCAATGTTGCTTCTGCAAAATCCATTATTGATCATTTAACTATCGATTTTGCTATACCATGCTCTAGGCGCTTGCTTCTATCCATAGAGCGCTTTCTTCAATCTGTAAACTTTATCTTCTTTACCTTCTTCTTGATAACCTGGAGGTTTTTGCACATAAATTTCTTCTTCTAGAATTCCATTCAAGAATGATGATTCGACATCCATCTGATATACTTTCCACTTGTTATGAGTTGTTGTCGCTAGAAGTGCTCTTACGTTATCCAATCTGGCTATCAAAGAAAAAATTTCTCCAAAGTCTATTCTTGGTTGCTGCGAGAATCCTTTTGCTACAAGTCTTGCTTTAAATATGTCAATCTCACCTTTCTCATTCAACTTTGTCTTTTACACCCGCTTCACACCAATGATGTTTTTATCATTTGGTAAATCAACCAAATCCCATGTATCGTTCTTTTCAATTGAATTCATTTCTTCATCCATCACTTGCAGCCAATTTTTATCTTTAATTGCTTCTTCAAATGAAAAAGGTTGGAATTCCAACAATTAAAAATTTGAACTAACGTCCAAATCATCATAAATATATTTCAGACTTCTCATCTTTTTATTATCATTGCTTGATTGTTTACCTGATTCGCTGCTTGGAGAATTATGGTCTGTTGATCTGCCTAAAGATCCATGCTGCTCTAAAAATCTTGGATTCCTTGATGGTGTGACTTTGTTTGGAGTCTGCTCTCTTGATTATTTTTTCCCTTTTTCTGCTAGATCATCTTCTTCCATTAATGGTGTTTGTGCATCGGTTAGTGTGTCTATAGTCCCATTCCATGACTCTTTTTATTTGAACACAACATCTCTGCTAATGATTGTCTTCTTGGTGGTAGGGTTATACAATTTGTAAGCTTTTGACTGCTCAGTATAACCATTAAATATACATTTTTCACATTGATCATCTAATATACCTCTTATCTTCTTAGGTACATGTGCATAGGCTACACATCCAAAAAATTTAAAATGAGATACACTGTATGACATGCCTGACCATGCTTCTTCTGGAACTCTGTTCATCACACTCTTTGTAGGAGATATGTTTATCACATAAACAACACATGCAAATGCTTCTTCCCAATACTCATTAGACAAGTTTCTTGCTTTCAACATGCTCTTTGTCATGTTCATGATTGTTCGATTTTTTATCACTGCTACACCATTCTGCTACGGTCTGTATCTGGTTGTAAACTGCCTTCTGATTCCATGTTGTTTGTTGTAGTCATGGAATGCCTTTGAATTGTATTCTCCACCACGATTTGATCTCAATACCTTAATCTGTCAATCACTTTGGTTCTCCACCAAGGCTTCGAACTCTTTGAACTTTGAAAAAGTTTTAGACTTTTGCTTCAAGAAGTAAAACCAAGTCTTCCTACCATATTCGTCAATAAAAGTGAGGAAGTAACAACTTCCACCAGTTGACTGTGTCCTCATAGGTCCACACAAGTCTGTATGCACCAAATCAAGTGGCTTATTTTCTGTATGAAACTCCTTTCGAAAAACTTTCACGATCTTTCTTTGCCAAGAGGCAACACTCACGAGTGCTAGCAGGTTCTCTGATGGGAGGTAATCCTGTCACCATCTGTTTCTGCCGTAACAATCTTCAACCAGAAAAATGCAAGTGTCCAAACTGAAAGTGCCATAACCAATAATCATTAGAACATGTAGCTGTAAAAGAACTAACCTGATCATTATAGTTCATAGTTATAGGAAAGAGTGTGTTCCTTGTGATCTCCACCTTTTCTATCAACTGCTTGCTTGGGGATTTTTTGTAAATAACACACTGTTGCCCCTGAAATATAACTTTGTATCCTTTCTGCGTCAATTGACCAACACTTATCAAATTTTTTTTGAGTCCAGTGACCTAATATACCTCTGATGTGGTCTTTCGCTCCCCCTACTTGGTCACAATGTTGACCACTTCTTTTTCATCTACATCCACAGTCTCGTCAGTCCCCAACTTTACCTTTGTTTTCATAGATTCATCCAAATTTGCAACCAAATTCATTTTTCCTATCATATGGTTACTGCAACCACTGTCTAATAGCCAGACCTTATCATAAGGTTCATGCATGGTGTTGCATGCTAGAAATATGGAATTATTATTCTCCGTACTAACATTAGCTCTCTGATTTCCTTGATAAGCTATTTTCTTCCTACAGTCATGAGGACGCCAAAGTTTCCCATGCTTCCTTTGCAGAAGATGTAATCATTATCTTCTGGAACAATGCTCGGTCCACTCCCTGCTGGATAAGAAGCAACTCTTGTGCATTCTTTCGCTTGTATTTCTTACATTTCTCTCTGTCTGCATTGTTGTGGGCTCGTTCTTCTGTGTCGTTCTAAGGTTCTACAAACCGAAACCTGACATGATCCAATACATCATGCGCCTTTAACATGGTCTCCATTTTAATAGCCCACACATCATAATCTTTCTTAGTAAAAAAAGGAAGTTGTGGCTGAAAACTTAATGTGGTCATCTTGCTTCAGAAAAAAATCATTTCTCTCATAAAACCCTAAATTTCTCTTTTTTATGAAAACTTTGCAAAGCTCTTTAAAAAAAAAAATCCCTTAGAATAAAACCCTAATGCAATTTTTTTTATATATAATAAATCTTTTATAAAAAGTTTTTAAATATATTTAAATCTTCTAAAATATCATCTCTTTAGAAAGAAAGAATGGTATTAAAAGCCTTTTGAAAAAAAATATTATAAAAAATACCTTTTAATAAAAGAGTTTATAGAACTCTCTTATCAATTTCCCACACATTCTTAGGATATGGGTTTTTGAATAAGCTTAATACCTTTGAATAATCCACCGTGCTAAGAACTTTGTTTTTATTTTTTTTTAAATTCAAACCTTTGTTGTAATAAAGGTTGATACAACGTGTGTACTCCTCGTTGACTTTTCAATAGGGCTGTCGGCTGTAACACTTAAACCCCAATTCTGTCCGCTTTAACACGTAAAACCGATTCCGTACCCTGGAAACCAATAAACAGCCGATTAAACTGTGATTTTTCACAAGTCTTCACTAAAATTCCGCAGGTCTTCAAAGGAAGGATTGCGGATCTCCGCTTTTGTTGCACTGAAAATTTGGAGACTTTTGTGTTTGCAAAAAATAAAATAAAAAATTTGTGGGGCTTTTGCTTGGTAATTTTTTTGCTTTGCCTTTACTTGCCCACGGATCCTTTCATTCTTCCTTCCTTAACTCTCATATCAATTTGTTGGATAGACAGAGGATTCAAACACAGACAATGAGTTGTTGTGCTTCAATTAATCTCCAATCACTCTAAATAACAATGAATACAATGAATCTATTGAAAGGTATTTAACCTAGATTGACATGCATACACTTTCACATAACTCAACTTGATCAACTCTCACTTAACTCACTTACCAAATATCCGATTGTAAATAATTAAAATTATTTTAGAAATCCATGACATAATATAATTATTATTTTTAAACAAATATGTATTCCATGTGGTAGACCTCGAACATAACTTTCTAAATATGATATATTTCATCTGCATTACTTTTCATTTTATTTGTATACCATCTGAAAATTACTTACATCATAAAATATATCAAACACATGATTGTGGTTGTTGATAATATCAACCTCATTTATTAATATAAATATAAATGCGATTGTGCTATATGATGATATTGCTGATAGGTCAAAAATAAGATCTCTTGGTTTTCATTCATTACAATGACGAGAGGGTCGATTATTGATTTCAACATTCTTGTTATTCTGATTACTGATGTCAATTTATGAATTTTATGTGCTATTTGTCAGGGATTTTACTGCAGTGCATAACAAATACAATAAAAGGAATCTCTAAACCAGAAGGGCTACAGTTACGAAAAAATGAAGACTGAAATGTAATGTATAAGAGATATGCTGTGTGACTTTAGGACTGAAATAGCTTCTGCTTCCACACAAAAGGAAAACTTTATAGGTACATTCAGCCAATTCTGCACAGTATGTCATGGTATACACTTTGAAATAACTGGATATATAATCCCCTTCGAGAGGTCATCGGTAAGCACTAAATACACAACTGTATAGCATTTACCATAACTGAGTAATTGAATGCAGAAGGATGGATTTTGGTATAAGTGGTGCTTATTTGGTCTTTTTGCTAAATTACGTATTTCACAAATCTGCGCATAACTACATTTACCTTTGCATATTTAAGAGATAATTTTCAAAATCTCAGACGGAAGTCAAAACGTTTAAATTTCGGTTATTAATATCTGTCAGAATTAAAAATTTAAAGTTTCAATGGGTCAGAATTAAAAAACATTCAGAAACTTTCAATGAACCTAAGCTCAATACAACGTGAAAGAAATTTATCCATAACGGCAAACCCTACTCTTCAAACCACAATATGCAATTGCATAAATGACCCAAAGTATGATTTGAATAAAAAAATTATAATATTTCAACAACTTAGAAATTGCCTAAATCTTACTGACGGCCGGTTATACAACAGGCCAGGTTTGCCATCACAAGGAAGGCAATTTTTTCATGACGACATCTCCCATCAAAACATACACTGCTCAACACAAAGAATGAAAATTGTTTTTTAGGTAGAAGTATTAAACTTGAATGAGAGATAAGATCATTACAAGACAAACATTGCGCTATATATATATATATATTCAGAAAGAAAAAACGTTGTTTTATATTATGGAAAATAAAAACAGTACATAATACAACATAGGAAGTGAAGGGAGTAATCACTTCCAAATTATGCAACATTGCTTCTAAAACCAAAAATATTGTGATCTAGCAAAGCATACCCATCACATGAGACTCATAATCCAGCAAGGAGTCGATGATAATGTCTAAAAAAATCCCCCAAATGCCACATGGAAATGTAGCATGAAGAGAAAAGAGAAACATATACATATCATGGGGACAGTCCCACATCGTAGAAGTGAACCCATCCACCAAATCGAAAAAACAGAAGTGGAGGATCAGACAAATCTGTAGATATGAACCCACAACATTCGCGACAACAAGAACCACTTCTTCGATAAGCCAAAACATCTCTCGGCGTTACCGTAGCAGCATATGAAAAGGGGCATATAGATGAGCCTAGAAACATATAAAGCCATCTGCAAATAACAATTCGCCCATGCCACATGATCGGAAAGAGAGAGCGAAAATCATTTGGAGACCCGAGGGGGGTCACAAGCTCTATCCACCCTGGGATCATCAGCTGAAAGAATAGGGACCTCCCGGAGGTCAAGAATACACACACACACACACACACACCGGTAAAGCTTACTTTACTTAAAAAAGAATCGAAAGCTCTTCAGTTTTCAATGTTTAAAAAAAAAAAATTAAACATAGAATAATTTAGAAAAAATTGTAATTCATTAAAATAAAATATTAATAATAATAATTTATGTGAAAATGTAATTTAAACAACGAAAAATTACATATCGTTTATGTATATAGAGACACATAATACTTTTATATATAGAAACATATAATACTTAAATAGATAGATCAAATCTCTTAATGAATACCTCATATACTTATATTGTCAAATAATTATATTAATATTATTTACAAGAATTGAAATTTTAAAATTAAAAATATATTTTAAAAATGTAGATAATAAAAAATCACTATTAAAATAATTTAATGACTTTTGATGACTAAAGGTATTTTTTTTAATTAAATCTTAAACATGCAAAAAATATCTGTACTAAAAAACTCTCAAATATTAAACCTTAATTTAGATATTGTCGCACTCCCTTGTATATTATACTAACTTAACCAAATAGAAAACAAAGAAAAATATTAAAAAAATTATATAATTATAAAACAAAATTATGTAATTAAATATAGCCATACAAAGTAGTTTATTGTATTGCCAAAGATTTGCATCACAGGTATGATTTGAGTTTAGATTTAATTAGAAATAACTTTGCACATATTATCGTTTCCCTTATCCTTGTGGTTGTTCGTAGGGACTTATACATTACTTTTGCTACTGAATGGGGTGGAAGTGAGAATTACATTCGCTCTGTGGTGATAATACTTATGTGTTAATAAAATAAATTGTATTTAGGGCTTTTGGTGTATTTATATGTATTAATTTTTTGGTTATGGGATGAATTATACGTGGCACTGAAACTCTCCATAGTTTGTTGTCACTTGCGAGGTAGGTAGTGTGTTCCAGGTGAAATGATGTGTGCGGTCTATTTCTAGGGTTTGCATCGGATGACTTTGTTCGCAAGAATGTAGTTGATGGAAATTGTTTGGCTCTAGGCACCTCCAAGCACCCATATTCCATCTGTTGAGCTAGGCTTTGTTGTTGTTCCATTCCGGGTTCGCTGTTCCATTCCGAGTTCGGTACTATTGTCTTGTTTTCTACAAGCTACCTCCCTTCTCCCTGTCACTTTCTGCGCTATTCGCCGTCCTGGAGGGCAGAGTGTACTCAGTTTCAGTCTTGCACAGGTGACTTAGAATGTTGTTAGTTAGTTTCTAGAGTGCTGAAGGAATTTGGTCGAGTGCTAGTGCTCGAGGTAATACATTTCCTATTTCTTTGTCACTATCACGCATATGGGAATTTGACTGAGTTTTTATTTACCTCATGAAACCTGGGTTCCTCTCTCTGTGCCACGGTGGTCCACAACAAACTAACTTCTATTATTTCCAGGAGTGAGTAATTCATTGATAAGGGTTTAGAAGGTTTTCTTATTTTCTCGACTTTGGCATTCTTAGACCTTGGATAACAAGTTTCCTTGTCTCCTGCAGCTGTGTATCTTGTGCCTAAACTCACCAACATTTCAACTTTGGAAGTTCAACCTACATTTTCTGGTCCTTGCTAACTCTCTTATTCTAGGTTTTTACCAGTTACCTTGTCTTATTCTAACATGTTGTAGAGATGGCCAAACTAGCCATTGAAGGAGCCTATAATCCATGAGCTCATCTACTCCACCATATATATGTCAAATAATCTAGTGAAAACCTTATGAAATATATGTGGCCATGAGTTGGAGTGTCGATTTAGATGATGAGATGAAGGGGGGTATTCTACTATAAGACAATGCTCATGTTCAATTAGGAGGGACATGGTGTTGTGACAGATATGTGAAGCTACCACAAAAGCATTCCACTTCATGGTTAAAATAATGAAGAAAACTAGAAACACTTCTTACCCCCAATCATTGTCTCCTCCTTAATAACATTATTACGAGAATATTGATCATTGTAAAATATTTATATATTAAAATGAAACCTAGATTTAAATAAAATGTGAAATGTTTTTCTAACCCTTAATCGGTCGAAGTTAATATAATTAATTAAGTTTATAAATTTGATCATTATATTTGTAAAAAATAATAAAATAAAAATAAATTAATAATATTTTAAAATTTAAAATATATCTATAAAAATATATTAAGATAATATTTATTAATCTAGAGTAAATTACAAATGTAAATTGAAGCTATCAAGAGTGGTTTGGCGAAATGATTATTATCTCTCCCACCAAACTTCAAATCCATTATATCAAAATATTGATTTTCACCACTGTGAGTATGATTTTGACTGAACTTGATGAGACCAACCTCACTATTGCCTTTATACACAAAATAAGGCCAACATATTATATATATATATATATATATATATATATATATATATATATATATATATATATATATATATGAGCATGACAAAATTTTAAAATATTTTAAAAATAAAACTTAATATAACTCATTTAATTTTTATATAGTTATACTTAATATTTTAATGAATTAATAATATTTTAACTAAATTCATTAAATACACTAATTAATATTTAATTTATTTAAAAAAAAAACATTTTAACAATTTATAGTGAAAACATTTTTTATTAAGGCTAATAAATTATCTATCATATATATACATTTGTATACATTAACCAAGATTTACCAAATTAATATTAAGAGTGCTCCCGTGGAAAATTCTAATAAATGGAATTCTTTGTAAAGATAATTTAGAATAATTAATATTTAAAAAAAATTCTTGTAACCATTGATATTGAAAACATTTTTTTATTAAACTCAACAAATTTCCTATATATAAACTAACGGAAACTTACAAATTACAATTAAAATTTATTTTTTAAAATAGAAAATTTAAATAATTCTAACACTTTGTGATATATATATATATATATAAAAAGCAAGACTTACCGAGATACCATTAAGATTTCTTCCTTTAAAATAGAAAATTCTAATAGGTATAACTCTTTACAATTTTCTAAAATAATTAATATTTTAATATTTTAATAAAATTATTTTAATAATTTATACTGAAAATATAATTTTTTTTAATTAAGATCAACAATTTTTTTTTGGTAAAATCAACAAATTACCTGACACATATATATGTTTTTATTCACTAACGAATATTTATCAAGTTACCATTAAGAGTTCTTTACCAATATTTAAAATATTTTAATAATTTACACTGAAATTATAATTTAAAAAAAAATTAAGATCAACAAATTACGTCAATTGTTTTTTGTTAAGACCAACAAATTACCTGTCTCATATATATGTTTCTATTTTAAAGAGAGAACTCTTTACAATTTTCTAAAATAATTAATATTTAAAATATTTTAATAAAATTATTTTAATAATTTACACTGAAAACATATATTTTTTTAATTAAGATCAACAAATTACCTGTCACATATATATATATTTCTATTCACTAACCAATATTTATCAAGTTACCATTAAGAGTTCTTTTAAGAAAGAAAATTCTATATAACTCTTTGCAAATGGTTTATTATATTTTAAAATGAGATTATATATATATATATATATATATATATATATATACATATATTTATATTTCAATAATTATATCCATAAATTATTATATTTATATAAAAAGAAATTTTTAAAATTAAATAATTAATATCTAAAATCTCAATTATACATAACTATAATTTTAATGATTATATTATATTATTATATTTGTATAAAAAATAGTTATAAATAATTAATAATATTTTATAAATAATTAAAAATAATAAATTAATAACTAACACATTTTCAAATAATAATATTTTTTTTTTTGATATAAATATATTTTTTTAAATTAAGAGTTAATTAGTATTAACTAGTTAAAGACAATTTGGCAAGAAAGACTTAAATTGTTATTGTTCATAAAACAGATTATAATTGTTTTTTTTATTGAGTTATTAGGAGGAACCAATTAATGAAAAGAAATATTTTAAGATGTTGGTAAAAAAATTTCCAAGAATAGGAGGTGGTTGGGGACAGTTGGAAAACAGTTATCTACTTCTCTAATGAAAAAGCTGAATCCCAAAGGAGGAGTAGGGGTTCTGTGAAATTGGTAAAGGGGAAGTATTTTCTAGAGTTGGTTGGGAACGGTTGAAAATATCTTACAACAACACTTGTAAAACCAAAAGTTATGAGTATGATTGGATTGGCCATCCAGAGGACATAGCAAAAAAATCCACTGCTAACCCATAGCACCGTCCAGATTCTGGAGCTAGCGGGAAAGTGAAAGATGTAATAGCCTCTCTTGAATGGTTGGGAGGACCACAACTTAAACTTCTCAATCCAGATAAGTTTACTGTGTAATTATAAGCAAGTTATTCAAAGTTGGAAAGAATTCTTTACACAATTACAGTGATGTAGTTATTGTTTCTAGATAGGAAAACCTGTTAATATGTGTATGTTTCTAGATAGGAAAACCTGTTAATATGTGTATGTTGTCTACAAATGTGTGAGACAGACTAAATGGTAGTACTACCTACCTTATGTTTTCTTTATTATACTTTCTTAAAGGTGTTATGGTTTAAATCTTTGCAAGTCGTGCGAAAGAGAAACTGAGAAAAGTTAACCCCTTCTACGGATAATGTATAGATAGAAGAAACATAGCATGTAGTACTGTAAAAACAAATATAGAATATGTTGTATAATCATTACATGGATAATGTACAGTAGTTATACAATAATTTATTGTACTGTGGAACATAAAAATCATAAACATAACTTATAGGAAGGAAATCGCAATGAAAAGAGAAAACGCATGAGAATCTTGAATGTTTACATTTCAAGAAAAAATATTACTAGTACAGGGAATAGGACCAATGAACTGTCGACCCTAGTCTTGGGAATAAACCTAGAATAGGGGTACATCATTCATGGTTAAAAACCCCAAAATATATACATAGGCGAAACAAATCGGTGACCCGAACACCGTAGTATGAACCTACAAAGTGTGTGAGAAGTTAGGAGAGTAATGAAAGACTGTATCTCGAACAAAGAATAAGGCTAGTTCACAATTACCAAAGGATCTAGACAATAGAGAAATAGTTATCAACAGTAAAGGATTCACAAATATTAGCAGTTAAATGTAGTGTACATAGTTTAAATATAAAAAATATCTATTCATAATAAAGAATGGTAAACCGAGAATTTTTTCCTTTTATAGCATAAAGATCAAATGCATGCAATGAAAAATTATGAAGAAAACTGGACAAGAGAACCCCTGTAAAACTTGAAATGCACAGAATGGGAAATCTATTCGAAAATGTCAAAACAGACTAGATCATCTATAGTTAAATAGTTAACCGTAGAATATTAAAAAAATGTAAATGGAAAAGCATAGATTATGATACACATTCATAATTTACTTCAGAGTTAAATGTGCTTTGAGCCTCAATAAACCTGAGATTAAACCCTAGTATAACTCTTATATAAATTTGGTCACATATTGTTAAAAAAATCCAAGGTTGGGGTTTCAAACCCTCTTTGTTGGGGTTTCAAACCCTCAACACAGATAAATTGCTAAACGATAAAGAACAATCCGAGAATATATAAGCTAGGACCATAATTAGCACAATGATTATGTATGAAAAAATAGGCTTCCTGTGGAGATTGTTCAGATACCTAGATAATGCAAAGGTAAAGTTGGCAACTGGGCCAAGGATAACATAGCTTGAGAACTGAAATGAAGCCACGGTTGTAGTTTGGATGGGATCGGATTTACAAACCTGCACCGTCATATCCAATGAAAAATTGGTTAGCTACCGCATGTGGAGTAAAACAAGCGAATGCACAACAGATAAACCTAGTTAAAGTTCTAAAGAGTTTAATACCTGAAGAAGGTTGAAATCCTCGTTGGAGACCATCTGCAAGAGAAAAGACTTCAGAGGTTTAACCATTAAAACGCGGGATGGATTTTCAGACTTTTGTTAAACTTAGTAATAATCATATAGAAATAGTCTCAACATACCTTTGTACCCGTGAATCCTTTCCTTCTCCTTGCATCTTCTGTAACAGGGTAAGAACTGCCGAGTTACCATCTCTGAGGAGGAATTTAACTTATATAAAATTTCAGTCAGAAATGCTGGTGGGTAAAATGAGGTAGAGAAAAAAAGCAAAGATGAGCTAACGGAACTAAATGTTGTGTATTGGAGCCATTGTAAAATAATACATACCTTTAAATGGGTAAGGCAGAGCTCGTAAGAAGGGAGACGAACCTGGAAACGCCAAGGAAGCATGAGAATAAACCCTACTTTCTTCAACTAGCTGCAGATACACTACAGAGCTTCCCATTGAAAAATTAGAGGAATCCCAAGTAGAGAACAGTTGTATCGAGGAGAGTAACCTTCGAAAGGTGAACATTGAATGGAGATGACAGATCGCCACGAAGGAGCCTTGTGCAATGCCAATTGTAGGGCGATAAAGATCTCCGTAGCATGTCCCAGATCTCCATAACAATATGACTTGAAACCAAATAAATCGTATCTAAAATTATTGATGTTTGAATTAAATTTCCATACCATTCAATAGTTGTTAAACTCCTGATTAGTAGTATGGCAGTGTAAAGGCATAACATTCGACACTGTGTATATAAGTTGGAAATTACCACTGATTGTTGCATACGTGAAATATTATTACAACCTTAGTTTTGAACAAAATGACCTTTTGCAACATCTATATATATATATATATATATATATATATATATTATAACTGTGTTCTCATATTATAACAGTAATATGATATGGATGTCATATTTGCATGATTAACTTTTATAATGATTAGAGCTATGTAAGATTTTTTTTTTTCCGGTAATTAGTTTAGGTAAGAAGGTGACAAGTGGTATCAGAGCCGGTTGCTACACTGGGATCCTAAGGGTTTACTAACAGTGAAGTTGTATATGTGTATAGTGCACTGAGAGAAAGTGAGTGATAATGAGAGGGGCTACAGAATCACAGTCACAACTAAAAGAAACTCAAGCACCAACAATTATGAATCCAAAAATGTGGGTTCAATTAACTGTGGAACAACATCAAAATACCAGCCAGTTACTTCAGGAACAGTAGCACAAAACTAGTTTCTTGTTAAAAACAGTACAACAATTACAAGAAGAAATGCTAAGAGTCCGGAGGGACAATGAGAGACTGTTGCAAGACCAAGGGAAAATTCTAAAGACTTTATCCGACAAACAGAATCATGAGATAGATCATCCAAGTGCTAAAAGGAGTTTATCAGCCGATGAAGAGCAGCAAACAAGAAATAACACTACAAACAGAATTGAAGAGAGTCCCTCCCAGAAAAGCTAAAATAGGAATTACAATGAGGTAGAGTCAGGAAATTTATCTGACCAACAAGATATTAAGAAACAAAAAATGGAACTGTAGGGGGAATTTCGCAAAATTAAGCCCACCAGCGTTTGATGGTGAGGCAGAGGAGGTGGCTAAAGCCTGGTTAATCAATATAAATAAGTACTTTCAAGTATACAATTATAGCAGCAATATGAAGGCCAGATTGGCTATATACCAGTTACGAGAAAAATCCACCATGTGGTGGGAAGAGGTGAAAAATGTACGCAGCATTGATGAACGAGATATTACATGGGAATTATTTCAACAATATTTCAAAGACAAGTATTTGATAGAAAGGTTTTATGATGATAAGGCTAAGGAATTCCATGATTTACGGTTGGGGTAAATGACCATGGACGATTATGTCACTAAATTCACTTCCCTGCTACGCTATATTCCTTATCTCCGAGAGGAAAAGGCCAAATTGCAAAGGTTTCTGAGTAGTCTACCTAATCAAATGAGAGAAAAGATAGAATTTTTTAATCCTCGGACCATGGATGAAGCCATCCATAAAGCCTAGATGTGCTATCAGCAGTCCAAGGCCCAAGGTGAAGGAGGGAAACGCTGGCAGCCAAAGAAAAGCCAGAAAAATCATTCCAATTTTAAAAGTAGTAAAAGTGTAAATTCTAAAGGCACAACATGGAACTCCATCAGTAAGAAATTTCGTAGAAATCACCAAACAACTAAATGGCCATTAGAGGAGAAACCCACAGAAGCATATAGTAAGCTAGATCAGGGACAGATTTCTAAGCCTCCCCTACAGTGCTGGGGCTGTGGGGAAACCAATTATTATAAAAATTGCCCCCAACGAAACAAAAATGAAGCTATAAAAAATCTGCAAAAAGCATATACAGTGGGGGACATGGCACGCAATATACCTCGTATCAATGCAACCTTGGAAGGCCGACATGCTGATTTTCAGCTCACAATGATTGAACTAGAAGGTACTTTACTAACTAAACCTGTTTCAATTTTAGGAGATCCTAGAGAAATTTTAAGTTACGTAAGTCCTAAAATAGTGGAAATGTGCAAACTAAAAGAGCATAAATTTAATTATTCTTGGTTAGTACAATTAGCTACTGGGGCAAAACGTAAGGTAACCGTAAAATTTCCTAACTATATATTGGAAGTGGCAGAACAACAGTTACAAGTAGATTTAAATATATTACCATTGGGTTCTTATGATGTGTTATTGGGTATGGATTGGTTGGAAAGACACTGGACCATATTGGAATATAAAGAAAATATTATGTACTTCTGAATGCAAGATGGCATGCGAAAAGAAATTCAAGGAATTAAAAATCTTGTGCAATTATGACCAATAATAGCATCCCAAATGGGTAAGTGTATCAGAAAAGGAAATCAACTGTATGCAATTCAATAAGGATATGCATACTCCAAGGAAAAGGCTCCAATAATGGAAGATATTCCTGTAGTATAGGAATTTCTGGATGTATTTCCAGAAAACATTCATGGTTTTCCACCGAAGAGAGATATTTACTTCACCATTGAATTGCTACCAGGAGCCTCTCCGATGTCAACAGCTCCTTACAGAATGAGCGTGCCAGAACTAACAGAACTAAAGGTACAACTACAAGAATGGTTAGAAAAAGGCTATATCCATCCAAGTATGTCTCCATGGGGAGCACTAGTTCTATTTGTTAAGAAGAAAGATGGAACCTTACGCATGTGTATGGATTACAGGCAGCTTAATAAGCCGACGTTTAAAAAAAAATATCCCTTACCCAAAATTGATGACTTATTCGATCAAGTAAGAGGGGCTAAGGTGTTCTCTAAGATAGACTTAAGATCCAAGTATCATCAGATTTCGATTAAAGATGAAGATATTTTCAAAATAGCATTTCACACTTGTTATCAACATTATGAATTCATGGTGCTGCCCTTCGTATTGACGAATGCACCAACAACCTTGATGAGTTTGATACATGGCATCTTTCATCAATTTTTGGATAATTTTGTACTTATTTTCATAGATGAAATACTGATATATTCCAAAAGTGAGGAAGAACATTTGAGAATAGTTTTGGAAATGCTGAGAAAGCATAAGCTTTATGCTAAGTTTAGTAAATGCGATTTCTTTAAAACATAAATCCAATATCTGGGACATGTTATATCAGCTGAAGGAATCACCGTTGATCTAGAAAAGATCAAAACTATTATGGAATGGCGAGTACCCCAGAATGTGGCCAATATTAGATCATTTATGGGATTAGTTGGTTATTATAGAATATTTATAGAAGGATTTTCTAAAATTTCTTTTCCTATTACATCTTTGCAGAAGAAGGGAAAGCTCTTTAAATGGAAAAATGAATGTCAGAAAAAATTTAAAAAGTTGAAGCAACTTTTGACTACAACACTGGTTTTGAAGGTAGCTGACCCTGATAAAGATTATGAAGTATGCACTGATGCAAGTAAAGAAGGTGTTGGATTAATCTTAACCCAGGAAGGAAAAGTGGTGGCATATGAGTCCAGAAAACTAAAGGACCATGAAGAGAAATATTCTGCTTACGACTTGGAACTTACAACAGTGGTACATGCTCTCCAGGTGTGGAGGCATTACCTGTTGGGTAAGAGGTTTGTACTTAAAACTGACCATAGTAGCTTGAATAATTATTTTAAGCAAGCAGATCTAAATTCCAGGCAAGTAAGATGGAATGCCTTTCTAAGTGAATTTGATATGGATATTCAACATGTAAAGGGAAAGGAAAATCGAGTAGCAGATGCATTGAGCATAAAATTACATGGCATTTATGCATTATATTGTAATCAGCTTGAAAGCCAACTGTTGGAACAATTAAAAGAAGACGCATAGAAATACTCGGAATATAAATTCTTGTGGTAGCAAATGGAGGATGATAAGAAGCAAGGCAAGGCATCCGTGTATGGAATGAATGAAGATTAGGTGTTGACTTTTTGAGGAAAAATCTACGTGCCTAATCGTACAACTCTAAAGGAGTTAATACTGAATAATTTCCACTGCAGCAATTACGCTAGTCATCCAGGATATCAGAAAATGCTTACTGTAATAAGAAAGGTATATTATTGGCCAGGTATGCATAAGAATATTGTTGAGTATCTAAGAAAATGTTTGGAATGTCAGCAGGTAAAGGTGGAGCACCAACATCCTGCAGGACTATTGCAGCCCATACCCATTCCTGATCGGAAGTGGGAAGTTATCTCCTTAGATTTCATCACGGGACTACCACGAAAAAAAATATAGAATGACTCAATCATGGTGGTGGTAGATATATTAAGTAAGTATACACATTTTATACCTGTACAGTCTATGTAAAAGACTGTACAGATTACTAACATATTTATGAAGGAAATCTTTAGGTTGCATGCCATACCTAAAACTTTGATTTCTGACCGAGATGTTAAATTCACATCTTCATTTTGTAAAACCATGTCTACGAGTTTAGGAACACAAATATATTTCACACTGCTATCATCCTCAGACTGATGGGAAAACAGAGCAGGTAAAACAAGTACTAGAAGACATGCTGCGCATGTATGTGATGCAACAGCCAACTAAGTGGGAGGATTACTTGCACCTTGTTTAGTTTATCTATAACAATGGGTATCAGGAATCTCGAAAAGTGATTCCCTTTGAAGCATTGTATGGTAGGCAATGTTGAGCACCTATAGACTAGAGCAGCCCAAAAACAAAATTATTGTTGGGACCTGAAATGTTGGCTGAAATGGAAGCTGAGGTAAAAGGAATAAGGCCGAATCTGAAGGATGCGCAAGATCAACAAAAGATTTATGTAGATAAGAAAAGGTCTTATCAGGAATTTGTGGTAGGGGACCATGTTTACATGAGAATTAAGCCCAAGAGGAGTACCATGAGATGGACCTCTTGTGCCAAATTGGCTTCTCGGTACTGTGGACCTTTCCAAATACTGGAAAGGGTGGGACCAATAGCCTATAGGTTGGCCTCACCCAGTCATATTCAAGTACACAATGTGTTCCATGTGTCTTTGCTGAAGCGATATGTACATGATGAAAAACATGTGATTCATTGGAAAAATATTCAGGTAGGAAAAATATAAGAATCTTAACTTGAAGTTCTAAATAAATTGATGCGTACTAACTTGAAAACACTTTTTTTTTTCAGGTAGAACTAGACGGATATTTTTTGGTCGAGCCGCAACGTATACTTGACCGAGGAGAAATTGAACTCCGCAAACGAGTAGTTATCCAGGTGAAAGTGCAATGGAAACACTTCGGACCAAATGAAGCTACTTGGGAGGATGAGAAATTTATGCGGGAAGCTTACCCAGAGCTCTTTGCAGAGCTAGGCTGAAACACTGAGGACGGTGTTACTTCCAAGGGGAGGAGTTGTGGCAGCCTCATTAAGAGTTAACTAGTATTAACTAGTTAAAGACAATTTTCTTATTTTATTTTTTGGCAAGAAAGACTTAAATTGTTATTGTTCATAAAATAAATTATTATCATTTTTTTTATTGAGTTATTAGGACGAACCAATTAATGAAAAGAAATATTTTAAGCTATTGGTAAAAAGGTTTCCAAGAATAGGAGGTGGTTGGGGACAGTTGGAAAATAGTTACCTACTCGTATGAGGCTAAAGCTGAATCCCAAAGGAGGAGTAGGGGTTCTGTGAAATTGGTAAAGGGGGAGTATTTTCTAGAGCTAGTTGGGACCAGTTGAAAATAGCTTACAACAACCTTTGTAAAACCAAAAGTTCTGACTATGACTGGATTGGCCATCCAAAGGTCATAGCAAAAGAATCCACTGTTAACCCATGGCACTGTCTAGATTCTGGAGCTAGGGGGGCAAGTGGAGGATACAATAACCTCCTTTGAATGGTTGGGAGGACCACAACTTAAACTGCTCAATCCAGAAAATTTTTACTAAGCAGGTTATTCAAAGTTAGAAAGAATTCTTTATAGAATTACAGTGATGTAGTTACTGTTTCTAGATAGGAAAACTTGTTAATATGTGTATGATGTCTGCAAATGTGTGAGAAAGACTAAATCGTAGTACTACCTAGCTTATGTTTTCTTTATTATATTTTCTTAAAGGATTTATGGTTTAAATCTTTGCAAGTTGTGCGAAAGAAAAACTTAGAAAATTTAACCCATTCTACAGATAATGTATAGACAGAAGCAACATAGCATGTAGTACTGTAAAGACAAAAATATAATATGCTATATAATCATTACATTGATAATGTATAGTAGATATACAATAATTGCTTGTACCGTGGAACATAAAAATCGTAAACATACCTTACAGGAAGTAAATCACAATGAAAAGAGAAAACACATGAGAATATTGAATGTTTATATTTCAAGGGAAAATATTACTGGTACAGGGAATAGGACTGATGAACTGTCGACCCTAGTCTTGGGAATAAATCCAGAACAGGGGTACGTCATTCGTGGTTAAAAATCCCAAAATATATACACAGGTGAAACAAATAGGTGAGCCGGACACTGTATTATGAACCTACAAACTGTGTGAGAAGTTAGTAGAGTAATGAAATACTATATCTCGAACAAAGAATAAGGCTAGTTCACAATTACCGAAGGATCTAGACAATATTGAAATATTTATCGACAATAAAGGATTCACAAAGATTAGCAGTTAAATGTAGTGTACATAGTTTCAATATAAAAAATATCTATTCATAATAAAGAATGGTAAACCCAGAATTTGTTCCTTTTATAGCGTAAATATCAAATGCATGCAATGAAAAATTATGATGAAAAATAGACAAGAGAACCCCTGTAAAACTTGAAATGCACAGAATGGGAAATCTATTCGAAAATGTCAAAACAGACTAGATCATCTATAGCTAAATATTCAATCGTACAATATTACAAGAACGTAAATGGAAAAGCATAGATTATGATACACATTCATAATTTTTTTCAGAGTTAAATGTGCTCTAAGCCTCAATAAACCTAAGATTAAACCCTAGTATAACTCTTATACAAATTTGGTTACATATTGTTAAAAAAATCCAAGGTTGGGGTTTCAGACCCTCTTGGTTAGGGTTTCAAACCCTCAACACAGATAACTTGCTAAACAATAAAGAACAGTCCGAGAATATATAAGCTAGGACCATAATTAGCACACTGATTATCTATGAAAAAATGGCCTTCCTGTGGAGATTGTTCAGATACCTAGATAATGCAAAGGTAAAGTTGTGAACTAGGCCGAGGATAACATAGCCTGAGAACTGAAATGAAGCCACGGTTGTAGTTTGGACAGGATCAGATTTACAAACCTGCACCCTCATATCCAATGAAAAATTGGTTAACTACTGCATGTGGAGTAAAACAAGCAAATGCACAGCAAATAAACCTAGTTAAAGTTATAAAGAGTTTAATACCTGAAGAAGGTTGAAATCCTCATTGGAGAACATCTACAAGAGAAAAGACTTCAGAGGTTAAACCATTAAAACGCAAGATGGATGTTCAGAATTTTGTTAACCTTAGTAATAAGCATATAGAAATAGTCTCAACATACCTTTGTACCTATGAATCCTTTCTTCCTCCTTGCATCTTCTGTAACAGGGTGAGAACTGCCGAGTTACCATCTTTGAGGAGGAATTTAACCTATATAACTTTCAGTGAGAAATGCTAGTGGATAAAATGAGGTAGAGAACAAAACCAAAGATGATCTAACGGAGCTAAATTTTGTGTATTGGAACCGTTGTAAAAGAAGACATACCTTTAAAGGGGTAAGGCAGAGCTCGCAAGAAGGGAGATGAGCCTGGAAACGCTGAGGAAGCATGAGAATAAACCCTACTTTCTTTAGCTAGCTGCAGATACACTACAGAGCTTCCCATCGAAAAATCAGAGGAATCCCAAGTTGAGAACATCTGTATCGAGGAGAGTAACCTTCGAAAGGTGAACATTGAATCGAGATGAAAGATCGCCACAGAGGAGCCTTGTGCAATGCGATGTGTAGGGAAATAAATATCTCTGTAGCATGTCCCAGATCTCCATAACAATATGACCTGAAACCAAATAAATTCTATCTAAAATTATTGATGTTTGAATTAAATTTCCATACGATTCAACAGTTGTTAAACTCCTGATTGGTAGTATGGCGGTGTAAAGGCATAACATCCGACACGGTGTATATAAGTTGGAAATTACCATTGATTGTTGCATATGTGAAATATTATTACAACCTTAGTTTTGAACACAATGACCTTCAGCAACATCATTATATATATATTATAAACGTGTTCTCATATTATAACAGTAATATGATATGGATGTCATATTTGCATGATTAAATTTTATAATGATTAAAGCTATGTAAGATTTTTATTTTATTTGGGTAATTACTTTAGGTAAGAAGGTGACAAGTGGTATCAAAGCCGGTTGCTACACTGGGATCCTAAGGGTCTACTAACAGTGAAGCTGTGTATGTGTATAGTGCACTGAGAGAAAGTGAGTGATAATGAGAGGAGCTACAAAATCACAGTCACAACCAAAAGGAACTCAAGCACCAACAATTATGAATCTAGAAATGTGGGTTCAATTAACTGTGGAACAGCATCAAAAGACCAGCCGGTTACTTGAGGAACAGTAGCACCAAACTAGTTTCTTGTTAAACACAGTACAACAATTACAAGAAGAAATGCTAAGAGTCCGGAGGGACAATGAGAGACTGTTGCAAGACCAAGGGAAAATTCTAAAGAGTTTATCCGACAAACAGAATCATGAGGTAGATCATCCAAGTGCTGAAATGAGTTTACCAGCCGATAAGGACCAGAAAACAAGAAATAACACTACGGACATAATTGAAGAGAGTCCCTCCCATAAAAGCAAAAATAGGAATTGAAATGAGGCAGAGTCAGGAAATTTTTTCTGACCAACAAGATACTAAGAAACAGAAAGTGGAATTGTAGGGGGAATTTCGCAAAATTAAGCTCACCAACATTTGATGCTAAGGCAGAGGAGGTGGTTGAAGCCTGGTTAATCAATATAAATAAGCACTTTCAAGTATATGAATATAGCAACAATATGAAGGCCAGATTGGCTATGTACCAGTTATGAGAAAAAGCCACCTTGTGGTGGGAAGAGGTGAAAAATGTACACATCATTGATGAACGACATATTACATGGGAATTGTTTCAGCGGTATTTCACAGAAAATTATTTGACAGAAAGGTTTTATGATGATAAGGCTAAGGAATTCCATGATTTATGGTTGGGGAAAATCACCATGGCCGATTATGTCACTAAATTCACTTCCCTGCTACGCTATGTTCCTTATCTCTGAGAGGAAAAGGCAAAAGTGCAGAGGTTTCTGAGTAGTCTACCTACTCAAATGAGAGAATGGATAGAATTTTTTAATCCTCAGACCATGGATGAAGCCATCCGTAAAGCCTGGATGTGCTATCAGCAGTCCAAGGCCAAATGTGAAGGAGGGAAAAGCTGGTAGCCAAAGAAAAACCAGAAATATAATTTCAATTTTAAAAGCAGTAAAAGTGGAAATTATAATGGCGCAGCATGGAACTCCATCAGTAAGCAATTTGGTAGAAATCACCAAAGAACTAAATAGCCAGCGGAGGAGAAACCCACAGAAGAATCTAGTAAGCTAGATCAGGGACATATTTATAAGCCTCCCCTACAGTGCTGGGGCTGTGGGGAAGCCCATTATTATAAAAAATGTCCCCAATGAAACACAAATTAAGTCGTAAAAAATCTACAGGAAGCATCTACAGTGGGGGGCATGGCATGCAATATACCTCGTATCAATGCAAACTTGGAAGACCGACAGGCTGATTTTCAGCCCACAATGATTGAACAAGAAGGTACTTTACTAACTAAACCTGTTTCAATTTTAGTAGATCCTGGATCAAGTTTGAGTTACGTAAGTCCTAAAATAGTGGAAATGTGCAAACTAAAAGAGCAAAAATTTAAGAATTCCTGGTTAGTACAAATATCTACTGGGCCAAAACGTAAGGTAACTACAAAAGTTCCTAACTATATATTAGAAGTGGCAGAACAAAAATTACAAGTAGATTTAAATATATTACCATTGGGGTCTTGTGATGTGTTATTGGGTATGGATTGGTTGGAAAGACATTCGACCATAGTGGACTGTAAAGAAAATATTATTTACTTCAGAATGCAAGATGGCATCCGAAAATAAATTCAAGGAATTAAAAATCTTGTGCAATTACGACCAATAACAATATCCCAAATGGGTAAGTGTATCAGAAAAGGATGTCAACTATATACAATTCAAGTAGGATATGCAAAATCCAAGGAAAAGGCTCCAATAATGGAATATATTCCTATAGTACAGGAATTTCTGGATGTATTTCTAGAAAACATTCCTGGTTTTCCACCCAAGAGGGATATTGACTTCACCATTGAATTGTTGCGAGGAGCCTCTCCGGTGTCAAGAGCTCCTTACAAAATGAGCGTGTCGGAACTAAAAAAACTAAAGATACAACTACAAGATCTATTAGAAAAAGGGTATATCTGTCCAAGTGTGTCTCCATGGGGAGCACCAGTTCTATTTTTTAAGAATAAAGACGAAACCTTACACATGTGTATGGATTACAGGCAGCTTAATAAGCTGACTGTTAAAAAAAAATACCCCTTACCCAGAATTGATGACTTATTTGATCAAGTAAGAGGGGCTAAGGTGTTCTCTAAGATAGAATTAAGATCTAGGTATGATCAAATTCAGATTAAAGATGAAGATATTTGCAAAACAACATTTCATAGTCGTTATGGGCATTATGAGTTCATGGTGCTGCCCTTCGGATTGACGAATGCACCAGCAACCTTTATGAGGTTGATGCATGGCATATTTCATCAATTTTTGGATAATTTTGTACTTATTTTCATAGATGACATACTGATATATTCCAAAAGTGAGGAAGAACATAAATAACATTTGAGAATAGTTTTGGAAATGCTAAGAAAGCATTAGCTTTATGCTAAGTTTAGTAAATGAAATTTCTTTAAAACATAAATCCAATATCTGGGAGATGTTGTATCAGCTGAAGGAATCGCTGTTGATCTAGAAAAGATCAAAACTATTATGGAATGGAAATTACGCCAGAATGTGGCCGATAGAAGGATTAGTTGTTTATTATAAAAGATTTATAGAAGGATTTTCTAAAATTTCTTTTCCTATTACATCTTTGCAGAAGAAGGGAAAGCTCTTTAAATGGAAAAATGAGTGTCAAAATAGCTTTGAAAATCTAAAGAAACTTTTGAGTACCACACCAGTTTTGAAGGTAGCTGACCCTAATAAATATTATGAAGTATGCACTAATGCAAGTAAAGAAGGTGTTGGAGCAGTCTTAATCCAGGAAGGAAAAGTGGTGGCATATGAGTCCAGAAAACTAAAGGACCAGGAACTTCTACTTACGACTTGGAACTTATAGCAGTGGTACATGCTCTCCGAGTGTGGAGGCATTACCTGCTGGGTAAGAGGTTTGTACTTAAAACAGACCATAGTAGCTTGACTAATTATTCTAAGTAATCAGATCTAAATTCCAGGCAAGCAAGGTGGACTGCCTTTCTAAGTGAATTTTATATGGATATTCAACATGTAAAGGGAAAGGAAAATCGAGTAGCAGATGCGTTGACCAGAAAATTACATGGCATTTATGCATTATATTGTAATCAGCTTGAAAGCCAACTGTTGGAACAATTAAAAGAAGAAGCATAGAAATACTCGGAATATAAATTCTTGTGGCAGCAAATGGGGGATGATAAGAAGCAAGGCAGGGCATCCGAGTATGGAAAGAATGAAGATCAGGTGCTAACTTTTTGAGGAAACATTTATGTGCCTAATCATACAACTCTAAAGGAGTTAATACTGAATGAGTTCCACCGCAGCAATTATGTTGGTCATCCGAGATATTAGAAAATGCTTACTATAATAAGAAAGGTATATTATTAGCTAGGTATGCATAAGAATATTGTTGAGTATCTAAGAAAATGTTTGGAATGTCAGCAGGTAAAGGTGGAGCACCAACATCTTGCAGGACTATTGTAGCCCATACCCATTCCTGAATGGAAGTGGGAAGTTATCTCCTTAGATTTCATCATGAGACTACTGCGAACAAAAAGATAGAATGACTCAATCATGGTAGTGGTAGAAAGATTAATTAAGTGTATACATTTTATACCTATACAGTCTACGTACAAGACGGTATAGATTTCTGACATATTTATGAAGGAAATCTTAAGGTTGCATGGCATACCAAAAAATATGATTTCTGACCGAGATGTTAAATTCACATCTGCATTTTGGAAAACCCTGTCTACTGGTTTGGGAACACAAATACATTTCACACTACTATCATCCTCGGACTGATGGGAAAACGGACCGGGTAAAATAAGTATTGGAAGACATGTTGCACATGTATGTGATGCAGCACCCAACTAAGCGGGAGGATTACTTTCACCTTGTTTATTTTACCTATAACAATGGGTACCGGGAATCTCTGAAAATGAGTCCCTTTGAGGCATTGTATGGTAGGCAATGTCGAACACCTATAAAATGGATCAGTCTAGAAACAAAATTATTGTTGGGACCTGAAATGTTGGCTAAAATGGAAGCCGAGGTAAAAAGAATAAGGCAGAATCTAAAGGCTACGCAAGATTGACAAAATATTTATGCAGATAAGAGAAGGTCTTATCATGAATTTGTGGTAGGGGACCATGTTTACGTGAGAATTAAGCCCAAGAGGAGTACGATGAGATGGACCTCTTGTGCCAAATTGGCTCTCCGGTACTGTGGACCTTTCCAAATACTGGAAAGGGTGGGACCAATAGCCTATAGGTTGGCCTTACCTAGTCATATTCAAGTACACAATGTGTTCCTTTTTTCTTTGCTGAAACGATATGTACATGATGAAAAACATGTGATTCATTAGAAAAATATTCAGGTAGGAAAAAGATAAGAATCCTAATTTGAAGTTCTGAATAAATTGATGCATACTAACCTGAAAACACTTTTGTTTTACAGGTAGAACTGGACAGAGAGTTTCTGGTCGAGTTGCAACACAGAATTGACCGGGGAGAAATTGAACTCCACAAATGAGTAGTTATCTAGGTGAAAGTGTAATGGAAGCACTTCGGACCAGATGAAGCTACTTAGGAGGACGAGAAATTTATGCGGGAAGCTTACCCAGAGCTCTTTGCAGAGCTGGGCTGAAACACCGAGGACAGTGTTACTTCCAGGGGGGGAAGTTGTGACAACCTCATTAAGAGTTAACTAGTATTAACTAGTTAAAGACAATTTGCTTATTTTATTTTCTAGCAAGAAAGACTTAAATTGTTATTTTTCATAAAAAAAATTATTATTATTTTTTTTATTGAGTTATTAGGAGGAACCAATTAATGAAAAGAAATATTTTAAGCTATTGGTAAAAAGGTTTCCAAGAATAGGAGGTGGTTGGGGATAGTTGGAAAATAGTTACCTACTCCTCTGAGGATAAAGCTGAATCCAAAAGGAGGAGTAGGGGTTTTATGAAATTGGTAAAGGGGAATATTTTCTAGATATTTTTCGGACCAGTTGAAAATAGCTTATATAAACCCTTGTAAAACCAAAAGTTCTGAGTATGATTGGATTGGCCATCTAGAGGTCATAGCAGAAGAAGCCACTATTAATCCGTGGCATCGTCCAGATTCTAGAGATACGGGTTAAGTGGAGGACATAATAGGCTCTCTTGAATGGTTGGGAGGACCACAACTTAAATTGCTTAATCCAGATAAGTTTTACTATGTAATTATAAGCAGGTTATTCAAATTTGGAAAAGATTCTTTACATAATTACAATGATGTAGTTATTGTTTCTATATAGGAAAACCTGTTAATATGTGTATGATGTCTACAAATGTGTGAGCCAAACTAAATGGTAGTACTACCTAGCTTATGTTTTGTTTATTATATTTTCTTAAAGGAGTTATGTTTTTAATCTTTGCAAGTTGTGCAAAAGAAAAACTGAGAAAAGTTAACCCCTTCTATGGATAATGTATAGATAGAAGAAACATAGCATGTAGTACTGTAAAAAAAAAATAGAATATGCTGTATAATCGTTGCATGGATAATGTATAGTAGATATACAATAATTTCTTGTACTGTGAAACATAAAACTCTTAAACATAACTTACAGGAAGGAAATCACAATGAAAATACAAAACGCATGAGAATCTTGATGTTTATATTTCAAGAGAAATTATTACTAGTACAAGGAATAGGACCGATGACCTATTCACCCTAGTCTTGGGAATAAACCCAGAACAGGGGTATGTCATTCGTGGTTAAAAACCCCAAAATCTATACACAAGAGAAAAAAATCAGTGACCCAGACACTGTAGTATGAACCTACAAAATGTGATCAGTGACCCAGACACTGTAGTTTGAACCTACAAAATGTGTGAGAAGTTAGCAGAGTAATGAAATATTGTATCTCAAACAAAGAAGAAGGCTAGTTCACAATTACCAAAGGATCTAGTCAATACAGAAATCCTTATCGATAGTAAAGGATTTGCAAAGATTAGCAGTTAAATGTAGTGTACATAGTTTCAGTATAAAAAAATATCTATTCATAATAAAGAATGGTAAACCCAAAATTTGTTCCTTTTATAGCGTAAAGATCAAAAGCATGCAATGAAATATGATGATCAAAACTGGACAAGAGAACCCCTATAAAACTTGAAATGCACAGAATGGAAAATTTATTCAAAAATGTCAAAATAGACTAGATCATCTATAGTTAAATAGTCAACCGTAGAATATTACAGAAACGTAAATGGCAAAGCATAGATTATGATACACATTCATAATTTGTTTCAGATTTAAATGCACTCTGAGCCTCAATAAACATGATATTAAACCCTAGTATAACTCTTATACAAAGTTGGTTACATATTGTTAAAAAAATCCAAGGTTGGGGTTTCAAACCCTCAGGGTTGGGGTTTCAAACCCTCAACACAGATAAATTGCTAAACGATAAAGAAAAGTCTGAGAATATATAAGCTAGGACCATAATTGAAACACTAATTATCTATGAAAAAATGGCCTTCCTGCAGAGATTGTTTAGATACCTGGATAATGCAATGGTAAATTTGTCAACTGGGATGAGGATAACATAGTCTGAGAACTGAAATGAAGCCACGGTTGTAGTTTGGACAGGATCAGATTTACAAACTTGCACCCTCATATCCAATGACAAATTGGTTAAGTACTGCATGTGGAGTAAAATAAGTGAATGCACAACAGATAAACCTAGTTAAATTTCTAAAGAGTTTAATACCTGAAGAAGGTTGAAATCCTCGTTGGAGACCATCTGCAAGAGAAAATATTTTAGAGGTTAAACCATTAAAACGCAGGATGTATGTTCAGAATTTTTTTAAACTTAGTAATAAGCATATAGAAATAGTCTCAACATACCTTTGTACCCGTGAATCCTTTTTTCCTCCTTGCATCTATTGTAACAGGGTAAGAACTGCTGAGTTACCATCTCTAAGGAGGAATTTAACCTAAATAAACTTTCATTCAGAAATGCCGGTGGATAAACTGAGGTAGAGAACAAAACCAAATTTGAGCTAATAGAGCTAAATGCTGTGTATTGGAACCATTGTAAAAGAAGACATACATTTAAAGGGATAAGGCGGAGCTCACAAGAAGGGAGCCGAGCCTGGAAATGCTGAGGAAGCATGAGAATAAACCCTACTTTGTTCAGCTAGCTGTAGATACACTACAGAGATTCCCATCGAAAAATCACAGGAATCCCAAGCAGAGAACTGTTGTATCGAGGACAGTAACCTTCGAAAGGTGAACATTGAATGGGGATGACAGATCGCCACGGAGGAGCCTTGTGCAATGCCAAGTGTAGGGCGATAAAGATCTTCGTAGCATGTCCCAGATCTCCATAACAATATGACTTGAAACCAAATAAATCGTATCTAAAATTATTGATGTTTGAATTAAATTTCCATACGATTCAACAATTGTTAAACTCTTGATTGGTAGTATGGTGGTGTAAAGGCATAACATCCGACACGGTGTATATAAGTTGGAAATTACCATTGATTGTTGCATATGTGAAATATTATTACAACCTTAGTTTTGAACAAAATAACCTTCGACAGCATCATTATATATACATTATAATCGTGTTCTCATATTATAACAGTAATATGATATGAATGTCGTATTTGCATGATTAACTTTTATAATGATTAGAGCTATGTAAGATTTTTTTTTTTTTTTGGGTAATTACTTTAGGTAATAAGCTGACAAAAAATATCTTATTATTTTTCATTATCACATTATGATATTTTATTATTCATTTTCACATTGGTCCAAATAGAAAATAGCAATAAAAAATACATTCATTATGGAGGTAATCTTTCAATATAAAAATGATTTGTAATATAATAAGTTATATTATAATTAGCTAGAATTTCAAGTTGTATATTATATATTTTCATATATTTTCCATATTAAAATTGTGAAAGAGTATGATATTGAATACACAATAGATGTATGAATTAATGATTTTAGTTATGATAAATTTTCTTATTTTGAATTTGGTAGAGTCTTTCTATTTTCTATTTATTTAAAAGAAAGTTTCTATATAGTTATTTATGCATGAAATAGCCTCAACCTGCCCGAAGGAAACCAGGTCTGTTGGCCACCTGAGAGAATTAAATGCCAACAGTGATACCTTTCCTCTAGCTTTTGTTGGGTCACAAAGGAAATCTAAAGTTTCCTCCTATTGTTTGAAGTCTTCTTCCTCATAGGAACTTTCCCTTTCCCATCCATGAATGGTGTTACAAATTTGAACTGAGTTACCAGCTTCGTAGAGAGCAACAATATTCTCCAGAACTTCTTTATGGGTTTTCCTCCCATGCTTACTTGGGCCCTCATCCTGGGTTGGTTGTTTCTGCTTGCCTCTGCTTGCTCCTTTACATTTCCCAAGTTGACCTCTTGCCATGATAGCTTGAAAAAGTGTTATTCGTGTAAGAATGTAAGAGAGACCTATATATTGTAGAAAAAAAATAATACAATAGTTCTTGCAAACAGACGTCAATTCCTTTACTCCAATTACGTCAGGTGGAGAGTAATTCTTTGCCAGGCTACCAGAATAGTGATTGGTAAGAGTGACCAACTCATAGGCTTTGACAGAGACCTTATTACCAATAAGATAATATAGTTTACCAAGATAGCAAAAGCATGTTATTAAACCCCAATTAAAACAACCACAAAACTGCAATTAGAGAAAGACTCGACAGCGACCTCCCAGATTAGTCTGCAAACAAAGAGAGACTCGATAGTGACATCCCAGATTATAGGTGGACCAATTTTGATAGTGAGAGGAGATATTCAAATTATGCTTGAAAAATACCATGAGATTAGTTCTCGTACAACTTGAACAGAGGAAAATTATACTCAAACCTTCTAACTTACGACTAAGAATTTTCACAGAACCCTTCTTAAAACTATTGTAGAGGATTATTAAGTTACAGTTCAAGCAAGACAAAGTAATTCCCATACTGAAACCAGAAAAATTGACCACATTTCCATAATTAAAACCCTTACAGAGATGGAGAACAATTAAAATTTGATATTTGAGCTTAAAACAGAGCACATGATAATTTCCTCTGGGTGGGTTGCGAAAACAAGGCTCAATTTCCTTATCATGAAGAATGCTCAATGCTTCCTTGCCTTTTGAACTAGAAAAAATAAGGAGATGACCCAACTGACATGATAACCCATTAAAAAAACATACCAATTTACATTTAGCGGTACCATGACCTGCATCTTTGAATATTACATCTAAGAATTGATAAACTAAGGTAACAAAGGCCATTACATACCCCTTAGCGGGACGATTGATTTGCTCCACTATTACCTCTGTTGCGTCTATAATTTCTTCAAACTGGAAATTGTAAACCTTCCTTCTATGTCTTATTATCCTTCTTCACTCACGGCATGGTTCCCCAATCCTTCCTAACATGCAGTGATGTCCATCTATTGTTTCCTTAACTGTCATTAACTTGAAGCATGTCGAGTACTTCACCTACTACAGTGCATTTATTAACTGTTATGGATGGTCAGGTGCACGCCCCCATGTGGCACCGACCTCCTATCAATCTCTCCATCGTGGCACCCTGATCGAGGGTTAGTGGCCATGCCATTATATCTTTCTAATATAATCCGTAACTACTGTGGTTCGACATTCCATGCTGGATGGTTTTGATTTATATCCAACTATCTGCCTTCATTATTATAACCCTAGTTGGCTAAGTAATTCGCAGCCTCATTCCCTTCTCTGTGGACATGCATTGGGATCAAATAACCAATTTCTTGAATAATTTGTCCAATCTCTTGAATCAATATAGTTATACGCCAACTCTTACTGATCTTATCCCATGGGGTTCCTCGTTGTAGTTTTTACAATACAGCTATTACCATTACTGAGTCCCCTTCAATAATAACTCTTTGGTAATTATCCTGGACTGCCATTGCTAAGCCTTGCTTTACGGCCATTAGTTCTGCTTCATTTTTTATGGAAAATCCAACCTCCATTCCAAAAAACCTGCAAACTGAGCCTCAAGAGTTTCTAAATAAACCACCTATTCCTGCTTGCCCTAGGTTTCCTTTATAAGCTCCATGATAAATTAATTTAAAAAATCTCGCTTGTGGGAACTGAAAGCTGTCTGAAGGGTTTTATCGTCCGAGTTTGAATTTCCATAGTTATTTTGCTAGCATTTGGGGTTTTAGGTTGAGCCTAGCCAAAATCCTACTCTCATAACCAGTCACCTTCCAATCTTCATCTGCCCATTGCTCTGATAAGATTGTTTCCTGGATATTTTCCATTATCACCTTCCAAACCTGGGTTACTTTCTTTTCTTCTTATCTAAAAATTTGGTGGTTTCATTCTTTCCATATTCCCCACAAAACAAATCCCATCGAAAAATTTCAGGTTCGATTCAATACTTCAATTTGATATCGCCCTTTTCTCCATTGCCTGATAGTCCCATTGATAATTGCCTTATCTCTATCTGTTTGTTGAAAGATTGCCGCCTTGTTCTACCATAAAGTTTTAGTGAACTGATATGTGTTAAATAAATGCTTGATGCTTTCCTCCTCCCTCTTACACATTTCACATATTTATGGACCTTGTACTCATCTATGCTATATTTTATCCCAATTCAATGTCTTCTAATGGCTTAGTAGCCAGAGGAAGTATTCCACTTTCAGCCAGAATCTAGCTCCCCATATTTTCTACCATATTGGTACTGCTATACCTCCATGATTATTAGATTTGAGGAAATAACCTTCATCTATGGTGAACATACCTTTATTTCGATAGCTCCATCTCAGTATATCTTCTCCATTTGTTGTAACTAGCTTTCTGGTTTTCATTTCCTTCGCAAAATTATTCCATTGAGCTATGTTTGGGGCATTCCTCCATTGGACTTTCCTCTTCCATATGCGCCATTGTCTATTCTATTCCTGACATCGGTAATTAGCTACTGATATTTGATTGGGTACATTGGTGAAAATAAGTATTTCTCTGAGGTCCAACCAGCTAAAGAGTTTCTCTCTCTGTTGCCATGAGTCCTCCCAGAAAAGTGTTGTTCTTCCTCCTCTTACTTCCCAAAAACTATGTTGTCTTATTAAATCTCTGTTAATTGCCACTAGAGTCCAGATATTTGAACCTTTTGGGGTAACATCAGATTTTAATTTCCTTGTAATTTTTGTCGGCATATCATATTTTCTTTCCCAGATAAGTTTCCAAAGATCAGTTCCTCTGTGGAGCCATCACCACCATAAATTAGCAACAATTACTTGATTCAACACATAGGGATATCTAAGGCCCATGCAACTCTATTACTTTGTCTTTATTAGTTTTCCCCATGAAAGGAGTGCCCATTTTCTACTGTCTTCTACTCACTAGAGAATTTTTTTCAACCTCTTCACCATGTTATTGCATATTGTTTTCGGCACTGCTCTTTGTGAAAGTTGATATATTGGTATGGATTGAAGTACTAAATGGAGAAGGACCACTCAACTGGGTACATTCAGCGTTCGAAAGGCCCAATTTTGAAAGATTTTCTGAAGGTTGGTAAGAAAATCCTTCCATCCTGCTACCCTGATAGAGGATTGGTTAAGTGGAAAGCCTAAATATTTCATTTGGAAAGTTCCAATTTTAAAGCCCAAAGATCTAGATAAAAAGAATTGGGTATCATTATTAGCATTGAAAAAAAACATCTGATTTGTCATTATTTATCAGCGTTCCTGAGGCATCCATGAAGATTTTGAGAATTTCCAGGATAACATTTACTTCCCGTAGTGAAGACTGGAAAAATAACATATTATCATCTACAAATTGCCGGTGCGAGAGAGTAAGATTCGGTCCCCATAATTTTGGTCCTTTTAGGTGACCTATTGTTATTTGAGATTTGATAAGGCGGCCCAGACCTTCTGCTGCTATAATGAACAGAAAAGGTGAAATAAGATCTCCTTGGTGCAACCCTCTAGGTGCACTAAAAGGCTGAGATGGGGCGCCATTAATAAATATGGATAATTTGGAGGAGGAAATGCATGATATCAACCATTTTATTCATCTTGAATCAAATCCAAAAGCAGCGAGAATTGACTTTAGATAGGACCAGTTAAGGCGATCATACACTTTTGATAAATACAATTTAATCAGCATACCTTTCATTTTTCGTGTCCTAAGGGAGTGCATTGCTTCCTAAATGGTGACTATCCCATCAAGAATTTTCCTCCCCTTCACAAATCCTGTTTGTTCAAGGGATATAATGTTGAGGAGAATTTTTTTAAGACAATTTACCATGATTGTGGACAGAATTTTATAAATTAAATTAAATAATGCTATTGGTCTAAACCCTATAGGAGTATTTGTAATAGCTTGCTCTAGAATGGGTGAGATAAGTATTGAATTCATGGGAGGGTATACATTTCTTGTTCGCCTAGATTCTTCTACCATTTCCAAAATCTCCTTTCCCATAAAATGTCAGGTTGCTTGATAAAATTATGTTATAAATCCATCAGGCCCCAGTGCCTTATTTTTGGGAAGCTTTTTAACCACTTCTTCTACTTCTTCCATGGTAATTTCTCTTAATAACACAAGGTTTTGTTCTTTTCTTACTTTAGAAGGAATGTGACGAATCATTCTCTATATAGCTGCTTCTTTGTCAACATCTGGTTCCATAAGCATGTATTTGAAATGTTTTACTAGTAGTTCTTCCATTTCTATATGTTGATAAATTCTATTACCAGTTGAATCCTTCAAGGATAAAATCATGTTATGTTCCCTTCTTTGTATCAAATTTTTATGAAAAAAGTTGGTATTTTTTCCCTTTCTTTAAGCCACTGCACCCGTGATTTTTGTTTCCATAAAATCTCCTCTTTCTTTCTCCTCTCCTCCAATTGACTTAAAATATTCCCTTCTTCTATGGCTAGTGCTTATGTACGCCAATGTAAAATCATGTGTTGTTGATTACATTTCATTTCTTCTTGCAATTGGTGTATAATTGAGTGTATGTTTCCAAATTCGATTTTACTCCACTTCCTAATTTCTTTTCTTAAATTCCGCAACCTGAAATAAAGTGAAGGCATTACGTTCCTACCCTGAATGTTCATGGATTCCCACCGATGTTTTACTTTTTCAAGGAAGGTAGGATCTCGTAACTAGAATAATTAAAAACTAAAAGGTC
This sequence comes from Pinus albicaulis, assembly GCA_034641835.2. Lineage (NCBI taxonomy): Eukaryota > Viridiplantae > Streptophyta > Pinopsida > Pinales > Pinaceae > Pinus > Pinus albicaulis. The sequence goes on from CM076580.1 coordinate 1,447,389,109, forward strand.
GATTCTTTGGGCCTTCTTTGATATCAGTTTCCAGCCTTATTGGCTAGTGGTCTGAACCTAAATATGGTCCGATTGCAACTTCATAGTAAGCATCCAGGCTAACAAGTTCCTTAAACACCACAAATCTATCTAATCTAGATGCTATTTGATGTGCCTCTCCTCTCCGATTATTACAAGTGAATATTCCATTAACAATTGGTATATCTATTAATTTAAGATCCATGATAAGGTCATGAAATAACTCCATTTCTGGTTCTTATCTTCTAGTTCCACCTTTCTTTCTGTGAGATTCATGATCATGTTAAAATCTTCACCTATTAGCCAATATTTTTCTTGATGCTGAGTCCTCAGGGTTCTAATACTACTTAAAAATGCTTCTCGTTCTCCTTGAATATGAGGTCAGTATACTGCCAAAATCACGAAATGTTCCTTAGTTACCACTTGTCTGAATCATCTTGTTAAACTACGAGATAATCCAATCCAAATATCCACTATTACCTCTGTTGGGTTCCATAGTATGGATATTCCTCCTGCAGTTCCTCTAGCATCTATGGCCATTACCTCATAATGTGGTTTGAATGACTATAGTATTGTTGCTAGATTCTCCATAGAAACTTTTGTTTCTTGAATTAACATAACTTGGGGTTTTTCAACTTTTAACTTATCCTTTAGATGTCTCAGCTTTCCTTTACTATTCAGGCCTCTTATATTCCAAGAAATTACCTTCATTGATAAACTTTCGGAGTTTGTTGAAATACCATTTCTAACGGTATTATCTTTCCAGTATTCACTAACATTTATCCTACTAATTATATTGAGTCATGCAATGTTCTTCTTCCTTTTTTATTTCTAGGTTTACTTTGCATATTTGAATCTTTAGATGGATTGGTTTCTTGGGTACTTGTTTTCTAGCCTAAACAGTCAAATACTGCTCGAATGTCTCGTTATATAACTTCTTTTGATCTTCTGGGATAAATGTATCGTCCAAATTTTTCCATTCATACAATAGGAGCTTCAATACATGTTCCTCTACAATTAGGTCCTCTCTCTGTTGTTCAATTTCCATAGGCGTTTGGTCTACTCCTATTATTTCCTCAGTTTCTGGCTGTTCATGAGGTGCTTTTATTTTCGTTGTTTGCATCTTCTGTTGCACTATTTCCAAACACAGGATTGGAGAATCTTCCATGTCTTTAAATGTTTCTCCATCTTCCTGCAAGATTTCATATCGATTTTGGATGTTCTTTTGTTTCAAAGCTATATTCAGACTCACCTAGTGTTTTCTAGTATTTCTTTTATTTGTAACAGTTACAAGCCTTTAGTATTTTCCTTAGGTACTTCATTAATCATAGCTTTTTTTCCTCCTTGCTTTTCAGATTTTCTTTGAGGATAGGCTTTGTATAGGTGACCATAATCATGGCATCGTCAACAACGAAAAGGGATATGTTCATCGTGAAGAGTTTGCTCCCAAATATTGCCTTCATATTATAATTCTACTGATTCAGGGAGTGGTTCAGGAATATTCATATAAATAAAAATTCAAGCAAAGGAGGTATATCTACCATGATAGATTTTTTTAGAAATTTTAACAAAACTCCATAATGAATTTCCTATTCCTTCTAAAATATTAGGGTTTGAGAAGTCAATTGGCAAAGAAAATAATCTTACCCACATTGGTGCAACCAAGAACTGTTCCTCATCTGGGTTGTAACATTCCTCCCATTTCCTAAGGAAGAGTCTGGCATTATTGTAGAAGTATGGTCCTCCTTCAAATTTTCGCACTTTTTCCAAAATATTGGTGAAGATAACTGTAAAGAATCCTCTCCGTCCAAATTTGAGATCAAGATGTCCTTTTGGTTGCATTTTACCTTAATCAATTTTAATAAATCCTTTGCAGTTGGCCATATACCAATGAATTTACAAATAGGTGCATGGTCCTTCATATATCCGCTATACTCATCTAATTTGTTTGTTGGAATTATAAATCTGAGCTTCTTTATTGCTCGAGGTAAACATTGTCCTCTGGTCTTTGCTTGCCATTCTGCACCAAGAACTAGTCCTCCTTTCTCATTTACCCCCCTTGCAAATTAGCTTTCTGACTATTCTATTCTCCTAAGGTAATGTATCTATAGGAACGAGTTGTCCGCCCTCCTGAAGCAGCTTCCATGCTGCCCCCAATACGCAAACCATGTTGGTGCACAACTCCCAGCGTTTATGGTCATATTCTACATAGAACCCTAGCATATCATGTCAGTTACATCTACTCTCTCGTTTCTTGGAGCTCTAGTTATGATATAATATATAATAATAAGATATATATCGATTTTAATGATAATATAATAAAATTTGTAGTTGAGAATAAGAAATTATAATTATGGCGAGAAATAGGAAAATATATAGGAATTAGATGTTTGAGTTGATTTTAAAAATGATATATTATAAAATAGATGTTATAATGAAAATTGAAGTGCCTATATTTATTTCAGTAATGACATAATGAAAAGTAATAAAATATAATTAATTGAGCGATGATATAATGAAAATTGATTTAGAATAATCAATTTGACATTATTATTTTAGATTTAATGCTTACTTTAGAGTCAGTTCAGGTTTGTTGGACATTGCTGAGATATTTTCTCAACCTATATTTCTAAGTTTGGAATAAGTTAGATTCAATAAATATTTATATAAGTACAGTGTATCTAGTTTTGTAGTGAAATAATCATTGAAAGTGTTTTACCTATGTATTTTTTTTTCAATTTTCCATGCGAGCAGGTAGCTCTGGGTGTAAATCATGTAAGAGAAGGCTCATGAATATGTAAGAGGTGTGAAAATAATAGTTTGTAATGTGTTTACTTTTCTTGGAGTGTAAACGTGAGTGGAGTTTTTCTAGAGACTAGGTGATCATGTGTTGTGGATATTGCATGGATATAAACCTCCATGTGTGTCATTCTATGAAAACTTTAAGATATCTCATGTGTTGTCTCTCTAGTCCCATTTAGTGGCGGAGCTAATTTTGACTTCAGTAGTCTCACTGCTTCAATGAATAAACCTTTGTTGTAGGGAAACAATATTATTTTTTGGAGGATCTTTCGAGTTAACTTGTTGAATGGGATCAACATTCAAGGAAACGATATTTGGTCAATTTCATAGCACTCATATCTTTACCAAATTGTATTTCATACATCACTAATCAAAATTTTTGTTACGTATGATGTAGAACTAGTATGAAAGTTATACGTTATTACATCGTTGAATATTTTTGTACTCAACTATCCCATTCAAAAAAATTATTCATATATTATTTTTTAATTTAAAATAGTGGTATCCATTTTCCATTTGTGGATGGAATATTAAGGCATGGGTGTATTCTACTATTCGAAAGAGGATAACTTCGAAACCATTTTTCTCATCATCATTGGTTTCATTATTGGCATTAATACCTTTTTGACATGCTATTGGAGAGTCAGTAAGGTGGAGAAGTCATTTCTTCTATAATGTTTTATGAGATAATAGCTTTAAATTAATTTATTTGACCATGTAATATATAGCAGTGGCTAACTTCCATACTTTGAAGGTAAAGATTCAGTTGCAGATGATGCATAATAATTTATGGGCTATAGTAAAATGCATACAAGTAGCACCTAGAGATATCAAGAAATTAATTGAAAGGGAGAAAGGTAAGGAAAGAGCTATGTCTATCCTTGGATTCTCTCTTTGAGATTCTCAACTACATCTTATTGATTTAGAAGAATAATATTAAAAAATATTGGAATAATTGAGTAAGATAATTAGTGAAAAACTATAAATACAAATCTTTCATTAGAATTGCAACCATTATAAATTAAAATGCATGATGATATATCCTTGTATACTCAATTAAACAAACTTAAGTCTCTTGTAATGTAGTTGGCTGAAAATTGAGACTCACATAGATGAAAAGGATGCAAAGAAATTTTTATTATATAATATATCTTTAAACTATGACAATTTTATTTTTACTTTAAGTCAATTTTCCCCTGTCACACTAGATGAAATTATAGCATCACCCTTAGTAAAATAAAAGAGGATGAAAGAAAAAGACACATAAGTGAGTTCACAAAATGAAATTTCACTATTTTTCATGAGAAGGATTAATATAAACAAAAGTTCATTCGAATGCTTATACTACTAGATACATGGACATACAACATTGAGTAGAGAAATCCATTACAAAGTTCTTTAAAATGGAAAAGTAAAAGAATCATCCAACATAACTATCTTTGAATATTCTCTAAATAACATCTTTGGAGACAACACAGAGACAACAAGTTCATACAATGATAGTGAAATCAATACATCATCTCATAGTTATGTGAAAATTAGCTATTATTTATGTATATTAGGTAGATATTGTTTTTTAAAATTATATCATATAGAACCAATCATTGTGCATAGTAACATAAATTAATCCAGTGGTTTGTGATATTCTTTAGTGCCACAAGAACACATCACATTTTTAATTATGTCTACAATATATTATAAGTCAGTGGTTTCTATTGTAATACAGTGCACTAAGTATAATAGCTAGTGTCTATGATTATGTGCTTACATGCTTGTGTATGTGAAAAAGGTAAATTTGTATGTCTGATTATTGGATACATTCAATATCTAGACTAGTTTCCTATATAAGTATAAAAAATAGTAGTTCACTATATTTTGATAGATGGAAGTATGTCATATATTAATTCCATATCTAGACTATCTTTCAAAGTATGTTAGGAACTATTATTTAGTACAAATATGTGGTTGATGGTTAGAAGCAATGGTATAATTCAAAATGAAAAAGTCAATTCTTTGGGCCTTCTTTGATATCAATTTCTAGCCTTATTGGCCAGTGGTTTGAACCTAAATATGGTATGATTGTAGCTTCATAGTAAACTTCCAGGCTAACAAGTTCCTCAGACACCACAAATATATCTAATCTGGAATCCATTTGATTTGCATCTCCTCTGTGACTATTCCAAGTGAATACTCCATTAACAGTTGGTATATCTATTAATTTAAGATCAATGATAAGGTGACGGAATAACTCCATTTCTGGTTCTTCTCTTCTAGTGCTACCTTTATTTTCTATGAGATCCATAAACTTGTTAAAATCTCCACCTATTAGCCAATATTTTTCTTGATGCTGAGTCCTCAGGGTTCTGATACTAGTGAAAAATGCTTCTCGTTCTCCTTGAATTTGAGGTCTGTATACTGCCAAAATCACCAAATGTTCCTTAGTTCCCACTTGTCTAAATTGTCCTGTTAAATTGTGAGATAATCCAACCCAAATATCCACTGTTACCTATGTTGGGTTCCATAATATGGCTATTCCTCCTGTAGTTCCTCTAGCATCTATGGCCATTACCTCATAATGTGGTTTGAATTACTGTAGTATTGTTGCTAGTTTCTCCATAGAATTTTTTTTTTCTTGAATCAACATAACTTGGGGTTTTTCAAATTTTAACTTATCCTTTAGATATCTCTGCTTTCATTTACTATTCAAACCTCTTATATTCCAAGAAATTACCTTCATTAATAAACTTTTGGAATTTGTTGAAATACCATTGTTAATGGTATTATCTTTCCAGTATTTAATAACACTTCTCCTACTAATTGTATTGAGTCATGCAATGTTCTTCTTCATTTTTTCTTTCCAATTTTACTTTTCATATTTGAATCTTTAGATGGATTGGTTTCTTGGGTACGTACTTTTTTTCTAGCCTGAACATTCAAATAGTGCTCAAATGTCTCTTTATATAACTTCTTTTGATCTTCTAGGATAAATCTATCATCCAAATTTCTCCATTCATACAATAGGTGCTTCAATACCTGTTCCTCTACACTTACTTCATCTCTCTTCTATTCAATTTCCATAGGTGTTTGGTCTACTCCTATTATTTCCTCAGTTTCTGGCTTTTCATGAGGTGCTTTTCTTTTCATTGCTTGTATCTTCTGTTGCACTATTTTTGGACATAGGATTGGAGAATCTTCCATGTCTTTAGATGTTTCTCCATATTCTTGCAAGATTTAATATCGATTTTGGCTATTCTTTTGTTTGGAAGCTATATTTAGACTCACCTGGTGTTTGCTAGTCTTTCTTTTATTGGTAACAGTTACAAAGCCTTAGTTATAGTGATTTTTCCTCCTTGCTTTTCAAATTTGTTCTAAGGACAGGCTTTGTATAGGTGACCATACTCATGGCACTGTCAACAACGAAAAGGGATATGTTCATAGTGAAGAGTTTGCTGCCAAATCTTGCCTTTATATTCTAATTCTATTGATTCAGGGAGTGGTTCAAAAATATTCATATAAACACAAATGCAAGAAAAGGAGGTATATCTACCACGACAGGTTGTTTCAAAATTTTTAACAAAACTCCCTAATGAATTTCCTATTCCTTCTAAAATATCAGGGTCCTAGAAGTCCATTGGAAAAGCAAATAATCTTATGCACATTGGTGCAACCAAGAACTCATCTGAGTTGTAACATTCTTCCCATTGCTTAAGGAAGAGTTTGGCATTACTGTAGAACTATGGTCCTCCTTCAAATATTCGATCTTTGTCCAAAATATTGTGAATATAACTGTATAAAATCCTCTCGGTCCAAATTTGAGATGAAGATGTCCTTTAGAAAGAGGAAAATATATAGGAATTAGATGTTTGAGTTTATTTTAAAAATGGTATAATAAGAAATTCCATTTTTTTAATAGATGTCATAATGAAAATTGAAGTGCCTATATTTATTTCGATAATGAGATAATGAAAAGAAATAAAATATAATGAATTGAGTGATGATATTATGAAAACTGATTTAGAATAATCTATTTGACATTACTATTTTAGATTTAATGCTTACTTTAGAGTCAGTTCGGGTTTGTTGGACATCGTTGAGATATTTTCTCAACCTATATTTCCAAGTTTGGAATAATTTGGATTGAATAAATATTTATATAAGTATAGTGTATCTAGTTTTGTAGTGAAATAATCATTAAAAGTGTTCTCTCTATGTATTTTTTTTCCAATTTGCCATGCGAGCAGGTAGCTCTCGGTGTAAATCATGTAATATAAGCCTCATGAATATGTAAGAGGTGTGAAAATAATAGTTTGCAATGTGTTTACTTTTCTTGGAGTGTAAACGTGAGTGGAGTTTTTCTAGAGACTAGGTGATCCAGTGTTGTGGATATTGCATGGACATAAACCTCCATGTGTGTCATTCTATGAAAAATTTGAGATATCTCATGTGTTGTCTCTCTAGTCCCATTTAGTGGCGGCACTAATTTCTACTTGAGTAGTCTCGCTATGTCAACGAACAACCCTTTTTTGTAGGGAAACAATATTATTTTTTAGAGGATATTCCGAGTTAACTTGTTGAATGGGATCACCATTCAGGGAAACGATAATTGGTTCATTTGATAGTAGTCATATCTTTACCAACTTTTATTTCATACATCACTAATCAAAATTGTTGTTACGTATGATGTAGAACTAGTATGAAAGTTCTACGTTATTACATCGGTGAATATTTTCGTACTCAACTATCCCATTTAAAAAAATTATTCATTTATTATTTTTTAATTTAAAATAGTGGTATGAATTTTCCATTTGTTGATGGAAGATTAAGGCACGTGTGTATTCTACTATTCGAAAGACGGTGACTTCGAAATCATTTTTCTCATTGTCATTGGTTTCATTATTGGCATTAATACCTTTTCTGACATGCTATTGGAGAGTCACTAAGATGGAGAAGTCATTACTTCTCTAATGTTTTTAAGATAATAGTTTTAAATTAATTTCTTTGACCATGTAGTATATAGCAGTGGATAATTTCCATACTTGGAAGGTAAATATTCAATTTCAGGTGATGCATAAGAATTTATGGAATATAGTAAAATGCATAGAAGTAGCACCTAGAGATATCAAGAAATTAATTGAAAGGGAGAAAGGTAATGAAAGAGCTATGTCTATCCTTGGATTCTCTTTTTGAGATTCTCAACTACATCTTATTGATTTAGAAGAATAATATTAAAAAATATTGGAATAATTGAGTAAGATAATTAGTGAAAAAAAAAAAATACAAAGCTTTCATTAGAATTGCAACCATTATAAATTAAAATGCATGATGATATATCCTTGTATACCCAATTAAGAAAACTTAAGTCCCTTATAATGTAGTTGGCAAAAAATTGAGACTCACATAGATGAAAAGGATGCAAAGAAGATTTTATTATATAATATATCTTCAAACTATGACAATGTTATTTTTACTTTAAGTTAATTTTCCCCTCTCACACTAGATGAAATTATAGTATCACCCTTAGTAGAATAAAAGAGGATGAAAGGAAAAGACACATCAGTGAGTTCAAAAAATTAAATTTCACTATTTTTCATGAGAAGGATTAATATAAACAAGAGTTCATTTTAATTCTTATACTAATAAATACATGGACGTACAACATTGAGTAGAGAAATCCATTCCAAAGTTCTTTAAAATGGAAAAGTAAAAGAATCATCCAACATAACTATCTTTGGATATTCTCTAAATAACATCTCTGGAGACAACAGAAAGACAACGAGTTCATACAATGATAGTGAAATCAACACATCGTCTCATAGTTATATGAAAAGTAGGTATTATTTATGTATATTATGTAGATATTGTTTTGTAAAATTATTTGATATAGAAACAATCATAGCACATAGTAACATAAATTAATCCAGTTGTTTGTCATATTCTTTAGTGCCACAAGAACACATCACATTTTTAATTATGTCTACAATATATGATAACTCAGTGGTTTCTATTGTAATACAGTGAGCTAAGTATAATAGTTAGTGTCTATGATTATGTGCTTACATGCTTGTGTATGTGAAAAAGGTAAATTTGTATGTCTGATTATTGGATACATTCAATATCTAGACCATCTTTCTATATAAGTATAAAAAATAGTAGTTCACTATATTTTGATAGATGGAAGTATGTCATTGATTAATTCCATATCTAGACTATTTTTCAAAGTATGTTAGGAACTATTATTCACTACAAATATGTGGTTGATGCTTAGAAGCTATGGTATATTCAATTAATGAAGTGAAAACCTACAATGAATAGTTAAGGGGAATAGTCTACAAGAGTTTGAAAGTGAATATAAATGTTGATGAAGAACATATTAGATAGTGATCAAAGCCCAAAATTATTTTTAAGTGAATTTGGTATTGTTCATTGTCATGTAAAAATTAAGAGAGAGTCTTATAATTAATTCTTACTTTATAGTTGGTTGGGGCTTGTTGGAGATTGTTGGGATATTCTCTCAAACTATATCTCCAATATTGGAATAAGTTGGATACAAAACACACTTATATATGTCTATTGTATTAGGTTTTGTAGAAAAATAATAATTGAACATGTTTTATTTATGTATAATTGTTTCTAGTTAGCCACCCATGATTAGAATCAATGTACATCTATTATGCATTAAGAGATATCAAATTCATCTAGATGAAAAAAGAGTATGTAGTTTTATAATTTAAGAAAAAAATTATATCTTAAAGGAGATCATCCCTCTTTTTAGTGAACCCTTAGTTAAACTAAGAAGAGGGTGGGGGGGTGAATCACTTTAATGCATTCATGGAAATTTTAAATTTTTTCATTGAGCTCATATACACCTTCATTTCATAAGAAAATTAATACATAATGGATCAAGAAACATAATGTGTGGACATCAAGTAATTAAGCAGATTAAAACATAACATCAACACTTAATCATAAAGCACACAGACAACAGATATAAGTGGAAACCCATAAAGGGAGAAAAGCACATCTTGTTGTTGTTGTGATGCAAAGGCAAGCTCCAACTCCCTCTCACAACTGATTTTTTGTAGGCTCCGACCTACAAGAGGCCACTACCCAAACTTCTGAAAGCTACAACTTGCAAGGAAGCTCCAACCCCCATCTATTTCTACACGCTACAACCCACAGGAGGCTCCTACCTCAACCAGCTATAACTGGAAATCCGTCAAGCTACAACTTGTTATGGAAGCACCAAATCCCTAACACTATCATAAAATCATATGTTGATTTACCTAGCTATTAGCTCTGCTTTTCTTCTTGTTCAATGCTACCCTTCCAGCCTTCAAATATGCTCCATATTAGCTCTAGATCTGCACAACCTATGTATCTTCCCTCTCTCATTCTTCTATTCTCTAACCTATCTATGAATATTACAGTAACATCATTTATAGAGATCACATCATTGTTGTTTCATTCTATATGGGAATATGAAGTGAACAAGCATGACTCTTTCCTGACTCATTTCCTCGCTCAACATATTTAGGATGTTACAACAATATATACACTAATTTTAGTATTAAATTGGAATTTTTATTTGCCTTAGATACTTGTATTTGCATCACAAACAATATAAAATAATTAAGACATTTACAGTTACAATCAAATATTGCACTCTGCCCTTTCAGCTTCTTAGATTTGCTGTGTGTTTGTCCTCTTCTACTTGTTGTCCCTTTCTCTTTTATGTTTCTGTAGTTATATTTCCAACTGTGTTGTAGCATTATTGTCCTACCTGGATTTGACACATGCCTTTATGTTTTACACCACCTCTTTCTATTGCATATCTTACGTACAACATTCTATGCTCTTCTCTACTTCTTTTCTCTATGTTGCGTTACATACCCGAGTCTCTTTCTTCCCACGTTCAGTCTTTGTTATCAAACTACCGCAGGCACATAACACCTTTGCACGAGTGTCAGGTTACTTTCCCATTATTTTCTCTCTTGCGTTCAGCCTCACATTTTTAACTCACAGCCACATCTACATGAAAATGTTATGTAATTAGAGTTAGGTCTTACCCGAGTCTACTCTCATTTAGTATTTTCTTTTAACTCACTATTACAACACTATTATGCATGAGCTCCGGATCCCTTTTCATGGGTTCAGGCCTTTCCTTTATAACCCAAGTCAACCTCCGATTTCATGGTTTTCTACATAAAACCAACACAAACACATTACATCTTGAACCTAAAATGTATTAGAATTCACCTTTGAAACGCATCGTGTCCGCTTCAAAAATCGCACTTCGCACTTCACCTTCCATAGAGTTTACGTTGTAATCTCCTTATCCTAATCCGATGTGATTTAACGAAGAAAAGGTTCTGCATACACATTTAAATTTGGTTGAAAGGTCTCCCAACACTTTCCACCAATCACAGGTGATAACACTTTGCACTTTAAAAGATTTACTTTCTCTGCAACTTCATACTTTGCTCACTTTACAATTTAACTTAGTGATTAACCTCCATTTCGTGCAATTTGCGATATTCTTCTCTTCCATCACGTGTCCCTTCTCCACTTTGCATCGCACACAAAATAACTTAGCTTGCGATGACCTTAACATTTAAATGCTAAAATTTGTAGTTTGTGATTTTGATCTCCGTCGTTCGCATTCATTGGATTCGACAGTCCACGCTTGTTTCCTTGCCGATCCACTTCGCATCGCAAGTTAAATAACTTATCTTGCGAAGTCTTAACCCTAAACACTATAGCCTGCGATGTGTGATATATTGACAGTTGTGATGTGATTGTCACCATTGATTCGCACCAGATCTATTGTCCTTTATGCTGCTTGCATATCTGATTGTCCTTAGATTCTCATTGTTGCTTGCAAATCTGATCGCCTTCTATTGTGCACTTAATGCAATATTCGATTAAATAGAGTATTATTGCAACATCTATGGTCCTCCTTTGTTCTTCTGTTTTTTATTCACTTTTACTTTGGATTGTCATGCTTGCTGCAAGTTCACGACTCTGCCCAGCACGTTCCCGATTTTTCCTTTGTTGTTTTGCTACATTTTCTAATTTTCTTCCTTAGCTTCCTTTGATGCCTTTTATTCTTAGCTACCTTTGATGCCTTTTCCTTTTTTTTGCCTTTGTTACCTTTTCATTTTTACTTTATTTTCTCCTTTGGTTCATTTTCTTATGGTCTAATGCTACTCCTTGCCTCTCTTCTAATCCTCTGCCTCTCTTTTATGTTGTCTTATTGCATTATTGCATGATCTGCTTCTTTTCCTTATTGTTGCTACTTCCCTGCTCCTTTGCCTTAATTATAGTTCAGGTGATGCTCCTTTGTGCTTGTTTGCCATCAATGAGAATATTTCCAATAATATCCCCCTTTGGCATTGATGGCAACACTTCCTCCAACACTCCAATACTTCCTCCAAGACTTCCTCCCCCTTTCATTCTGAGAGGTTTTCTTCTTCCTCTACTTGCTTTTCAGAAGATCCTTTCTTCTTCTGCTTTCTTTTCCTCCCCCTTTTACATCAATGGGAAAGGGTTGCATTAATTCTTTCTAAGTTGTGTATAGGCCTTCTTCTTCTGACTTTATATTTTACTGCTCCAGGCTAGTGTATAATAGTTGTTGGGAGAACACTTTGAAAATTATTTAGATTGCATGAATGGAGGGCATGTCACCATAGAATTTTTTGTACTTATGTCCCTTACTTCTTGATAGAGGTGATATGTGATACAATTTTTATGTACTTCTAGCATAATACTCTGATCTTGAGAACCTGTACCATAGCACTACTCCACTAATTACACTTTGTATTCTACTCAATGGCAGGCTTCTTGCTCCAAATACTAATTGATGAATGATGTAATGATATAATAATGGTAACCATTTCTCTAATTTATCCTTCTTAAGAACATTTTGTTTCATTATTACCACTTTGAAGAAAGACGTACGGTGTAATGATCCTCTATAGATATTTACCGACTTCATAGCTCTAGCTCTTCTTTGACAACTTTTATGGGCTTATGTCCCACTGGACTGATGCTTTCTTGTCTGATACTGACTACCACTTGTCTACTCACTATTTCTATTTCTTATATTGCAAAAATTTTTGGTGTATTTCCATTATCATTTTTTTTGTAATTTATTTATTTATTTAGTGTCAGAGAGTATCATCTGCAGACACTACCCCTAGTTTTTCTCTTAGATATTCAAATAGTTCTCTAGCAAGAGGTTTTTAGAATATGTCTATTGTTTATTCCTTTGTTGGTACATACTCCATCCTTACTAATTTCTTTGCCACGTGTTCTTTGAGGCAGTGGTACTTTATTGGGATGTGCTTGGTTTTCGAATGAAGTACTAGATTTTTTGATATACTTATTGCACTTGTATTGTCACATTTGATAGAAATAGGTTAAATTATACTTACCTTCATGTCTTGGAGAGTTTTCTTCATCCACATTACTTTTGTGCAACAAGTTGCTGCTATTACGTATTCTACTTCTGTTGTATATAGAGAGACATATTTTTTCTTCTTTCTTAACCATGCCACCATATTTTCTCCCAAATAAAATGCACCTCCACTTGAGCTTTTCTTGTCATCCACATAGCTGGCCCAATATGCATCTGTATATGTTGTCAATGTGAATTCTTTGCCTTTTGGATACCATAGGCCATAATGTGAAGTTCCTTGTAGGTATCTAAATAGACTCTTGGTTGCTAGCAAGTGATTTTGTTTTAGTGCTACTTGATATCTTGCCACAAGTCCTACTGCCAACATAATGTATGGTCTAGTTGCCGTTAGGTATAGAAGAATTCCTATCATAGGTCTGTAAAGTATTTGATCTACATCCGCGGATCCATCATCAACACATAACTTGCATTTAGTGATCATGGGAGTTGACACAGGTTTTTAGTCTTCCATTTGGAATCTATTTAACATGTATCTTAAGTATTTTTCTTGTGAAATGAATATGCCTTTGTTCTTTTGTAGAATTTGAAGTCCTAGGTAGAAGGTAGGCTCCCAATCATAGACATATCAAATTTTGACTTCATCTCTTCTACAAATCCTTTTACTAACTCATCCTTTTTGCTACCAAACATGAGGTCATCTACATATACTACCACAGTTAAGAGTTCATTCTCATCAGACTTTATATACGGATTCTTGTCTACTCCTCCCTTCTTGAAACCTTATTTTTTAAAGTACTTGTCCAACCTAGAATACCATGAATGTGGTGCTTGTTTGAGACCATATAGGGATTTATTTACTCTGCACATATAGTCATGTTTATCTTTCAAGGAAAATCATTCAGGTTGTTCCATGTAGACTTCTTCCTCTATATTTCCATTCAAGAAGGAAAAATTCACATCCATTTGATATACCTTGAAATCATGATAGCATGAAAAATCCAAAAACATTATAATTTCTTCCATTCTTGCTATAGGGGAAAAATTTTCATCATATTCAAGTCCTTCGATTTGAGATTATCCATTGCATACAAGTCTATATTTATTTATGATTACCTAGCCTTGTTCATTCATCGTATTCTTGAATATCCACTTTGTGCCGACGAAATTTTTCCCAGAAGGTCTTGGCATTAACTCTAAGGTTTTCTTCTTCTCAATTTGGTGTAATTCTTCATTCATATCATGTACCCAATTTTTTTCTTTGTTGTCTTCCTGTAATATTCCCAAATGGGCAAGCAATAATACATGAACATAAAACTGGAAGTAGCAGTGGTAAATCAACTCAGAAAATGTGAGAAGAAAATATAGCCATCATATTAGTATTATAGAAGAAAAATGTATCCAATATCTAGAGGAAATAATCACTCAATTTAGGCAACACAAGCCTCAAGAGAACATGTACAAGGAAAATGAAGATCACCGCTACACAGAAAAGGCCCAAGGCTATGAAAACACAGTTTTATTAAGTGTAACTATTTTTTGGAAGTGTCAATACAAAAATATGTAAATATATGGCTCATAAAATTTTGGGAGAGAAGATATAGACTCCCAAACTCAATTTCAAGACAATCCGGAAAGGATTCTTGAAATATGCAAAAAGTACAAAATGTCGGAGTGCAGCGCTAGGGCTAAGTAGCAGTTGCAACTCAAGAACTAGATGAATACGGATATAGATAATAGATGTGATGAATGAATCTAGTCCAATGGATCCTTCAGGTGAAAGGCCGATCCTGACACTAAAGATCTCACCCTCCAATCAATCACTACAACCTGTCACTGTAATTTCTCACTAAAATAACGTAGTCATAGAGGGATACTGTGATGTAGGAGATGGAAAATATGTTGGCCAAGTGCCAAGATCTGAAATAAGCTCCAGAATATTCCTCACTGATCTTCCAAAGGAAATAAATCTTCCTCCTTTGAAAAACAAGCTTTGAAAGTGGTGTTCTCAACCCTCCACTGCAACACCCTGCAACAAAACCCAAGTCTAAATAGAAACTACGTTGTAGCTGAAGGAGGTAGCTTGGCCTCAAACCTGGATGTGGATAAATACAGTACAAGCTCCCTCAAGAGGCCTCTCAAGAAAGGAGAAGGAATTCCTAAATAGTAATGGCTTGTGCTAAGTAGCACATCAATCTCAACTAAATAGTTGAAGAAAGCACAATAGTCATGCATACCACAAGTTCAATAATCCATGTCATCATGTATTTCTATGGCTGCCTTGCCCTCCTTATATACATGTGGAAGCCTTCTCACCTTAGGTCTCACTCATTATGGTTTCCTCCACCAAGGAATATTCCTCCCACTATCACTGCACTGCCTCCATAGATGATCTGCACCTTCTATTCGAGCATTGTTGACTTTGTCAAAATTGACCTTGTCCACATGCAATTGCCCTTTTCACACATGAGGGTGTGGAATCCAGCCATAATAATGATCCCCTTTCACATCATAAGGGATTTTATTCCTATTATAGAAATTTATGGGCCTCCTCGCCCATTTATTCATCTCCTAGGTGCCAAAAGAAAAAATCAATATTCCAATTAGTTGCATGCTAATTTTGGAACATTACAATCCTCCCCTCCCAAATGTTGCTTGTCGTCAAGCAACTGCAAGGATAGAAATGAAGAGCCTCCTCTTCTCCCCCTGTAGCATCCTCATATGATAAAATCCTCCAAGGAAAAAGATTTTGTCTCATTAATAAATCTTCAAATTGCTCCTCCCAAGTATGCAAGTTAGCTTTTGGTGACAATCCCAAATAGCTATGAAAAATTGAAATACTCATGGGGGAAAAAATGTGCTGTCTAGAGGTTCCTTTGAGGCATGGGATCTGAAATGCATGGGGAATCATCATTCCCATGTGGATCCTCCATCCCCAAGCTATCATCCATACAAAGTGAGTTAGCTCCCAACATGGCAACTCCTGATAATTCTCCTCCACCTTTGACTTCTGCAATGTAGGTGTGATGAATAACTGATCATGGTAGAAAAAATAGCCTACCCCACGCTGTCCTCCTCTCCACTTATGATAATTGTAGATTATCTTCTAATCTTGGGCTGTAATAATGTTTCCCTCAAGTGGCAAGAAGAAGACTAGATCTCCAAAGATCTTCTCTCCAAAATTATGAATCATGTTGGCCCAAACTGTCCCATATATGATGAATAGGAAATCATTATCATATGGCATCAAAATGAGAATAATAATGAAGGTTTGATGTAGTGTTGAAAGGTACCAATAATTTCCCAAGTGGTCACAATGCAATTTTTCTAACTGTTTTTGCAAAACATAACATGGCAAGTTATCTACCAACAAGTTCCTAGTTGTGCATGTCATCTCATTTGCTAGTGAATAGTAAATGACATTTTTTATCAAATGAGCATGCAAATAATAGTACAACACTTGCCCAAATCCATATAGGAGATGGATGTCTCCAACATATAAGTTGGCCGAAAATTGACCTTCAAGCCCAATGAGAGGCTTGCCCTATTGTGGAGAAATGCATTGTATAGAAATGGTAAGAGGATGAAAATACAATGTTAGATAATAAATAAATGAAAAAAAATAATTCTTACCATGTACTGGAAGTAATATGATACGTATATCCATGAATAAGTGCTCCATAGTGGTATGACATACTCCCATGAAGAGGAATGAACCATATGCTGATGAAAATTTTCTTTCTTATGCTTGGAAATCCAAGTTAAGAAGATCATATCACTGTAGTAGATGTCTCCATCCACTACTCCATCATTCTCACCTCCTCCTTGTCCACCAAGTGCATCATATGTGAGGTGATCCTGGGTACACTCCATCAATAAACCCAAGCTCCCAAGTATCAGTGTTTTTGGTCTTTGTAAATAGGCTCCTTCCAACTCATAGCTCTATTCTTTGACATGTCCATTGTCAAAGTAATCTCCCATAATGATGCTATATGTAGGACATTCCTTCGAAAGTGGAAGTACCTCTTGATCATGCAAGGCTAAGGAGTAGCCCCTTTTCACCATGATAGTGCCATCACCTACTCTTGCAACATCATGCCAAACATGGGAGAGGATCAACCCATATCCTCTCAAGAAAAGCCAAGGTAACAACATCTCTTGTTGTTCCCTTATCTTTCCCTCATACAAGTCACGGAGTAACACCATGATGGTTGACTTGTAGAATGCCCCATACAACCAAATATTCTTCTGCCATAATATATGGGTGCCAGGAAATGCCTCAATCCATAACGTACCTTTTGGCAAAGGGTATGTGACATGATGGCCAAACTCTTTGAAGAGTAGCCAGTGCAGTCTTGCATCCTGCTGCCCTATGTCATAGATATGAAAGGGAATTTCCATCCCTTTCTCATCAACATCACCCAGCCAGCCAATGGTGAGTGTTTATCATCATGCCCAACATTGGCATCCTCCCAATGAAGAATACCATCATAGTAATGGGAGATAAGAGGTATCTCACCAACCATCTGGCTATCCCCTGCTACACATGTGGAAAGTTCATTGGAATGCCCCACTAATGGATGGCCCCCTAACTCATCACTGCTACTCAAGGACAGTGTTACTGATATCCACGATGGTTCACCAGTTGTTTCAAGAACATGTTCACTGCTAAACATATAGTTTTGCATTGCATTACCTAGGACAATACTCATCTCATCCTCCACAAATCTACACTCCAACCCCAAGAGTTGTGTTCAGATCAAAAATGAGTGAATAAGGTTAATGTTTTTCTCTTCCTTGAGTCTATTAGGGCTTCTCAGCGCAATGATAGTGCGTTGCTCTAAATCAACATTGTATCTTGACCATAGGTCATGCAATGGTATACAACCATCTATAAGATTTTCTAAAATAATAGGAAATGGAAACTTAGGCAGACCTTGGTGAGACTTGGGAACATCTTGTATGGTTGCAATAATTCCTTCTTCCAATGTGATGGTTCCTCCAACTTCTAGTGTTTTTGGTTTCTCCTTGATAGTTGTGTCAGCGCTAGTACAAGCCTCCTCCAATGGTGGTGAGGGTTCCTCCTCCTTTGATTACTCCTTGCCAAATTTTTTAATCAACCTTTGAGTAAACTCTACAAAAGTTGTCACTCTTGCATGACCCAAATGGCTGAACAACCAAATGTTTGCTTCACCCTCAAGGTACAGCGCTGCAATATCTATAGCCTCTCTTTCTACCATTGGATGTAGTAATAAGAATGCATCTAGTTTCCTTGCCCAAGCCCTTGCTGTAGATGACCCATCAAAATTAGAAAATAGAAACCTATTTCCCTTGATTCTCCCTTTTCTACAAGGTCTCCTTTCTTCCTCCAGCTGAATCAACTATGGGAAAGCTAGAGTCTCCTTAAAGGTTCTAGGTTTAGATTTGTACTCAACAAGGTATTCACGTAGAATCTTGTGATCCAAGTGTCCTCCATCTTTCTGCAATTTGTCTCCTTTTTCAAAAGGAAAGGGTGTAGTCCCACTACTTATTTCTCCTCTTCTCTACTTGACCTCCTTGTTGAGGCCATTTCTAGATCTGAAAAGAGATGAGATAAAAATCATTCTCTCCATCATTATGATATTACTCTTTGTATTCTTATTCTTTTGATAGCATAATGGCTGAGATCCACAATTTGAGCCAAGATTATGCTCAGATACCACTATAATATTCCCAAATGGGAAAGCAACAATACATGAACATAAAACTGGAAGTAGTAGTGATAAATAAACTTATAAAATGTGAGAAGAACATATAGCCAACATATTAGTATTATAGCAGAAAAATTTATACAATATCTTGAGGAAACAGTCACTCAAGTTAGGCAACACAAACCTCGAGAGAACATGTACAAGGAAAATGAAGATCACCGCTACAAAGAAAAGGCCCAAGGCTATGATAGCATAGTTTTATTAATTGTAATTACTGCTGGGAAGTTTCAATACACAAATATATAAATATATGGCTCATACAATGTTCGGAGAGAAGATATAGACTCCCAAACACAATTTCAAGACAATCCGGAAAGGATTTCCTGAAATATGCAAAAAGTACAAAATGTCGCAGTGTAGCCCTAGGGATGAGTAGTAGACGCAAATCAAGAACTGGATGAATATTTCTATAGATAATACATGTGATGAATGAATCTCATCCAATGGATCCTTCAGGTGAAAGGCTGATCCTAACACTGAAGATATCACCCTCCAATCAATCACTACAACCCCTCACTGCAATTTCTCACTAAAATAACACAATCATAGAGGGATACTACACTGTAGGAGATGTAAAATATGTTGGTAAAGTGCCAAGATCTGAAATAAGATCCAAAATATTCCTCACTAATCTCCCAATGGAAATAAAGCTTCCTCCTTTGAAAAACAAGATCTGGAACTGGTGTTCACAACCCTCCACTGCAACACCCTGCAACACAACCCAACTCTAAACAGAAACTGTGTTTTAGTTGAAGGAGGTAGCTTGGCCTCAAGCCTAGATATGGAGAAATACAGTACAAGCTCCCTCAAGAGGCCTCTCAAGAAAGGAGAAGGAATTCCTAAACAGTAATGCCATGTGCTAAGCAGCACAACAATCTCAACTACATTGTTGAAGAAAGCACAATAGTCATGCAGACCAAGAATTCCATAATCCATATCATCATGTATTGCTTTGGCTGAATTTCCCTTCTTATATACAAATGAAATCCTTCTCACCTTGGGTCCCACTCTTTAAGGTTTCCTCCACCAGGGAATCTTCCTCCCATGATCACTACACTACCCCCATCGATGATCTCCACCTTCTATTCCAGCGTTGTTGACTTGGTCAAACTTGATATTTTCCACATTCAATTGCCCTTTTTCACACATGAGGGTGTGAAATCTAGCCATAATAATGATCCCTTTTCACTTCATAAGGGACTTTATTCCTATTCTAGAAATGTATGGGCCTCCTTACCCATTTATTCATCTAAAGAAAAAATCAATATTCCAATTAGTTGCATGCTAATTTTGGAATATTACACTTCATTGAAAATCTTCAGTTCTATCTGTGGCAACATGGTTAGGTATACTTCCTTGGTTTGTTCAGCTAGTTGTCTTCTATTTTTGACTCTTGCACTCTTTTCTGCAATGATTTGATCTTCAGGATGGTTCTTTTGAGTGTGTCTCGAGGGTCCTTTTGAGTTTATTTTTGTATCTTTAGTTGTCTTACTTTGTTCTTCATTTTCTTGATTATCATCTTCATGATTATTCGGATGATTGGCACAGATTGTGCTTCTAGTTCTGTCTGGTAGATATTCATTGATTATCACATCAATGATTTCCAAAATTTTATGCAGTCTTTTATTGTAGCACATGTATCCCTCACTCTTGGATGCATGTCCCAAAAATATTCCTTCATCATCTCTTGCATCATACTTCCCCAATTTTTCATCATTATTTTTTATGAAAAATTTGCTTCCAAAGACTCTTAAATTCTTGATTGATGTTGGTTTCCCATGCCATAATTCATATGGAGTCTTGTCACAATTTTGTTTGAGATGAGCTTTGTTGAGAATATGAACAGCTGCGTGTACTGCTTCTGCCTAGTAGGTTTGGGGAATGTTGCTTTCTTACATCATTCCTCTGGAAATATCTTGTACTGACTTGTTTTGTCTCTTTCCCACTCAATTCTCTTGAGGTGTACATGCAACTATAAATTGTTTCTTTATCCCACATTCATTGCACAAGTCTGCAAATTCATCGTTTGTGAATCCACCTCCTCTGTCTAATCTGATGCATTTTAGTTTACATCCAATTTGATTTTTTTCTAGTGCCTTGAATATCTTAAATTTATCAAACACTTCAGATTTGTATATGAGAAATTCCACCCATGTTAATCTAGAAAAATCATTGATTGTCAGCATGAAATATGATTCTCCATCTGGTGCATTTGTTCTTGAAGGTCCGTACAGGTCCATGTGTACAAGCTGAAGAGGCTTACATGTACATAGTTTGTCTTTAGCTTTGAACATTGTGCGAGTTTGTTTTCCCAATTGGTAGGACTTACATATGGTATTTTGTGGCTTCTTTATTGTAGGAAAATCTTTGAAATCTTTCTTTTTACTCACTTCGATGATGTAGTAAAAATTTATATGTCCCAATCTTCTATGCCACAGCCAATATTCATCAAGTTTGCTAATGTGGCATGCTTCATTCTCTTCTTCTACTATATAAAAATTACTCTATGTTCGACCACCTTTGACCAAGGCATTTCCTGTGGTGATTTACCTTACTTCACAATCATGGGATCTAAAAAGGACCTCACAAACTTTATCACACATTTGACTAACACTTAGCAGATTGTGTTTTAGACCCTCTAGAAATAGTACATCCCGAGCCTCTCCTCTTCCATTATTCAAGCTGACTGTGCCTTTTCCCTTGATTTTCACTACTTTATCATTGCCAAATGTTACATCCCATATTTCTTTTCATCAAAAGTTAAAAACTTGCTTTGGCCTCTAGTCATATGTTTTGAGCACACACTGTCCACATACCATTGATTGTTTTGATCTTGATCAATTAGAACCAGACCACATTTATTAAGCTTCCTTTTCAATTGCATGCAGCTATTTACTCTATAACCTTTTTGAGGATATGGATCACAATATTTGAGTGGAAATTTGTTAGAATTGTGCCCTTTTTTATGGAACCTGAAACATTTGATTGTATTTCTAAATAGATTGTGTACACGAGTGAATCCATCACTTTTCTTTATTCCCCTTGAGTTTCCATAATCCAGTCTCTGTATATATGCTCTTCACTCCATGGATTTATGACTGAACCCTTTACAAAAAAAACAATACCCATGGAAGTAGCATCTCTCTCTGGCAGAGAGAGTTGTTTGAGGTAGTATTTTTTATTATTGATTCTTTTGCTGGTTGCAATGGATTTTCTTTGTCTTACAATATGCCACAATATGTCTAGGTTTGTGGCAGGAAAAGCAAGTGATGCTTCTCACAAGGGGAAAGAACCTCCTTTGACATCTTCTAATTTTTTTCAATTCATCCTTAGGAGCATGTGAGCCTTTTGCAATTGATTGTTTCTTCATTTATTTCTTTGTCACTTGAGGTTTCTGCTTGTTTCTATTTGTTTCATATATATCATGGTCTTGCTAGATTCTAATTCCATGGATTCCCTTTTTTCTCCTTCATTATCTTTTACAGCTTTTACAAAAATCATATTCGTGTTATCTTCTACCTTGGATTTGCTGGTTTCTCCTTCATAGCCTATCACAACCTTTATATGAAGAGGTCTTTGACCATTTATAATTTTTCCAAAATGCCCTCAGCTTTTCATTTGATAAATATTCATAGTTAATTCAATTTGGGACTTTTCTAATTTCTTCCTCAGGCTTACCACTTCTTCTTCTAGTTTTTTCTGCTCCTGATTTTTCTCTATTTCTCTTCTCAGAATATCCTCTATTTTCCTTGATTCTTCTAGTTCAATCTTCAATCTAATAATTTATTCTGAATCTGGTTCTTTCTTTGCATATTTTAGAAGAATCTCTTTCTATTTCTTACTCTTAAGTTTAAGTATGTATATTACCTCCAGAGCACTAATTAGGTCCTCCTCAAGATCTACCTCACCTTCTTCTTCAAATTTCTGAAGAACTTTGTCATGCTCTTCCTTGGCCATCAAAATTTTTTGATATTCCTTCTTCATTGGGGGATTCATCTGAGGTCTCAGATGCATTGATGTCTTGTTGGGCACAAAATTTTCTTCTATTAAATATGTTCCCTTTCAGCCTATTGCTAAAATTGGTTTTCTCTTTCCCTCTTGACTGATTCTCTATTTTCTTACGAGGAAATTTAGATGCATAGTGCCCCACTCTTCCATAGTTAAAGAACTTAAATGGAATTTTACCTTTATACTTACTTGTGCCTTTCTCCAATATTCTGACAAATTTGGCCTCTTCTTAATTAGAGAAAGAGCATGTACCTTCCTTCTCTTCTCTGCACATATATGCCTTAAAGCTTGCCTCGCTCATATTTGACTTCCCCTTTAGAAGTCTCATCTCATAAGTCGTCAAGTTTCCAAGCAATTGGTTCATGGTCAATGTTTCCCAGTTTGTTGTTTCTTATATGGTAGAAACCTTAGGGTTAAACCTTGATGGTAAAGATATCAATATATTTTGTACAATTACACATTCCTTAATGGTTTGTCCTAGAGCTTTTATGTTATTCACAACTTCCGCAACCTTTAAGAAAAAACTAGCTACATCTTCATCTTCATTTATTTTTACATTTTCAAACTAAGCTCTATAGGCTTTCATTTTGGCCATATTCACCTTTTTATCTCGCTAATGATTATTTTCTAAAGTATCCCAGATATCTTTGGCAGTCTCATAGTGCATTAATTTGATAGATTATGACTCACACCGACTACTCAAGCGTGCATTCATGGGTTTTCATTAGCTATGAAATTTTGTTTGGCTTCCTTCTCTGTGTCAGTATCTTGTGGAGAATATATTTCTTCCACAATATCCCAAAATTATATTCCTATAGACATTAAGTATGTCCTGATTCTTATTTTCCATAAAGCATAGTTTGTGCCAATAAATAATGAGGCCTTATTTGTTGAGCATTTGTCTAGGCTACCCATTTTGGGGACTTAGGATCTCCTTCCAGTTGTTAAACTGATACAGAAGGAACTGGCTCTGATACCAATTGATGAAGCCTTAGTTAAACTGGGGGGGGGGGGGTCAATCAGTTTAATGCATTCATGGACATTTAAAATTTTTTCATTCAACTCATTTACACCTTCATTTCATAAGCAACTGAATACATAATGGATCAAAAAACATAATGTGTGGAAAACAAGTAATTAAACAGATTAAAACATCACAACAACACTTAATCATCAAGCACATAGATAACAGATATAAGTGGAAACCCATAAAGGGAAAAAATCACATCTTATTATTGTTGTGATTCAAAGGCAAGCTCCAACTCCCTCTCACAAATGATTTTATGTAGGCTCCAACCTACAGGAGGCTACTACCCCAAATTCTACAAGCTACAACTTGCAAGGAAGCTCTGATTCCCATCTATTTTCTACAGGCTACAACCCACAGGAGGCTCCTACCCCAACCATCTACAACTTGATATAGAAGCACTAACTCCCTCACACTACAATAAAATCATATGCTGATTTACTTGGATATCAACTCTGTTTTTCTCCTTCTTCAATGCTTCCCTTCCAGCCTTCAAATCTGCTTCATATCAGCTCTGGATCTACAAAACATCTCTATTTTTTCTCTCTCATTATTCCACTCTATAACCTCTCTATGCATACTAAAATAACATCATTTATAGAGATCACCTCATGGTTGTTTGCATTCTATATGGGAATATGAAGTGACTAGGCATGACTCTTGCCTTCCACCCACTCATTTCCTCGATCAACATATTCATGATGTTACAACAATATATGCACTCATTTTAGAATTAAATTAGATTTTTTCTTTGCCTTAGAGACTTTCCTTTGCATCACAAAAAATATAAAATAATTAATAGATTTACAGTTACAATCAAATATTTCACTCATCCATTTCAGCTTCTTAGATTTGCTATGTTTTTCCTCTTCTACTTGTTGTCCCTTTGTCTTTTATGTTTCTGCAGTTATATTTCCAACTGTTCTGCAACATTATTGTCTTAGCATGAGATGGCCCATGCCTTTATGTTTTACACCACCCCTTCCTATTGCATATCTTACCTGCAATGTCCTATGATCTTCTCTGCTCCTTTTCTCTGTGTCGGGTTACTTACCCGAGTCTCCTTCTACCCACATTTAGTCTTTGTTATCAAACTACTGCAGTCACATAACACTTCTCCACGAGTTTTAGGTCACTTGACAGAGTTTTCTCTCTTATGTTAAACCTTACCTTTTTAACTCACAACCGCATCTACATGACACTATTCTGCACTTAGAGTCAGGTCTTACCCGGGTCTACTCCCGTTCAGTATTTTTGTTTAACACAGTGCCCCAAAACTGTTATGCAAGGACTCCCAGTCCTTTTTCATGTGTTCATGCCTTTCATTTATAACCCGAGTCGACCTCCACTTTCATGGCTTTATACATAAAACCAATGAAAACACATTACATCTTGGACCTAAAATATATTAGAATTCACCGTTGAACCACATTGCATCCACTTTAAAAATATTATTTCACACCTCGCGTTCCTTAGAGTTTATGTTTTAATCTCCTTATCCTCCTCCGATGTGATTTAATGAAGACAAGGCTCTGGATACACGCATAACTTTGGTCGAAGGGTCCCATAACACCTTCCACCAATCATAGGTGATCAAACTTCATGCTTTATAAGATTTACTTTACCCGCAACTTCGCACTTCGCTCACTTTAAAATTTAACGTAGTGTTTAACCTCTATTTCATGCAATCTGTGATATTGTGCCATCCCAACACATGTCCCTTATCCACTTCGCATCGCACACAAAATAACTAACCCTGCGATGGCCTTACACTTAAACGCTAAACTTTTTCGTTTGCACGTTCAATATCCATCGTTGGTATTTGTTGGATCCAACAGTCCATGCTTGTCTCCTTGCTGATACACATTACATTGTAAGTTAAATAACTCAACTTGCAAAGTCTTAACCATAAACACTATACCCTGCGATGTGCGATATCTTCATAGTTGCAATATGATTGTCACCATTGATTTGCATCAGATCTATATTCCTTGCTGCTGCTTTCAAATCTGGTTATCCTTCGATCCTCGTTGTTGCTTGAAAATATGATTGCCTTCTATTGTGCGCTTAATGCAATATTCGATTCAACAGAGGATTCGTGCAGGATCTACGGTCCTCCTTTTTTCTTTTGTTTGTTATTCACTCCAACTTGGTATTTTCACGCTTGTTCCACATTCACAATTCTTCCTTTGTTATTTTGCTGCCTTTGCTTCTTTCATTCCTTAAATTCCTTTGCTTCCCTTTCTTCTTAGCTGCCTTTTCTCCTTTGGTGCCTTTTCTAATGGTGTAATTGTGACATCTTCATTTAAGTTAACTAGTGTTAACTAGTTAAAGAAAATTTGTTTAATTTTCTTTTATCTGGAAAGAAAAACTTAAATCATTACTGTTGATAAAACAAATTATTTTGCTAAAATTATTAAATTAGGAGGAATTAGTTAATGGTAAGAAAATATTTTAAGCTGATGGTAAAATTTTTTCCAAGAATAGGAGGTGGTTGGGGATAGTTGGAAAGACAGTTACCTACTCCTCTGAGGATAAAGTTGAATCACAGGGGAGGAGTAGGGGTTC
Organism: Pinus albicaulis; assembly: GCA_034641835.2. Lineage (NCBI taxonomy): Eukaryota > Viridiplantae > Streptophyta > Pinopsida > Pinales > Pinaceae > Pinus > Pinus albicaulis. Next base: position 1,447,415,696 of record CM076580.1, read on the forward strand.
TGTGAAATTGGTGAAGGGGAGTATTTTCTAGAGTTGGTTATGATTAGTTGAAAATACCTCACAGGAACCCTTGTAAAGCCAGATTTTCTGAGTTTGACTGGATTGGCCATCCAAAGGTCATAGTAGAAAGAAAACTTATTCCTCTATTAACTCGGGACACCATCCAGATTCTCGAGCTAGGGGGAAAGTGGAGGATGTAATAGCCTCTGTTGAATGGTTGGGAGGACCACAGCTTGAATTTGTCTAACTCAGATAAATATTACTGTGAATTTTTTAAATTATTTTGATAGTAAATTTGAAAGATTGAACATAGTGTTATCTATGGGTAAATATTGTTCTGTTTAAAATTATATACTTATATTTATAGACATATTTATCTAATTTAGGAAATGAAAATCTGCAGGGAATAATATTTCTCCCTGAAAATATGTAGAACATAACTATTTATTTACTTTATGTTAAATTTTTCTCTGTTGCCATTACTAGATAGAACTAGTTTAGGAAAATAGTTATACCCTATTTGTCACGAACAAGGATACAAGAGAAAATATTGATTGTGTTTAGCAACAAAAGATAACCAGAAATATATTGTAGTTAGATAGACAATAGCATATACAGAATGCAAGTAAATGAGGCGCAAGTATAATTTGCATGATTAATTTACTACTGTAAACAATAGTAGAAACCAAGTATCTTTCATAACAATGATAGATTAGCATTTGAATGGGACAATGTTCATTAGAGTAATGTATATAAATTACTGTTATATAGAATAGAAAATATCAGAGTAGGGTAACATTGATCTCGTCAGACTATCGACCGTAGTTCTGGGTGTAAACCCTGAACCTAGATGCATAATCCGTGGCCAATCACCAGTTTAAACACAGACTCTAGCTTATGGTGGTTTGGTCACTTTCACAGGTAGTAAACCATTATTACTAAAAAAGAAGTTAAGATTTAAGAACATCTGTGTATTGAATAATTGAATGAAACGAGGGAATGGAACCCTTGAAACAGAAGAAAATTAGCATGAAACTTCTTCGACCAGAAAGAGATAAGTTGTAGAAGATAAAAGTTATGAGTTAACCCTACAGTTCGTACTTAGAAAATATTGTATTTAACAGTGAATCGACACAGAAATAATAATGAACTTTAGCACAAAATGGAACTTATTTACATACAGGAAAATAGGAAGTAAATCTTCAAAGACATTTTTTACTGAAAGTTTAAGTAGTATTGATAAAATACGGTAACAAAATGAAATGTAAATGTTTAGAGTATAACGGAATCACATTTCACAGGCTCGGCCCCAAATGTATATAAAAATAAATTGCTCAGAATGCTCAACAAAAATTTGTATACCGTTAACCGTTTATAAACAAAATTCTAGGGTAAAGCCCTAAGTTTCTCTCTTCTTATAACAAAATTGCAATACTATAGAAATTTGAAACCCTAGGTTAGGCTTAAAGACCCCCTATTCTCTTTTTACAAATGCCATTTAATCTGGGCTACAATCTCCCTTCAAATGAGCAGAGTACCTGTTAGTAAGGTGTGTAGTGTTAGACCTGGACATGTTCGAATGCAGAGGAAATTTCTCGTAGGGTTTCGGTTAGAAGAACACTAACCTGATACAAAAAAAAAAACCAGAATGTGAGTCGAGACCATAAGCTAGAAAATCATCATGTAAGGTTCAAAACAGAGCTCAGACGAGTAAAGAAGGGCATAGATTATATACCTAATAGAAGGAACTGCTATCATCAGTCTTGTAAGAGAGATATACAATAAGTTACCCTTATAATGATATAAAACGATAAATGCTCTATGTTCAGTCCTGTAGCAGGTAGAAATGAAAAAGAACCCAAAGAAAATGATAAACCGAAAATGGGCTTACCTTAAACTTTGATATGCAACATAACATTCTCATACCGGCAGTTCTGAGAACAAAATTGAAGTGTCATTCCTCTCCGCAAGATTCAACCCCAGAAAGAAAGCGAACTCAGCTTAAATGAGTTGTTGAACAGCTCAAAAACCTGCAATTGGGAGCATTAAGAACTGGTTTAGCATGGTCTAGTAGAGTGAAGGTTTAAATGTCACAATGAGGAACAAAAATTAAAATGAATTGAGATGGAGAACTCAAGGAGAGGTTGAGCTCTGCAAACGTGCCAAAGAGCTATGGAAACAGCTGATAGCTCTAGCTAACTGACAGTAGTCTCTGGAGTAATTCGCTCAGAAATTATGAAGAATCCGAGGTGAGGTTCAACAACTGTCAAAGGTAATTAAAAGCCCAGTACTGAAGCTTATAAATGGATTTGACATAAACGCTACGGTTGGGAGCTTATTCAGCCAAGTGGCAATGTGTATATCCCAAGAAATGAATTACCGTAAGTTAACATAGGAGAGTAGATCTGCATGCAATACAACGAAAGTTGAATTCTAATGTCTGTGAATGTATGTATAATAGTTGTAATTATCCACACTTAGAAAGATATTCCAATGGTAAGGATTGCTATGAATATTATATAGAGGTTCTATATTATTATTTCAATAATTACCATAGATGAAAACAAATTAATCACAAATTCAAATGTATTGTATTGGTTATTAACCAAACTCAGAGCCATAATGTTGGTACATTCAATATATGTTAGTGTGATGAAATCGAATTTACATATGTACATTTTTAATATGATAAGTGAAAAGATTTTTTTTTTAAATAATTTATGGATGAAGGTGAAAAGTGGAATCATAGCAAGGTTGCAATGCTGGGACCCTAAGGGTCTACTAATAGTGAAGTTGTGTATGTGAATAATGCACAGAGAGAGAGAGAACGAGTGATAATGAGAAGATCTGTAGTATCACAATCGCAACTAGAAGAAACTCAGGCACCAACAGTCATGAATTCGGAAATGTGGGTTCAATTAAGAGTAGAAAAACATCAAAAGACCAATCAGTTACTTGAAGAATAGTAGCATTAAACTAGTTTTTTGTTGAACACAGTGCAACAATTACAAGAGGAAATGCTAGGAGTTAGGAAGGATAATGATCAACTATTACAAGACTAGGAGAAAATTTTAAAAGTTTATTTGACAAACAGAATCAGGAGTTGGATCATCCAAGTGCTGAAAGAGGCTTATCAACAGATGAATATCAACAAACAAGAAATAACATTACAAACAGAGTTAAAAAGAGTCCCTCCCAAAGAAGTAAAAATAAGAATTACAGCGAGGCAGAGTCGGGCAATCTGTCCGATCAGTAAGATATCAAGAGACAGAAAGTAGAACTGCAGGGATAATTCCACAAAATTAAACCACCAACATTTGATGGTGAGGTAGAGGAGGTGTACAAAGCCTAGTTAATTAATATAAATAAGTATTTTCAGCTATATGAATATAGTAGCAATCTGAAGGCCAGATTGGCTATATGCCAGTTACGAGAAAAGGCCACCGTATGGTGCGAAGAAGTGAAAAATGTACGCAGCATAGATGAACAGGATATTACTTGGGAATTTTTCCAACAGTAATTTAAAGAGAAGTAATTAATAGAAATGTTTTATGATGACAAAGCTAAGGAATTTCATGGTCTTCGGTTGGGACAAATGACCATGGATGATTACGTCACTAAATTTACTTCCCTGTTACATTATGTTCACTATCTCCGAGAACAAAGGGAAAAAGTACAGAGGTTATTAAGTAGCCTACCTACTCATATGAGAGAACGAATAGAATTTTTTAATCCTCAAACCATGGATGAAGCCATTCGTAAAGAAAAAATGTGTTATCAACAGTCCAAGGCTAACGGTGAAGGAGGAAAAAGCTAGTAGCCCAAGAAAATTCTGAAAAATAATTCCAATCTTAAAAGCAGTAAGAGTGGCAAATTTAAAGGCGCAACACGAACTTCTATCAGTAAAAAATTTGGTAGGAATCATCAAAGAACCAAATGGCTAGTGAAAGAAAAGCCTATAGAAGCTTCTAGTAAGCCAGAGCAAGGACATATTACGAAACCTCCTTTACAGTGTTGGGGCTGTGGTGAGGCTCATTATTATAAAAACTGTCCACAACGAACCAGAAATGAAATTGTAACAAATCTACAAGAATCATCTATAGTTGGGGATGTGGCGCGTAGCATACCCCATATCAATGTAGCCTTGGAAGACCGACAGGCTTATTTTTAGCCCACAATGATTGAATTAGAAGGTACTTTACTAACTAAAATTGTTTCAATTTTGGTAGATCCTGGAGCAAGTTTGAGTTATGTAAGTCCAAAATTAGTGGAAATGTGCAAATTAAAAGAACATAAGTTTAAAAATTCATGGTTAGTATAGCTAGCTACCGGGGAAAAACTAAAGGTAATTGCAAAGATTCCAAATTGTACATTGGAAGTGGCAGAATAACAGTTACAGATAGATTTAAATATTTTACCATTGGGATCTTATGATGTGTTATTGGGTATGGAGTGGTTAGAGAGACACTAGACCTTATTGGATTGTAAAGAAAAGTTCATTTACTATAGAATTCAAGATGGCACGCGAAAAGTGATTCAAGGAATTAAAATGTCAGTGCAATTACGTCCAATAATAGCATCTCAAATAGGTAAGTGTATCAGAAAAGGATGCCAACTGTATGAAATTCAAGTCGGGTACACAGATTTGAAGGAAAAATCACCAATAATGGAGGATATCCCTGTAGTATAGGAATTTTTGGATGTTTTTTCTAGAAAACATTCCTAGTTTACCACCTAAGAGGGATATTGACTTCACCATAGAGTTTTTGCGAGGAGCCTCTCCAGTGTAAAGAGCGCCTTATAGAATGAGCATGCCAGAACTAACTGAATTGAAAATTCAGCTATAAGAGCTTATAAACAAAGGCTACATCCATCCAAGTGTGTATCCATGGGGAGCACCAGTTCTATTTATTAGAAAGAAAGACAGAACCTTACATATGTGTGTGGATTACATGAAGCTTAATAAGCTAAATGTTAAGAATAAATACCCCTTACCAAGAATCGATGATTTATTTGATCAGGTACGAGGGGCTAAGGTGTTTTATAAAATAGACTTAAGATCCAGATATCATCAAATTCGAATCAAAGATGAAGATATTTGTAAGACAACATTTTGCACACATTATGGGCACTATGAATTCGTGGTGTTACCCTTTGGATTGACGAATGCACCAGCAACCTTTATGAGGTTGATGCATGGCATCTTCCACCCATTCTTGGATAACTTTGTACTTATTTTCATAGATGAAATTTTGATATATTATAAAAGTGTGGAGAAACATAAAGAGGATTTGGAAATAGTTTTAGAGATGCTATGAAAGCATCAGCTTTATGCTAAGTTCAGTAAATGCGATTTCTTTAAAACAGAAATCCAATATCTGGGACATGTTATATAAGCTGAAGGAATCGATGTTGATCTAGAAAAGATCAAAAATATTATGGAATGGCGAGTACCCTAGAATGTGGCCGACATTAGATCGTTCATGGGATTAGCTAGTTATTATAGAAGATTTATAGAAGGATTTTCCAAATTTGCTTTTCCTATTACATTTTTGTAGAAGAAGGGAAAGATTTTCAAATGGAAAAATGAGTTTCAGAATATCTTTGAAAATCTTAAGAAAATTTTGACAACAACACCAGTTTTGAGGGTAGTTGACCTTGATAAAAATTATGAAGTTTGTACTGATACAAGTAAAGAGGGTGTTGGAGCAATATTAACCCACGAAGGTAAAGTGGTGGCATATGAGTCTAGAAAACTGAAGGACCATGAACAAAAATATTTTTCTTATGACTTGGAACTTACAACAATGGTACATGCTCTCCGGGTGTGGAGGCATTACCTGCTGGGTAAGAGGTTTGTACTTAAAACAGACCATAGTAGCTTGACTAGTTATTTTAAGCAAGAAGATCTAAATTCAAGGCAAGAAAGATGGAATGCCTTTATAAGTGAATTTTATACGGACATTCACCACGTAAATGGAAAGGAAAATCGAGTAGCAGATGTGTTGAGAAGAAAATTACATGGAATTTGTGCATTATACTATAATCATCTAGAAAGCCAACTTTTGGAACAGTTAAAAGAAGAGGCACAGAAAGATCCAGAATACAAATTCCTATGGGAAAAAATGGAAGAGGATAAGAAGCAAGGAAACACATCTGAGTATGGAAAGAATGAAGATCAGGTGCTGACATTTAGAGGCAGAATATATGTGCCTAATCGTATAACTCTAAAGGAGTTAATATTGAATGAATTCCATCGCAGCAATTACGCTGGACATCTGGGATATCAGAAAATTCTTACTGCAATAAGAAAGGTATGTTATTGGCCGGGCATGCATAAGAATATTGCTGAATATTTAAGCAAATGTCTGTAGTGTCAGTAGGTAAAGGTGGAGCAACAGCATCTTGTGGGACTATTGCAGCCCATACCCAAATTTGAATGGAAGTGGGAGGTTATCTCCTTCGATTTCATCATAGGTCTACCACAAACAAAAAGACAAAATGATTCAATCATGGTAGTGGTAGACAGATTAAGAAAATCTTCACATTTTATACCTGTACAGTCTATGTACAAGACAGTAAAAATTGTTGATATATTTATGAAGGAAATTTTCAGGTTGCATGGTATACCAAAAACTGTGATTTCAGACTGGGATGTTAGTTTACATCCGCATTTTGGAAAACTTTATTTTCAGGTCTAGGAACAAAAATACATTTTAAAACTGCCTATCATCCTTAGACCGATGGGCAAACGAAGTGGGTAAACCAAGTATTGGAAGAGAGGCTGCGCACGTATGTGATGCAGCATCCAACCAAGTGGGAGGATTATCTACATTTTGTTGAGTTTTCTTATAAAAATGGGTATCAGGATTCTCTGAAAATGAGTCCATTCAAGGCATTGTATGGTAGGAAATGTTGTACACCTATAAACTGGAGCAGTCCTGAGACTTAATTAATGTTGGGACCTGAAATGTTGGCGGAAATGGAAGTTGAGGTAAAAATAATAAGGCAGAATCTGAATGTTGCGCAAGACTGACAAAAAATTTCTGCAGATAAGAAAAGGTCTTATCGTGAATTCATGGTGGGGGATCATGTTTACGTGAGAATTAAGCCCAAGAGGAGCACCATCAGGTGGACCTCTTGTGCCAAATTATCTCCTAGATACTATGGACCTTTCCAAATACTGGAAAGGGTAGGACCAGTAGCTTATCGGTTGGCTTTACCGAGCAATATTCAAGTTCACAATGTGTTCCATGTGTCCTTGCTGAAGTGTTATGTACATGATGAAAAACATGTGATTCATTGGAAAAATATTCAGGTAGAATAGAGATAAAAAATCCTAACTTGAATTTCTAAACAAAATTGATGCATACTAACTTGAAAACATTTTCGTTTTTTAGGTAGAACTGGACGAAGAGTTTCTGGTCAAGCCGCAATGCATACTTGACCGAAGAGAAATTGAACTCCGCAAACAAGTAGTCATCCAAGTAAAAGTGTAATGGAAGCACTTTGGACGAGATGAAGCTACTTGGGAGGACGAGAAGTTAATGCGGGAAGCTTACCCAGAGCTCTTTGAAGAGTTGGGATGAAACACTAGGGACAGTGTTACTTCCAAGGGGGGAATTGTGACAGCTTCATTTAAGTTAACTAGTGTTAACTAGTTAAAGGAAATTTGTTTAATTTTCTTTTATCTGGAAAGAGAAACTTAAATCATTACTATTGATAAAAAAAATTATTTTCCTGAAATTATTAAATTAGAAGGAATTAATTAATGGAAATAAAATCTTTTAAGCTGATGGTAAATTGTTTTCCAAGAATAGGAGGTGGTTGGGGACAGTTGGAAAGATAGTTACCTACTCCTTTGAGGATAAAGCTAAATCCCAGGGGAGGAGTAGGGGCTCTATGCAATTGGTAAAGGGGATTATTTTCTAGAGCTGGTTATGATCAATTGAAAATACCTCACAGCAACCCTTGTAAAGCCAGATTTTCTGAGTTTGACTGGATTGACCATCTAGAGGTCATAGCAGAAAGAAAACTTATTCCTCTATTAACCCAGGACACCTTCTAGATTCTGGAGCTAGGGGGAAAGTGGAGGACGTAATAGCCTCCCTTTAATGGTTGGGAGGACCACAGCTTGAATCTGTCTAACTAAGATAAGTATTACTATGAAATTTTTTAAATTAGTTTTACTAAATTTGAAATATTGAACATAGCATTATCTATGGGTAAATATTGTTCTATTTAAAATTATATACTTATATTTATATACATATTTATCTAAGGCGGGAAATGAAAATCTACAAAGAATAATATTCCTCCCTCAAAATATGTAGAACAAAAATATTTATTTAGTTTATGCTAAATTTTTCTCTGTTGCCATTACTAGATAGAACTAGTTTAAGAAAATAGCTATACCCTATTTGTCGTGAATAAGGATGAAAGAGAAAAGATTGATTGCGTTTAGCAATAGAAGATAACTAGAAAAGTATTGTAGTTAGATAGACAATAGCATATATAGAATGCAAGTAAATGAGGCACAAGTATAATCTGTATGATTAATTTAATACTGTAAACAATAGTAGAAACCAAGTATCTTTCATAACAGTGATATATAAGCATATGAATGGGACAATGTTCATTAGAGTAATGCAAATAAATTACTGTTATATAGACTAGAAAATATCAGAGTAGGGTAACATTGGTCTCGTTGGACTGTTGACCCTAGTTCTGGGTGTAAAACCTAAACCTAGATGCATCATCCACGGTTAGTCACCAGTTTAAACATGGAATCTAACTTACGGTGGTCCGGTCACCATCGTAGGTAGTAAACCATTATCACCAAAAAAGAAGTTAAGATTTAATAACATCCATGTATTGAATAATTGAATGAAACGAGGGAATGGAACCCTTGAAATAGAAGAAACTTAGCATGAAAATTCTTCTACCAGAAAGAGATAAATTGCAAAAGATAAAAATTATGAGTTAACCCTACAGTTCGTACTTAGAAAAGATTGTATTTAGTAGTGAACCGACATATAGAAATAATAACGAATTGTAGCACAAAATGGAACTTATTTACATACAAGAAAATAGGAAGTAAATCTTGAAATACATTCGTTACTGAAATTTTAAGTAGTATTGATAAAATACTTCTAACAAAATGAAATGTAAATGTTCAGAGTATAGCGGAATCACATTTCATGGGCTCGGCCCCAAATGTATATAACGAGAAATTGCTCAGAATTCTCAACATAAATTTGCATACCGTTAACTGTTTATAAATAAAATTCTAGGGTAAAACCCTAAGCATCCCTCTTCTTATAATAAAATTTCAATACTACAGAAATTCGAAACCCTAGGTCGGGCTTAAAGACCCCTTATTCTCTTTTTACAAATGCCATTTAATCTGGGCTACAATTTCCCTTCAAATGAGCAGAGTACCTGTTAGTAAGGTGTGTAGCGTCAGCCATGGACATGTCAGAATGCAGAGGAAATCGCTAGTAGGGTTTCGGTTAGAAGAACACTAAACTGATACGAAAAAAAACCCAGAATGTGAGTCGAGACAGTAAGCTATAAAATCATCATGTAAAGTTCGAAACAGAGCTTAGACAAGTAAATAAGGGCGTAGATAATATACCTGATATAAGGAATTACTATCATTGGTCCTCCAAGAGAGATATACAAAAATTTACGCTTATAATGATATAAAATGATAAATGCTTTGCGTTCAGTCCCGTAGCAGGTAGAAATGAAAAACTACCCAAAGTAAATGATAAACCGAAAATGGGCTTACCTTAAACTTTGATATTCGCCATAACATTCTCGTACCCGCAGTCCTCAGAACAGAATTGAGGCGCCATTCCTCTCTGCAAGATTTAACCCCAGAAAGAAAGCGAACTCAACTTAAATGAGTTGCTGAACAACTCAAAAACCAGCAAATGGGAGCGTTAAGAATTGGTTTAGCATGGTTTAGCAGAGCGAAGGGTTAAATGTCACAACGAGGAACAAACCTTAAAAGGAATTGAGATGGACAACTCAAGGAGAGGTCGAGCTCTGCAAATGCGCCAAAGAGCTATGGAAATAATTGATAGCTCTAGCTAACTGATAGTAGTCTCCAGAGTAATTCCCTCAGAAATTATGCAGAATCCTAGGTGAGGTTTAATAGCTGTCAACGGTAATTAAAAGCCCAGTACTGAAGCTTATAAATGGAGTTGACATAAACGCTACGACTGGGAGCTTATCCGGCCAAGTGGCAATGTGTATATCCCAAGAAATGAATTACCGTAAGTTAACATAGGAGAGAAGATCCGCATGCAATACAACGAAAGTTCAATTCTAATGTTTTTGAATGTATGTATAATAGTTGTAATGATCTGCACCCAGAACTATATTCCAATGGTAATGATTGCTATGAATATTATATAGAGGTTCTATATTATTATTTCAATAATTACCATAGCCGAAAACAAATTAATCACAAATTCAAATGTATTGTATTGGTTATTAACCAAACTCAGAGCCATAACATTGGTACATTCAATATATGTTAGTGTGATGAAATCGAATTTACATATGTACATTTTTACTATGATAAGTGAAAAGATTTTTTTTTTTTTAATATTTTATGATGAAGGTGACATCAATTCTTCTCCTTGCCTCTCCACTGCTCCTCTACCTCTCTTTTATGTTTTCTTTCTGCATTATTGCCTAATTTTCTTCTTTGCCTTATTGATGCTCCTTCGCTGCTCCTTTTCCTTAATGATAGTTTAGATGTTGCTCCTTTGTGCTCCTTTCCCATCAATGAAAATATTTCCAACACATTTTACATGAGAGATATGAAATTAATATGGTTCTATGTATGTATAGAGGTACTTCTAAATAGTTTCCCTACAAAATATAAAGGTAAGATCCTCTTCCAAATCAAGGTACACAATTTTAACGATTACAAGTTTGTTGAATTGGACTCAATTTTGTCATAATAAATAAAAGATAAATGTTAATTATGAAAAGAGATTAAAAAAAAAATGAATTTGTGAGAAAAACAACTTTATGGGTAGAATATTTCATTTAGTTTGAATGGTAAAAGTTATGCCAATTTAAAAAATAAGGTCAACATCTTATTTAATAAATACAAAAAAATACAAAAAAATCATTCGATTAATAAGAAAATCAAAGACAAAATACTAGTAAGATTGTTAATTTGAAAAAGAAAATAACAATTTGAAAATAATTTCTTTAAATATATATTATTATGAAATATATTAATATGAAAAGTAGGTTATGGAATATTCTTCATCCATGAAAATTAAGATTAATATAAGACAAATTTTTAATGATTAATTTTATAAAATATACTAAAAATCAAATATTAAAAAGAAATATTACCCAAATTTACAAATATTCAAAACTCAACATCAATATCCATCATAATTTAAAAAGGAAGTTATGCAATCTTCTTCATCCATAAAAATTAAGATTAATATAAGTTAATTTTTCAATGATTAAATTTATAAAATATACTAAAAATCAAACATTAAAAAGAAATATTAAGAAAATTTATTAATATTCAAAACTCAATATCAGTATACATCATGATTTCAATCTAGATAATGATTTCATAATGAAAAAAATATCTAATTAATCGAGAAAGATGAGCTATTTTTGAAAATGAATGTGAAGAAATATATTTTTAGTGTCAAAATCATATCTATTTGTTCATTTTTATAATGATTATTTCATTTATAATTTTATGTCAAGTTTATTTTACTTTGTCTAAATAATAAAAATTAGTTCAATTTATATAATGATCTTCACATTTGGTATAAATCATCATATTAATTATTATACTAGTAGAAAAATATTATAAATTACTAAATATTTTTATATAGAAAATAAAATACCACTTTAAAACTATTTTCTATAATATTTCTATTAATAAAAATATGTATTAAAATAAATGATTTAATAAAATATTATATTAATGAAAATATATATTAAGTTAAATGAAATAATAATATAATATTGTAATATTTAAACCAATAAAATCAATATATAAATATTTTTATAATAATTTTATTAATAAAAAATATATTAAGATAAATAAATTATTAATATAATATTTTAATATTTAAACAAATAAAATCAATATAAGTGATAGTTTTAGCTATTTTCTATAATATATCTATTAGTAAAAGATATATTAAGATAAACGAATTATTAATATACTATTTTATTTTTTGGAATCTAAACTTGTGTGATCCATAATATAAATTAATAGAAATTCTTTCGGTTTTGCATGTGATTATTACGGAAAGAATTTCTACTAATTTATACTATTTTAATATTTAAACAAATAAAATTAATATAAGTGATGATTTTAACTATTTACTATAAGATATCTATTAATAGAAAATATATTAAAATAAATGAATTATTAATATAATATTTTAATATTTAAAAAATTAAAATGAATATAAGTGATAACTTTATTATATTGGTAAAAAATCTTACAACTAAAAATGAGGAAAAATATTTTTTATAAATAATTTTTTTAAAACTAAAAATTAAATAAAGTTTAAAAACATAAATATAAATCATGGTTTTAGTTATTATATTTAAATTAAAACCACTTTGATAATTATCTTAATTGAACTATGAAAATTAAATAATTAATATTTAAAATATATAAAATATTTTATCAAATAATTAATATAAAATATTTATAACAATTGTCTTAACCTCTAAAACTTGTAAATGCTATGCTAGGTTCTCATTAGGAATACTTCGCTATTCGAGGCTTAACATCAGGAATCCTCCAGAGGAGTTAGTGATTCTTTGTAAATAAATTTATAAAATCCAAATTAAGGAAAATTTGTGTGAATAAATTAGTTAGTAAATATGTGTGAATAAATTTATAAGGAATTGTTTTTGTGTGATTTTTTAGAGTTTTTGGTATTGGAATGTGAAATTTTGATTTGTGTTATTTAAAATAGTTTTTTGATTGTATATGTAGATTTTGCACCTTTAAAAACTCTTAGAACATTTTTATTATGTAGAATTTTCACATTTTATTATATTAATATAAAACAGAAAATAATAATAATTTTATTAAAATTTTAAAATTAAATATTAATATTTAAAGTAATCTTAATTATTTGTTTATTTATTGTAAATAGTAATAATATACCTAGCCTTACCGTAAGTTCTCCTTCTAGATGAAGAAGTCAAAGTAGTTTTAACATGCATCTCTGATCTTCCAAACGTGGACTCACTCTCTGACTTGAACATTTCTGTTGAACGTACTCCGAGATTATGTGGTATTAACGATTATTGACATTACCAAGAAGGAAAGATTTTTGTGTGGGGAAAGGCTATGAGCAATTTACAATTTATTAAATTTATTCAAATAAATATAAATAAATAAAGCATTAAAGATGAAATGTTTAAGAGTTACGCTGATTGAAATAATTGTTTTAAATGTTTGATAATATTGTATATATAATTATTTTATAGGTTAATTTTAAATTTCGTAGTGTTTAATGGTTTGTTCAAATAAGTTACGTTTAGGGGTTGGCGAAGATGACTTTAATTACCAAAAGAAATTGAGATAAAAGCTTTTAGAATTATTTTAATTTCATATAACTGTTTTAAGTATTTATGGTATATAAAATGTTTTAGAAGTTAGTTTTAATTATTTATAATTTTTAATTGTATATTTGTTTTTATAATGTTTAAAGAGTTTTTTTTTAATATATTTTTTGGAGTTTTTGGAAGATTTTTTGGTTGGAATCAGCTGAAAATTTTGAAGTGAAATCTTGATTTGTATTATTTAAAGTGGTTTTTTAATTGCATATATAAATTCAATATCATGAAAAATCTATATAAATTCAATATCATGAAAAATCTCTAGAGTACTTTGATTGTTCAAAGTTTCCCCATCATGTAATTTCAATAAATTTGTATCAAATTTTAAACAAATTAGATTGGAAAACTAAATTGAAAAACTTTTTAAAAAATCACATTAAAAACAGATTGAATATTGATTGTTTAATGATTTAGAACCTGATTTGTAATATTTAATTTATTTAAAAGGTTAAAGGATTATGAATCATGCTTTATTTGTCAGTGATAAAGTTAATTTTATATAAATATAACCAATCACACTCACTTTTAGAAATGACTAAATTTGTAATGCATTGAATTAAAGTTTAGAATTCCACGTGTATTAACCTCGGAAGTTCCGTTATAAATCCAATTCTGCTCACTTAGATACATGAATCCAATAAAACCAACAATATTCCTCCTTGTGGAATACAATCGCAGCCGGATTATTTAGAGGTTGAGTGGTCTGTGCCTCAACTTAGAGGATGAAGATCATGATAGCCTGTCCACGTAAGATGAAAAACAAACGAGTGAATTAAGAAGTGAGTATCCCGTCTCACCGCTTGCCCAGTAACTTCATGATCACTGACCATATCTTTCTCCTGTCATATCTACAGTCATGCTTGCACGATGCGTGACAGACAACACAGTCTGCATATATATATATATATATATATATATATATATATATATATATATATATATATATATCGAACTCTGTATTTACGAACTCCGTACAATGAATAGTATGATTTCCATATTTGAAATATGTTATTTTATTAAATTTAATTAAATGAATCTATTTATTTTTTGAAAATATATTAAGGTAGTTTTGTTAATTTGCTGATAAAAATATAGAAAAAATTTAATTAGAAAATTATTCATTTACATTATAAATCACAAAAATCTTGCATCTAATATTTTGTATTATTATATATAATTTTTTTATAACAATTAAAAAATAAACTGTAATCTTTAAAACAATCATAACAAATCACTATTTTTATAACATAAAAATATTTTTTATAAAATATATATCAAAATATCTCTAATTAAAAAATACCTTTACTCCAATTTTTCAAAATAATTTTATTTCCAGCCTATAGACCAAGGAATGACCATGTAAGAAATAAGTATCCCATCTAAATTATCTGACTTAACCTCTATTTAAACCAATCATTAAAATTGATGACGAGCAACTTAGTAAATACTTTTGGGTCAAATTTACAGTTCAAATTTCTTTTTGTGAATACTTTTAAAAGGGACAAAAAACTTTCGGTGTCAAATTAAGTTCACAGAGGTTATGACATCATGTGAGTTAGTTAGCAGTGTCGCGTACATCCAAATTGTTTGGATGATCCCATAGGTTATCCTTTTGGATGAATGAATGGATTTGTTTATGTGTATCCATAAGGGTTTTGAGATTGGTAAGATATCATCGAAGAATGTTGGAAGTGCGAGGCAGAATGTGAACGCATAGATTTGACAACGTGCCGCCCACGGCACGTGGAGATGTCAAAACCGAGTATTTTTTGTTGGGAAAAGAGAACTTATTGATTTAGAAAATTTATCTAAGAAAATATACGAACAATTGAGGAAGATATTCCGAAAAACATAATAAAAGTAATGTTTTCATTAAAATTGCAACTATTTAAATATAAAATGCAACGATCTCGTTTACTCACATAAATAAACTAAAGTCTTTTCCAAAATATTGGCCAAAATTGAGACCCATGTGGACGAAAAAGATGAGAAAGGATCTCAATGCTATTTTTATTTCAAGTCCCTTTTCCTTTCTCACACTTGTAATCTCTCACACTAAACTAAATGATAACAAAAACTTTTAGTACAAGAAAATAAGATAAAAGGAGACAAATAAGCGAGTTCACAAAATGAAATTGCAGATGAATAAGAATAGGATTTTATTATGATGCTTTTACTAAATACGTTAATATACAACATTGAATCAAGAAATACGTGCAAAAAATATTTTAAGTGGAAAAATGACAGAATCATCCAACGTAGATATCTCTAAAGGTTCTCTAAAATGACTTTTTCAAAGACATTAGATTTATATAATAACAATGAATTCAATACAAATTTTCAAAAATATAATTGTTTGCTCTATATATATAATTTCTATGATGGATATCCAATCATAGAACATAATAAAACTATTTAAGCTAGTGATTTTTTATTTAATGTTTAATTATTTTACATGTTGTTATAAATTGGTGATTTATATTGTAATTTGGTATTTCAAGATTCGTGATTCATATTATATTTTGATATTCCAAGAACAATAAGTAGTGGTTATGTTTGTGTGTTTACGGAATTTTGTATATGGAAAGGTCAGGTTGTATGATTGGCTACTTCATACATTCAGTACTATACCACTTTCTTATATAACTATAAAAATAATAGTTCATTATATTTTGACAAATGGAAGTATGTTAATAGACTGATTTAGTATTTAGACTAGTTTTCAAAGTATATCAAGAACTATTAATCACTAAAAATATGTGATTGATGATAAGAAGCGCATGTGTCTTCAATGAATTGAATGGCATATTAGAGAAAATAATTGAGAAAGAGGGTAGCCTATGAGAGTTTAGAAGTGAATAGAAATGTTAATGAAAAACATATTAGATAGATATCAAGCTCATAATTTTTTTATGCTATTTCAGTATTTTTCTTTATTATGTAAGCATTAAGGGAGATTGTTATAATTAATGCTTACTTTCAAGTTAGTTGGGATTATTTTGTGATTTTTTATACATTCCTTCAACCTTTCTCTCCAATTTTGGAATAAGTTTGATCCAACAAAAACTTATATAGGTGTATTGTATCAATTTTTATAGCAAAATTATAGTTGAACATTTTTTATGTTTTCATTTTTTTTTTCCACCCACCATTAGGAACAATGTACATCTATTATGTACTAAGACAAATGGAATCTCCGTGGATGCACATAGTTTAGCAGGTTTTGTACTTTAACAAAAAAAAAATTATACCTTGAAGGATTTTATCCCCCTTTATACATGAAAGATATGGAATTAAAATGGTTCTATGTATATACAAAGTACTTCTAAAAAATTCTTTAACTAAATAAAAATGCAATATTCTCTCTCAAAATGAAGTACAAAATGTATTAATTACATAGTTGTTAAACTTGAAGTAGGAAAAAGAAGAGATTTTGAAAATTAATTTGGGATAAAAAAATATGGTGGAAAACTATTGAAAATATTATAAAAGCTAAGCATCCATTTGTTTCCTCATTTATAAAGATTATTTCATTACAATTTTATCACTAGACTATTTGATTTCATTATTATTATCCAATTTTAAGGTCACGACCATGCCAGACACCAAATTAGTGTATGAGACCCCCTTGTTTGTGGGACAAGGGACCCACCTCCGCGCAATGATTTGACTGCTAAATATAGCAAGGCATACATACTCTACCCCCTAGCGACCTTTTAGGAGGAAACACAAGCTCTTAATCATTAGACCCACTCATGCTCTTAATTTAGTTTGAATGCTAAAATTTTAACCAATTTAAAAAATAAGCTCTACATTTCATTTGAAATTTCTCTAATTAAAATGAAATAAAAAACAATCTAAAATAACAATCTTAAATTGAAAATGAAATAACATTTTGAATATAATTTCTATAAAACATATATGAAATATGCTAATACAAAAAAGTAAATTATGCAACATTCTTGATCCACTGAGTTTAATATAAGTCAATATTTTAATGATTAAACATGTAGAATATATTAAAAATCAAATATTCAAAAGGTATGGTGCAAATTTATAGATATTTAAAATTGAATATCAATATAGACAATTATTTCAATCTACATATTGGAAAATATGTTTTGATTGTGTTAATATCAATATAGACCATCATTTTAATGTAGATAATGGAAAATATATTTTGAATATCCAAATCAACATCTATTTCTTCTTTTCTATGAATATTTTTAATGCGAATATCAACATAAACCATCATTTCAATCTAGATAATTGAATGTATATTTTAATATCAAAATCAACATCCATTTCTTTTTTATGAATATTTTTTCATTTATATTTTTATTGCAAGACTATTTTACTTTGTTTAAAGCATAAAAGTCTCTCAAACTTAGAAAATAAAAGTAACACTTTTAGGTTGTCAAAAATGTATTTCCATATATATATATATATATATATATAAAAGTTGTGTAACTTACTTGATATTTTAAAATTAAAATCAATATATGTTTTTATTGTAATTATTATATTTATAGAAAATATTATAATAAATAGATAATATTTTTCATTTTATAAATAAAATATATTTTTCTAAATAGTTTATATATATGAATATAATATTTATTAAATAAAAAATTACATATATTTAAAAAAAACAAATCATGATTTTAATTATTATAATTAAATAAAATCCAGTGATATAATTTTATAATTATCTTTATTAAAATTTTATAGTTAAATAATTAATATTTAATTTATTATAAAATATATTTTTAAATAATTATTTTTGAAAGTGTTTAATAATAATTATATTGACATCTATATACTTATACACATCATACTAGAGTTATCACTAAGAATCATCCATGTAAAATAGAAAAGTATAATAATTAATACTTAAATATAACAACCGATTATGTAAATTATAATTATAATTTTAGTAATAATATTTATATTAAAAAATTAATTTTAAATGGATAATAAATTTTTTTTTTTACATCTCTACACAGTTATCCATGCTTACCATTAAAAGTTATCCTTTTATATGGAAAGGTCTAGTACAGCTAGAAGTCCAGTAGTTTTTACAAGTATTGTTCATGTTCCAAACACGGCCTAACTCACTGACTTGAATATTTTAGTTGAACTTACTCCGAGATTAGGTGGTATTAATCATTATTGACAATACCAAAGGAAAAATGTGTAGTAAGTGGAAGACTATGATATCGATCGTTGTTTTCTGAAAGTAATTTGTGTCCTTAATAATGGGCGGATAACCATCTCTCTCGTGGATGGAAATTGTTTGAGATTTGATGTGATATTTCTCTCGGGAAATATGGTAAATTTAAATTTTGGATATATAATTTTTTATTTTTAAAAATTAAGTAAAACTAATTAAGAATAAAGATAAAAATTTAAGGAGTTATAAAAATTTCATATAATTGGTATAAATGTTATATGATAATGTATATGTAATTATTTAATGCTTATTTTTTTAATTAATTTGTTTTCTTAATAATTGTTGAATAATTATTTTTTTTAGGCAATTATATGTCTGGAAATTGTTTGAAATATGACGTGGATATTTCTGCGAAGAAATATGGTAAATTTGAATTTTGGATATAAAAGTTTTTAATAAAAATATAGTAAAATCAGCAAAAAAATAAAAATAAAAAAATTAAGATTTACAATAATTTTATATAACTATTTTAATAATGTATATACAATTATTTTAATGTTGATTTTTCTGCAACTTATTTATCTTTTTAAGAATAATTGGATAACTATTTCTTTTAGACAATTTGAAAATTGTTTAAAATTTGATGTCGATATTTCAAAGAAAAATATGGTAAATTTGAATTATCTATATATATATAGATATAATAATAATAATAATAATAAAATAAAATTAGTCAGAAGAAAGAGAAAAAAATTGATGACTTCCAATAATTTCATATAACTGTTATGTGATAATGTATATGCGCTTATTTTAATGTTAATTTTAACCTTTTGTAGTGTTTAATGGTTTGGTCAAAGAACTTAAGTTTAGGGGTGGCGATTCGAGATAAAGGATTTTACACTTATTTTAATTGCATATAATTGTTTTAAGTATTTCATTGTAATGTATATCTATATATATATTATTTTTTATTTTTTTTATTTTTTATTTTTTATTATTTATTTTATTTAGTTATTTATTTTCATTGGGTCGTTTCTTCTCTCGATCTTAATTCCTCTCTCGAAATGTGTTCCTTTTATTTTATTAATTTTGGTTTTGATTAGCATTTTTGTTTTTATTTTATTCTATTATATATTTATTTATTTATTTATTTTTAATTATTTTTATTCTTATTTTTTATTTTATTATTATTGTTGTTATTATTATTATTATTATTATATAATTTTATTTTCATTTATTTATTTATTTTTTATTTTTTTTAATCGTCAAACTTACCTCTTTAATAATATTAATTTAATTGATTAATTGAGTAATTTCATTATTATTACTTATTTACTTATTTAATTTGATTTGTTTTTATATTTTATATTTTATTTTATTTTTATTTATATTTTATATTTTATTTTATTTTTATTTATATAGAATTTATAATAAAAATATAATTAAAAATTTTAAAACAATAGAATTAAAATTAAAATTAAAATATTATTTCCTATTCTAGTCAAACTAGTCGTTTTTTGATTAGATTTCTCATCTTGTCCTAATGATGAACCACATTGGTTGGTTCAAAACACGTCGACAAAAAATTGGTTTGTGTGATTTTCACCAAAAATTATTACACACATTTTATGGATCACAGAAGCCAAATTCCTAATATATAATTCTTTTAGATGTTACCTTTAATTGTTTGTAATCTTTAATGGTTTATTTGTACTTATAGTGTTTAATGGTTTGTTAAAAAAACTAGATTTAAGAGTGAGAAGCATGATTCATATTTGTAATATTTTAAAAGTTTAAATGATTATGTATCATGTTTCATTGGTTGGTGATACACTTGATTTGAAGTAAAACTTCAAGAGCCAATCACATTGAATTTTAGAATTGACTAAATTTATAATTTCATTCAATCAACATACCCTCAATAGAGGGTGAAAGAACTTTATCCATAACTTTAAACCCTACTCTTCAAACCACAATATGCAATTTCCTATCTCGACAGATCTAAATGGCCCAAAGTATGATTTTAATAAAAAAGTTATAATATTTCAACAGTTTAGAAGTTGCCTAAATCTTACTGATTGGCCGTTATACTACCCTCCAGCTTTGCCATCACAAGGAAGGTAATCTCTTCATGACGACAGCTCCCATAAAAAAAAAAAAATACATAATCCTTCAAACATGAAATAACGAAAATGTGTTGTTAGGTAGCCTTATTAACTTAATAGATATTTAAGATTATTAAAGCAACATTGCAATATGGTTAAAGTTTACTTTATTAAGGAAAAAAAATTGAAGATATAATAATTTAGGAAAATTATTAATTTATCAAAATAAAATATTAATAATAATAAATTATCAAAAAATATAATTTAAAAAATCGAAAATTGCATATGGTTTAAATATAAAGACACACAAGACTTAAATAGGTAGATCAAATTTGTAAATATTTTTTCAAGTTTTCCATTCTAAAAAAAGTTTGTATATAATGAGATTTCATCCTTGGTTAGTATAAATTAAATAATTGATACATAGTTGATGAATACCTCATATATTTATGTTGTGAGACAATTATAGCAATATTATTAACCGAAATTGAAAGTTTAAAATTAGAAATATATTTAAAAATGTAAATAATCAAAAATCATCAACAAAATAATTTAATCACTTTTACTGACTAAAGATATTCTTTTAATTAAATCCTAAACATACATTCAATAATTCTAATAAAAAACTCTCAAATTTAAATCTTACTTTAGATAATGTCACACCTCCCTATACATTATACTAACTTACTCAAATACACAACAAAGCAAAGAAAAAATTATGTAATTAAATATAACCATACA
The DNA here is from genome assembly GCA_034641835.2 of Pinus albicaulis. Lineage (NCBI taxonomy): Eukaryota > Viridiplantae > Streptophyta > Pinopsida > Pinales > Pinaceae > Pinus > Pinus albicaulis. The sequence goes on from CM076580.1 coordinate 1,447,437,359, forward strand.
AAGTCATTTATTGTATTTTGCCAAAGATTTACATCATAGGTATGATTTGATTTTAGAGTTAATTAAAAATAACTATGCACATATTACCATTGCCCTTTTGCTTGTGGTTTTTTGTAGGGAGTTACATATTATATATCACCTTTGCCGATCAAACCTTTGCCACTCAATGGGGCGAAAGTCATAATTACGTTCGTTCCATGGCATAAATACTTATGTGTTAGTTAAATGAATGGTACTTAGGGTTTCCATTGTATTTATATGTATTAATTCTTTGGTTATGGGATGAATTACCCCTGGCACTAGAACTCTCTAGAGTTTGTTTTCACTTGCGAGGTAGGTAGTGTGTTCCTAGTGGAATGATCCTTGTGGTCCATTCCTAGGGTTGGCCCGATGAATGTAGTGGATGAAAATTGTCCCGCTCCAGGCTCCTCCAAGTACCATAATTATTCTTGTCGATATAGGCTTTTTCACTACTTCATTATGGGTTCGGTACTACTATCGTGTTTTCTAGAAGCGAGCTACCTCCCTTTTCCATGACTGTAGGGTCACGTTCTGTGATATTTTCCATTTTGGAGTTTGGTGTGTACTCAGTTTCCGTCTTTCACATGTGAATTAGAATGTTGTTGGTTAGTTTCTCGAGTACTGACGAAATTTTTCCAAACTCTAGTGCTCTAGGTAATAATTTTATTATTTCTTTGCCGCTACCATGAATTTGGAAATTGGTTTAATTTTTATTTACCTCATGAAACATTGGTTCCTTTCTCTATGCCAGGACGGTCCACAAGTAATTAACTGCTATGCTTTCCACATGTGAGTAATTCATTGATAAGGGTTTAGGAGGTTTTCTTATTTTCTTGGCTTTTTCATTCTTAGACCTTGGATAACAAGTTTTCTTGTCTCCTGCAGCTCCGTATGTTGTGCCTAAAATCACGTACATTTCAACTTCGGAAGTTCAGCCTACGTTTTCTGATTCTTTCTCACTCTCTTGTTCCATTTTTTTAGCAGTTACCTTGGCCTATTCTAATAGGGGTTCACTATACTCTATTTAGTATTTTTCTCTTCAAAATGCTCATTTAGGGTCTCACAACCTCAGGATTTCACAACCTTGGCCACAAAACTATTATAAATAGAAGGATTTTCTTTGGAGTATAACTACTCATGTTTTTTTGAATGTATTGAGTTACAAAGGTAATCGTGGCAATGTGTTTCCATGGATGATAATTTACGATTTTATTTTGCGACTATTTGGTCGAGGTTTCGGTCTTTACTGTTCTTTCAGAATGCTTGCCATAAATTAAGGTTTATATTTTTTTTTATCACCAATTGCGCCTTTTTTAATCTATATGCAACATATTACACTCCATCTATGGTATTTTATATAGTTCCATAATTACTTCCCGGCATCTCTTGTTTTACTATGTTTTTCCTCTTTCGAGAAATTCATGCGTCCTACTTTCTATATATATTTTGCATGTATTTAATTGTATTAGAATTATTTTCAAATGAATTTTATGGAGAGAAATTAATATTATGGTCATTTTTTGCATTCATTTTATGGAGAGAAATTAATATTATGGTCATTGTTTGCATTCATTTACTTTCTTTCTCTAGACCTCCCCCCATTTTCCTGCTCTGAATAACCCCTAGAACAAAACGATGAGCACTGTGGTCAGAGGTGAAGGGTGAAACAAATCCTGCTTTCTACTGGATGAGACTCTGTATTGGCGAGCGACATTTGGGTTTTGGAACAATTGATCCTACATTCCTTGCAGGGGGGTTCCTGTCCTAGATACTTTTTTGGCCCTGGGATTGAAGCACTACTTTCATGGATGCAAAAACCCCCTTTTTGTGTCTCTTAGATCTTTGTGTCATTGGTCGCTTGAAGTGGCAAAGGCAAACCTGGACTGGTGGAACAGGGCTCTCTGCCCTCGGCCCACGATTTTCATCCATTCTCTAGAAGGCTCTGTAGGTTCTCTGTCTTGAGCGAGGAAAAGGTTACTTGGCTCTTGTGTGTAGATGTGGGTTGGAAAATTTTTCCCTCTTCAACTATGAAAATGACCTCGATACACTGGGGTGGGTGAAGGCCGGGGTTCCATGTCTTCCCTCTGGAGACTGCTCCTTTATGTTTCAAGTACCAATGACTAGACTTCATATCTCATCGAATCCAACTACACCTCTATTTCCAGACTTGGAACAATGAGAAGATACCTTAATAGATGCAGAACCACCACAATAGGTAACCCCCTATAGTTTTCAAATATTTATCAAATCCCATGTGAGAAAATCTCTCTTAGTATGGGTACAAGAATTCAACACTGTTATGCATCTGAAACAAAAAATATTGGAGTTGATGGGTTACGTTGTTTCGCTGCAATATCTAGTTAGTGGAAGACAGTCTCTTCAGGAATATTGGTCCCTGAAGGACCACTCTATTGTTTCAGGGGCATCAATCTCCCTTAACCTTCATATGATAGGGGGTTCTACAGAATTGGGCACCTATAGTTATGCAAGGGGGAAAAGGGGAAGAAACCCATAAATCAACAACAAAAAAACAGAGGCCCATCCTACAAAAAATATTGTACAGGGGAGAAAAGCTACAGAAAAACCTCTAGAACAAGCTAGAAATGCCCCAAGGCCATACATATTAGAACAAATGGGCCAAACACCAGCACCAAAGATACAAAACCTAGAAATAGATGAATATCACGTGACATATGAAGCTCAGGAATTGATATGTTGTTTCAACTATTTCTGGCCTAAACCAATGGAGCTCTTCCATTGGATTTTTACACACTAGACCACAGACTGTGAAATCTATCTTTGTTCCAAGGGGTTTTTTATTGTTAAATTTAAATCCTCAGAGGATAGAGATTTCATTATCAGAGACAGACCCTAGTTTTGGGGATCCACCGATCTTTCTATGGCCCCTTGGTTCACGGAATTTTACGTAAACACTATGGCAGTCACCAAAATGTTGGTTTGGGTTAGATTATACAATCTCACCCTTCATTTCTGGAATGACAAGGTCTTCTAAGTTTTTGGTAATAGTATCGGTTGATACATAAAAATATATATTGAGATATTAGAGGGGAGGATCTACACTTTTGTACAGATTTGCATGGAAGTAGATCTAAGTAAAGGGTTACTGGAGTATTTCAGGATGATCTACAAACAAAAAAATTGGTTGCAGTCACCAGAATATGAAAACACCACATTCAGATGTAGAATTTTTAGGCTTATATGACACCTACAAAACACATTTCCTGATGCGAAAAAATAAAATATAAACAAGAAACAAAATGGGAAACAGAAAAAAGGTTGGCAATACCCCCCACCTAAGTCGGATGAGGATGAGGTAAAAGAAACAGATGAGATCGTTCCTATGGAAAACAATCAGACTACAAAGGAACTGAAAGTACAAGTGAATGTTCCAACAACACACATTGACCCAAAAACTCTACGTAACCAATTAGATATGAATCTTGAGGAAACTAGAAATGGTGGGATTAAAATACGTCATTCATCAGAAACCTCAGGCTCAGATAAGGATAATGGTACTCAGGTGGTAGATAATTAGATTGTCCTTGCCTCTGTCTTTCCACCTCAAGGTGAATGGTAGAAGGTTAAGAAGAAAAAAATAATGAAAACTTGATTTTTTGGGGCTCTCTCTCCCACTCTGGTAGCTAAGGTTGTTTGGTGCCGACTTTCTTTTCTTCATCTCTTTTTTCTTTTTTTTTTGGGAAAATTTTGTTTGTTGTGCCCAACTTCATTTCGGGATTTCACTAGGTCTTTGTGACCTGCTGCCCCATGGGGAGTTGTTTCATATGGAATGCTATGACATCTACGATGTAAATTTTTACATTTTATATAAAATGATCTATTTTTTCTTAGGGGAAAAAATAGATACAAAATCATCATTTGAAACTCGTCTTAACATTATTCCAATACTTTTATCATTTCTCGGAAACAAAAAACATAAATTTGTTAGAATAGTCACGAATTCATTGCATTCTATCTTCACAAAAAGTTAAAATGCTAGTGAGCTTATCTGAAATTTATTTACCTAGAGATCAAATCGGAAGAGACTTCTTTTAGTCCTTCCAATCTATGAGGCTAGCAATGATGTCCAAACCTTCCCTCATTCTATTCAGTTTCCAAAACAGGTTCAGGATCACCTATCGAGCTTGGAATTCCTTTGTTGTAGGGTTTTCCACAAGTTTCCACTAGTTGAAGAATACCACTCTCCAAATATTCACTTTTTGACAATGTCATGTCAAAGCTTTCACTTCTTTCCTCCTCCTAGGTTATCTCCTCTTCCATCTAATATTTTCTCTTTTATCTCTCTAGGGAGGGAAACAATTGTTTCTTTCAACTATTTGGAAACTAAGATTTATTTTTTTAGAAGTATTTTCCTTTTCTCTCTTCGACCAAGTCATATATTTTTCATAAACAAAATTTAGTAATTATCAATTCAATTTTCATATTTTCTTCCAACATTTACTAACGCAGTTACTAAGTTTAATCATATTAAAAATAAGAACACATAGAAATCATTTATAGGATCATGGGTGTTATACATTCCCCCTTTTGAGAAAAACACCGTCCTCGATGTTTATTCATGCCCTTGGAGCAGGTATGGGTATCATTCCCACAGTAATATTTCATCCTCCCAGGTATCCTCTTTTGGGCTAAACTGTTTGCACTTCACTTTAACCTGGGTGATGGCTCGCTTTCGTAATGTTGTTTCTCTCTGATCAAGAATGCGTAAAGGATCTACCAATAATTTTCTATCCGGTTGTATCCACCTCAACATCACAGGATATTAAAATCTGTCAATACTCTAGAGACTTATACAATTCACAACAATTGTACTCATTATAATCAAATATAATTGTTACCTACACTTTTTTCCAGTAAATTATATGCCTAGAATAATTTTTATACTTTAATAATAATGACACTTCAAACACGTTATGAACTCTCATATAGTTTTGTAATGCCAACTAGTGTGCAAATGGTCCAACCATTTCCAAAATTTGGAAAGGTCTACAATATCATGGGGCTAGTTTTGCACATTATGTCCACTCCATAGTGCTCTTCTTGGGATTTACTTGAACATATACATGATCTCCTACTTGGAATTATTTGAAATGTATTTTCCTATATTCATATATTTTATATCTATCCTCGGAAACTTTAAGGTTATGATGTACCTTTTTCATTGTAACTTCCATTTTGCAAACATATCATGTCCCAACATGAATCTATATTCCATCTTACTCCAGTTAATGGATTTTTTAATTTCCTCCCATATAATATATAAATGGGACTCATTTTCAATGAGTCACATTAACTATTATTGTATACAAATTCTACTAGATGAAGGTACCCTTCTGATTTACCAGGTTGTTTCATTACATACATTCAAAACATATCCTCTAGGACTTGATTCACCATTTCTGTCTATCCATCCTTTTGTGGTTAGTATGATCTACTAAATTGAACAACAGAGATTTCCAAAAAAATAAAGTGAATTTCACATCCCAGACTGATATCATAACCTTGGGCAACCTATGCAACCTAAAAAACTACCTGGGCTACCTTACTTAATTTATCTACTACTACCATGATGGAATCAGTTTTCTTCTTATCTTTTGGAAAATAAGTGATAAAAAAACAGTGTAATCTCTGTTGGGCCAAGAAGAAGGCATGTTTCACCCCCATCTTTACCATAATTTGTCATGTACTTTTATATATTTTCCCTTCATATTAGTAATAAATTAAAGGAAAATAATGAAAAAATAAGGTAGAGTGGACTAATGATAAAATTAGTGTTTAATAATGTAAAAACTGATTTTTCACTATCCTTATTGATAGGGAAGAAAAACAGCCAAACTGCTGACCGAATGACCAAAAGACAGTGGAAAAGGAAGGAGAATGGAATCATATTAGGTCCTATGAATAAGAGGAATATGTAGAGGCACGCCCACTCTTGGAGTGCTCAGTCGATAGCCACGAAGTAGCAGGGTCTCATAATGAGAAGGATTCGTTACTACTTTTGAATTCGCATTTAATCTATAAAAGGTTGAAGATGAACATGTTCTGAAACCAGCTCCAAAAAGAGAAGAAAATAAATATCAACGCCTTATAAATAAGCCACTTCTAGGGGGAAACCTTCAATACATTACAAGAATGAAAAATTCTTGGATGATTCAAACTACAAAACATCCTTTCTATATATAGGAGTCCATGGGGTTAGAATGTAATCCTACTGTGGCCACAATGTAATCCTAGCTGACCTAACAATAATAATTTAAGGGAAAAATAATAACAATATGGGGTTACAAGGGTACAATAATAGAAATAAAGGGGTTACACTAACAATAATAAGGGACTATAATACTAATATAGGGACCTAACATGCCCCTCTCCTTCAAAAAAGTGTTTTCCTCAACACTTGAGTAGCTTTGGGTTCTTCTGTATAAAATTCACATCCTCCCATGTAGAATCTTCAGTGGGTAAGTTCTTCCACTTGATGAGATACTATAAAATTGATCGATTCTGTAGCTGTCGAGTTCTTGTTTCCGTGACCGCTTCAAGTTCCAATATGATTTTTCCTTCCTCATCAAGTTCTGGCAATATTGTTTGAACTAGAATATTTTCACCTATAACCTTCTTTAAGAATGAAACATGGAAAATTTGATGCACTCGTGAAGAATCAGGAAGCTCTAATTTGTATGTCGTAGTACCAATATTTTGCAACACCTTGTAAGGACCATAGCACTTTGCTGATAATTTATTATCCTTCTTAGCTTGCTTCAGGGACATTTGTTTGTATAGTTGTAGCCGTAAAGATACCCAGTATCCTACATCAAAACTTCTCTCACTGGAATGTTGATCTGCCTGTTGTTTCATTCAATTTTGTGCCAAATTTAGGTTGTCCTTTAAGAGTTGGAGAACTTCTTGTTGATTCTCGATGTGATCTTCCACTGCTTGAACCTTTGAATTTTCTCTTAAAGATGAAGTGATGGATGGTGGATGATATCCATAAATTTCCATAAATGGGGTCATTTTTGCTGCAGTATGGAAGGGAGTGTTATACCACCATTCAGCTAGAAGTAACCACTTGAACCATTGTGTTTGTTTATCAGATACAAAAAAATGAAGATATCATTCCAAACATTTATTTACTATCTCAGTTTGACCATCAGATTGAGGATGATAAGATGAGCGATGAGCTAATTGAGTACCCAAACAAGAAAATAACTCCATCCAAAAATTTCCAATAAAAATGGGATCTTTGTCGCTCACAATAACCCTTGGGTTTCCATGTAGCTTTTGAATTGTGTCCATAAATGTAGTAGCAACTGTACTTGCTTTAAATGGATGAGATAATGCACAAAAGTGTGCATACTTGGTAAGTCTATCAACTACCACCATGATGACACTCTCTCCTTCGGACTTAGGTAAACCTGTGATAAAATCCATTGAAATCTCCTCCCAACGTTGACTTGGAATGGATAAAGGTTGTAGAAGTCCTGGGGTCTTAATTGTTTCCACTTTATTCTGCTGGCAAACCAAACATTCCGCCACAAACTTTCCAATATCAGATTTAAGGCCATCCCAAAAAAATTCTTTCTTCACCCTGTGGTAAGTTTTTAAAAATCCTTAGTGTCCTCCTAAAGGAGAAGTGTGCAATTCCAGAAGAATATTTTGTTTTAGTTGGGAATTCTTACAAAGATATAAGCGATCTTTGTACCATAAGGAATCATTTTTCCAACTAAATGTATCAGATGTACTAGGATCTTGCTGCAACTTTTGAATGAGTGTCCACACTTCTTCGTCCTTCTTTCATTCATCTCTTGCTTCGGTTATCCAATCTGGTTGGATAATAGAAATGGCACAAAGCAATGCTTCCACCTCTTCATTCTTTCTTGAGAGTGCATCTGCAACAACATTAAGCTTTCCTTTTTTGTAGATTATTTCAAAGTCATAACACAACATCTTTGTGACCCATTTTTGCTGCTCTTCTGAAGATAGTCTTTGTTCCAAAAAGTGTTTAAGACTATCATGATCAGTTTTTACCTTGAAGTGTCTTCCCATTAGGTAAGTTCTCCATTTCTTTAGTGCATGCAGTATTGCTAACATTTCCTTCTCATAAATAGGTTTCTGTAAATACTTTCCTTTGATTGGATGACCTTCAAAAGCAATGGGTCTTCCTTCTTCCATTAAAGTTTAATAATACAAATAAGCCTCCAAAGTTCGGTTAAAAGTATATTTCCACGCACTTAGATACATGAATGCAATAAAATAACAATAAGCGTCCTTGCAGAATAAAATGGAATCCCGATCGTTGAGAGGTTAAGTGATGTGTGGCACAACTGGGAGGATCAAGATCATGATACCGTTTCCACGTAAGATAAAAAACAATCGAGTGAGAAAAGAATCGGCAGTTGGCCACTATGTTCATGATGAGTGACCATATCGTATGTGGAGTCATGCTTGCACGATGCATGACAGAGCACCGTCTACATAGATATCCAAGCAAGGCCAATATATATGAACTCTATAATTTGGGCACAAATATCCTCTCATATTCAAAATATTCAGAATTTATTAATTTTTTGTCCTAATTGGTATGTTAAATTTTCAAAATATTTACAAGTATATAATTTAGTTAAATTTGCTAAATGGGGTTACTTATAAATGAATGGATTGTTTAACCATTGCAAGTTCTTGAACGTATATACTTCACGATGTCCCGTCCACAGCACGTGATGATGTTTTCATTCAAAACCAATTAAATTTGTTTCGAAGAATTATCGTTGTGTGTCTTACATTTGGCTGCCAACCCTACTCTTAAAAATTCAGAAATTTTCAATCAACATACCCTCAATAGAGGGTGAAAGAAATTTATCCATAACTTTAAACCCTAATCTTCAAACCAAAATATGAAATTGCATATCTCGACAGATCTAAATGGCGCAAAGTATGATTTGAATAAAAAAGTTATAATATTTCAACAGTTTAGAAGTTGCCTAAATCTTACTGACTCGTTGTTATACTACCCTCCAGCTTCGCCATCACAAGGATGGTAATTTCTTCATGATGACAGCTCCCACAAAAAATAAATACATAATCCTTCAAACATGAAATAACGAAAATGTGTTGTTAGGTAGCCTTATTAACTTAATAGATATTTAAGATTATTAAAGCAACATTGCATTATGGTTAAAGTTTACTTTATTAAGGAAAAAAAATTGAAGATATAATAATTTAGGAAAATGCTTAATTTATTAAAATAAAATAATAATAATAATAAATTATCAAAAAATATAATTTAAGCAATGAAAAATTGCATATGGTTTATATATAACGACACACAAGACTTAAATAGGTAGATCAAATCTGTAAATATTTTTTCAAGTTTTGCATTCTAAAAAAAAGTTTGTATATAATGAGATTTCATCCTTGGTTAGTATAAATTAAATAATTTATACATAGTTGATGAATACCTCATATAATTATGTTGTAAGACAATTATAACAATATTATTAACTGAAATTGAAATTTTAAAATTAGAAATATATTTGAAAATGTAAATAATAAAAAAACATCAACAAAACAATTTAATCACTTTTAATAACTAAAGATATTATTTTAATTAAATCCTAAACATACATTAAATAATTCTAATAAAAAAATCTCAAATATTAAATCTTACTTTAGATAATGTCACACCCCCCTGCACGTTATACTAACTTACTCAAATAGACAACAAAGAAAAGAAAACATTATGTAATTAAATATAACCATACAAAGTCATTTATTGTATTTTGCCAAAGATTTACATCATAGGTATGATTTGATTTTAGAGTTAATTAAAAATAAATTTGCACATATTACCATTTCCCTTTTGCTTGTGGTTGTTCGTGGGGAGTTATATATTATATATTACCTTTGCCGATCAAACATTACCTTTGCCACTCAATGGGGCGAAAGTCATAATTACATTCGCTCCATGGCATAAATACTTATGTGTTAATTAAATAAATGGTACTTAGGCTTTCCATTGTATTTATACGTATTAATTCTTTGGTTATGGGATGAATTATCCCTGGCACTAGAACTCTCCAGAGTTTGTTTTCACTTGCGAGGTAGGTAGTGTGTTCCAAGTGGAATTATCCTTGTGGTCCATTCCGAGGGTTGGCATGGTCAATGTAGTGGATGACAATTGTCTCGCTCTGGGCTCCTCCGAGTACCATAATTATGCCTGTCGATATAGGCTTTTTCACTACTTCATTCTAGGTTCAGTACTACTATCCTGTTTTCTAGAAGTGAGACCTCCCTTTTCCATGACTATAAGGTCACGTTCTGTGATATTTTCCTTTTTGGAGGTCGGTGTGTACTTAGTTTCTATCTTGGATGTGTGAATTAGAATTTTTTTGGTTATTTTCCATAGTACTGAAGGAATTTTGCCAAACTCTAGTGCTCTAGGTAATAATTTTATTGTTTCTTTGTTGCTATCATGAATTTGAGAATTGGTTTTAATTTTTATTTACCTCATGAAACATTGGTTCCTTTCTCTGTGCCAGGACGGCCCACAAGTAATTAACTACTATGCTTTCCACATGTGAGTAATTCATTGATAAGGGTTTAGGAGGTTTTCTTATTTTCTTGTCTTCTGCATTCTTAGACCTTGGATAACAAGTTTTCTTGTCTCCTACAGCTCCGTATGTTGTTCCTAAAATCACGCACATTTCAACTTTGGAAGTTCAGCCTATGCTTTCTTATCCTTTCTCACTCTCTTGTTCCATTTTTTTACCAGTTACCTTGGCTTATTCTAATAGGGGTTCACTATACTCTATTTAATATTGTTCTCTTCAAAATTCTCATTTAGGGTTTCACAACCTCAGGATTTCATGACCTTGGCCACAAAACTATTATAAATAGAAGGATTTTCTTTGGAGTATAAATACTCAAGTTTTTTTGAATGTATTGAGTTACAAAGGTAATCATGGAAATGTGTTTCCATGGATGATAATTTACGATTTTATTTTGCGACTATTTGGTCGAGGTTTCGGTCTTTACTATTCTTTCAGAATGATTGGCATTAATTAAGGGTTTATATTTTTTTTATCACCAATTTCTCCTCTTTTAATATATATGCAGCATATTACATTCCATATATGGTATTTTATATAGTTCCATAATTACTTCCCAGCATTCGGTGTTTTACTGTGTTTTTCCTTTTTCGAGAGATTCATGCGTCCTACTTTCTATATACATTTTGCATGTATTTAATTTTACTAGAATTATTTTCAAATGAATTTTATGGAGAGAAATGAATATTATGGTCATTTTTTGCATTCATTTGTGGAAACAAATAATAATTTCTCATTCTAGGTAATGGTTGCTTTGAATTTCATCAAAAAATCGTTCTCTGGTTTCAGTAATTCACACTTCTCTTGGGAAGGAATTGTTTGAGCATGACCCTCAGGGTTAGAAAACATTACCCATTTCAATATTTGGTTAGTGGTTGTATTACTATATTTAACTTAAACTTTTGGTTACTGTTAATGTCCTTCTGTGGAAATGGGGTTACAACCCCTGCAACAACGATTATCCCATGTTACTACTTTAAGCGAAATTACACATAAATATTATGTTTTGTTCCTGGATTATATTATGTTATTATAGTCCATAGCCTGATACAGGTTTCCTTTGTAAACAAAATTCATAACTTAACACAGTTTCTTCGATACAAAAGACAAGTTCTTCTAGTTTTAACAATTCCTAACCTATTACAATTTCTTATGTATAGAACACACATTCTTTTAGATTTACAATACATGAATTAATAGATTTTCTTCTATAAAGTAAATAATCAGTTATATAAAGTTAGTAATAGAAATAACATAATTTAAGACTCTTCCCCTGCACCCTTACTGGAAAAGTTTCCAAGTGTTACAATAACTTACCACATGCGTCAATATAGGGTTTTCGTGGACCTGCATTTCCTCGGCACAGAAGACAATGGAGTTTGTGGAGATGCGCGAAGGGAAGCGAGAGGATTGGCCTCCTCACTGTGTAAATTTTCTTTCTCTAGACCTCCCCCATTTTCTTTCTCTAAACAACCCCTGGAAGAAAACGATGAGCACTGTGTTCAGAGGTGAAGGGTGAAACAGCCCCTGTTTTCTACTAGACGAGACTCTGTATTGGCAAGCGAAATTTGGGTTATGGAACAATTGATCCTACTGTCCTAGCACGGGGGTTTCTGTCCTAGATACTTTTTTGGACCTATGATTGAAGAATTTCTTTCATGGATGCAAAAAACCCCTTTTGGTGTCTCTCAGATCTTTGTGTCATTGGTCTCTTGAAGTGGCAAAGGCGAACCTAGACTGGTGGAACAAGGATCTCTACCCTCGGCCCATGATTCTCATCCATCCTCTAGAAGGCTCTATAGGTTCTCTGTCTCGAGCAAGGACAAGGTTGGTTGGCTCTTGTGTGCAGATGTGGGTTGGAAAATTTTTCCCTCTTCAACTATGAAAATGCCCTCGGTAAACTAGGGCGGGTGAGGGTCGGGGTTCCATGTCTTCCATCTGGAGACTGCTCCTCTCTATTTCAAGTACCAATGACTAGACTCCATATCTCGTCGAATCCGACTACACCTCTGTTTCTAGACATGGAACAACGAGAAGATACCTTAACAGATGCAGAACCACCGCAAGAGGTAACCCCCTATAGTTTTCAAATATTTATCAAACCCCATGTGGGAAAATCTCTTTTAGTATGGGTACAAGAATTCAACACTGTTATGCATCTGAAACAAAAAATATTGGAGTTGATGGGTTACCCTGTTTTGCTGCAATATCTGGTTAGTGGAAGACGGTCTCTTCAGGACTATTGGTCCCTGAAGGACCACTCTATTGTTTCAAGGGTGTCAATCTCCCTTAACCTTCATATGAGATGGGGTTCTACGGACCTGGGCACCTCTAGTTATGTAGGGGGGAAAAGGGGAAGAAACCCACAAATCAACAACAAACAAACAGAGGCTCATCCTAGAAAAATATTGTATAGGGGAGAAAAGCTGCAGCAAAACCTCCAGAACAAGCTGGAAATGCGCCAAGGCCATACATATTAGAAAAATTGGGCCAAACACCAACACCAAAGATAGAAAACCTAGAAATAGAGGAATATTGCATGACACATGAAACTTAGGAATTGATATGTTGTTTTAACTGTTTCTGGACTAAACCAATGGAGCTCTTCCATTGGATTTTTACACAGTAGACCACAGACTGTGAAATCTTCCTTTGTTCCACGGGGTTTTTTATTGTTAAATTTAAATCCTCAAAGGATAGAGATTTCATTATTAGAGATGGACCTTGGTTTTGGGGATCCACCGGTCTTTCTATGACCCCTTGGTTCATGGAATTTTACATAAACACTATGGTAGTCACCAAAATGCTGGTTTGGGTTAGATTATACAATCTCACCCTTCATTTTTGGAATGACAAGGTCTTCGAAGGTTTTGGTAATAGTATCAGGCGATACATAAAAATAGATATTGAGATATTAGAGGGGAGGATCTACACTTTTGCACAGATCTACATGGAAGTAGATCTAAGGAAAGGGTTACTGGAGTATATCAGGATGATCTACAAACAAAAAAATTGGTTGCAGTCACCAGACTATGAAAACACCACATTCCGATGTAGAATTTGTAGGCTGATAGGACACCTACAAAAGACATTTCCTGATGCCAAAAAAGAAAATATAAAGAAGAAACAAAATGGGAAATAGAAAAACGGTTGGCAATACCCCCCACCTAAGTCGGAGGAGGATGAGGTAAAAGAAAAGGATGAGATCATTCCTACGGAAAACAATTAGACTACAAAGGAATCGAAAGTACAAGTGAATGTTCCAACAACATACATTGACCCAAAAACTCTGTGTAACCAATCAGATATGAATCCTGACGACACTAGAAATGGTGGGATTAAAATACATCATTCATCATAAACCTTAGGCTCAGATAAGGACAATGGTACCTAGGTGGAAGATAATTAGATTTTCCTTGCCTCTTTCTTGCTACCTCAAGGCGAATGGCAAAAGATTAAGAAGAAAAAAAGAAGGAAAACTTGATTTTCTGGGGCTCTCTCTACCACTCCGGTAGCTAAGGTTGTTTGGTGCCGACTGTCTTTTATTCTCCTCTTTTTTGTTTTCTTTTTTGGGAAAATCTTGTTTGTTGTGCCAAAATTCATTTCACTAGGTCTTTGTGACCTGCTACCCCATGGGCATTGTTTCATATGGAATGCTATGACATCTACGATGTAACTTTTTACATTTTATACAAAATGTTCTATTTTTTCTTGGGGCAAAAAATATATATATAAAATCATCATTTGAAACCCGTCTTATCATTATTCCAGCACTTTTATCATTTCTCAAAATAAAAATACATAAATTTGTTAGAATAGTCACGAATTCATTGCATTCTATCTTCACAAAACGTTAAAATGCTAGTGAGCTTATCTGAAATTTATTTACCTAGAGATCAAATTGGAAGAGACTTCCTTTAGTCCTTCCAATCTATGAGGATAGAAATGATGTCCAAACCTTCCCTAATTCTCTTTAGTTTCCAAAACAGGTTAATACAATTCATCTTCCAGAGCTTCAGGATCACCTATCGAGCTTGGAATTCATTCGTTGTAGGGTTTTCCACAAGTTTTCACTAGTTGAAGAATACCACTCTCCAAATATTCACTTTTTGACAATGTCACTTCAAATATTTCACTTCTTTCCTCCTCCTAGGCTATCTCCTCTACCATCTAATATTTTCTCTTTTATCTCTCTAGGGAGGGGAACAATTGTTTCTTTCAACTATTTGGAAACTAAGATTTCTTTTTTTAGAAGTATTTTCCTTTTCTATCTTTGACCAAGTCATATATTTTTCATAAACAAAATTTATTAATTATCAATTCAATTTTCATATTTTCTCCCTGCATTTACTAACACAGTTACTAAGTTTAATCATATTAAAAATAATAACACATAGAAATTATTTATAGGATCAGGGGTGTTATACATTCCCCCTCTTGAGAAAAAAATTGTCCTCAATGTTTATTCATGCCCTTGGAGAAGGTTTGGGTATAATTCCCACATTAATATTTCATCCTCCTAGGTATCCACTTCTGAGCTAAACTGTTTGCACTGCACTCTAACCTAGGTGATGGCTCGCTTTCATAATGGTGTTTCTCTCTGATCGAGAATGCGTAAAGGATCTACCAAGAATTCTCTATACAGTTGTATCCACCCCAACATCATAGGATATTAAAATCTGTAAATACTCTAGAGACTTATACAATTCACAACAATTGTGCTCATTATAATCAAATGCAATTGTTACCTACACTTTTTGCCAGTAAATTATATTCCTAGAATCATTTTTATACTTTAATAATAATGACACTTCAAACACGTTATGAACTCTCATATAGTTTTGTAATGCCAACTAGTGCGCAAATGGTCCAACCATTTCCAAAATTTGGGAAGGTCTACAATATCGTGGGGCTAGTTTTTCACAATATGTCTACTCCATAGTGCTCTTCTTGGGATTTACTTGAACATATACATGATCTCCTACTTGGAATTATTTGAAATTTATTTTCCTATATTCATATATTTTCTATCTATCCTCAAAAACTTTAAGGTTATGCTAGACCTTTTTCATTGTAACTTCCATTTTTGCAAACATATCATGTCCTAACGTGAATCTATATTCCATATTACTCCAGTTAATGGGATTTTTTAATTTCCTCCCATATAATACATAAATGGGGCTCATTTTAAATGAGTCACGGTAACTATTATTGTATACAAATTCTACTAGATGAAGGTACCCTTATGATTTACCAGGTTGTTTCATTACGTACATTCAAAACATATCCTCTAGGAATATGTATCAGGCATGCCCACTCTTGGAGTGCTCAGTCGATAGCCATGAAGTAGCAGGGTCTCATAATGAGAAGGATCTGTTACTACTTTTGAATTCGCCTTTAATCTATAAAAGGCTGAAGATTATCATGTTGTGAAACCAGCTCCAAAAAGAGAAGAAAATAGATATCAACGCCTTATAAATAAGGCACTTCAAGGGGGCAACCTTCAATACATTACATGAAAGAAAAATTCTTGGACGATTCAAATTACAAAACCTCCTTTCTATATATAGGAGTCCATGGGGCTAGAATGTAATCCTAGTGGGGCAACAATGTAATCCTAGCCGACCTAACAATAATAATTTAAGGGCACAATAATAACAATATGGGGTTACAAGGGTACAATAATAACAATAAGGGGGTTACACTAACAATAATAAGGGACTATAATACTAATGTGGGGACCTAACATGCCCCTCTCCTTCAAAAAGTGTTGTCCTCAACATTTGAGTAGCTCTGGGTGCTTCTGTATAAAATTTTCGTCCTCCCATGTAGAATCTTTAGTGGATAAGTTCTTCCACTTGATGAGATATTCTGAAATTGATCAATTCTATAGCTATCGAGTTCTTGTTTCCGTGACCGCTTCAGGTTCCAATATGATTTTTCCTTCGTCATCAAGTTCTGGCAATATTGTTTGAACTGGAAGATTTTCACCTATAACCTTCTTTAAGCATGAAACATGGAAAATTGGATGCACTCGTGAAGAAGCAGGAAGCTCCAAATTGTATGTCAAGTACCAATATTTTGCAACACCTTGTAAGGACCATAGTACTTTGGAGATAATTTATTATCCTTCTTAGCTTGCTCGAGGGACATTTTTTTGTATGGTTGTGGCCGTAAAAATACCCAGTATCCTACATCAAAACTTCTCTCACTGCGATGTTGATGTGCCTGTTGTTTCATTCGATTTTGTGCCAAATTTAGGTTGTCCTTTAAGAGTTGGAGAACTTCTTGTTGATGCTCGATGTGATCTTCCACTGCTTGAACCTTTGAATTTTCTCTTAAAGATGAAGTGATGGATGGTGGATGATATCCATAAAGTGCCATAAATGGGGTCATTTTTGTTGTAGTATGGAAGGGAGTGTTATACCACCATTCAGATAGAAGTAACCACTTGACCCATTGTGTTTGTTTATCAGATACAAAACAATGAAGATATTCTTCCAAACATTTATTTACTATGTCAATTTGACCATCAGATAGAGGATGATAAGATGAGCTATGAGCTAATTGATTACCCAAAAAAGAAAATAACTCTGTCCAAAAATTTCCAGTAAAAATGGGATCTATGTCACTCACAATAACCCTTGGGTTTCCATGTGGCTTTTGAACTGTGTCCATAAATGTAGTAGCAACTGTACATGCTTTAAATGGATGAGATAATGCACAAAAGTGTGCATACTTGGTAAGTCTATCAACTACCACCATGATGACACTCTTTGCTTTGGACTTACGTAAGCCTGTGATAAAATCCATTGAAAGCTCCTCCCAACGTTGAATTGGAATGGATAAAGGTTGTAGAAGACCGAGGGTCTTAATTGTCTCAAATTTATTCTTCTGGAAAATCAAAAATTCTGCCACAAACATTTGAATATTAGATTTAACGCCATCCCAAAAAAATTATTTCTTCACCCTGTGGCAATTTTTTAAAAATCCCGAGTGTCCTCCTAAAGGAGAAGTGTGCAATTCCAAAAGAATATTTTGTTTTAGTTGGGAATTCTTACAAAGATATAAGCAATATTTGTAGCATAAGGAATCATTTTTCCAACTAAATGTATCAGATGTACTGGGATCTTGTTGCAACTTTTGAATGAGTGACCACACATCTTCGTCCTTCTTCCATTCATCTCTTGCTTTGGTTATCCAAACTGGTTGGATAATAGAAATGGCACAAATAAATGCTTCCACCTCTTCATTCTTTCTTGAGAGTGCATCTGCAACAACATTTAGCTTCCCTTTTTTGTATATTATTTGAAATTCATAACCCAACATCTTTGTGACCCCATTTTGCTGCTCTTCTAAAGATAGTCTTTGTTCCAAAAAGTGTTTAAGACTATCATGATCATGTTTTACCTTGAAGTGTCTTCCCATTAGGTAAGTTCTCCATTTATTTATTGCATGTAGTATTGCTAACATTTCCTTCTCATAAATAGGTTTCTGTAAATACTTTAATTTGATTGGACGAATTTTAAAAGCAATGGGTCTTCCTTCTTGCATTAAAACAGTACCAATTCCATTTCTTGAGGCATCACATTCCAAAATAAAGTTTTTTTTGAAGTCTGGCGTAGCTAAGACTGGTGCTAGGCACATTGCCTCTTTAAGATGTTCAAAGGCTTTAGTTGCTTCAGAAGTCCATGAAAATGCATCTTTCTTCAATAATGTTGTTAGAGGTGCTACTATTCTCCCATAATTCTTAACAAACTTTCGATAATACTCTATTAACCCGAGAAATACTCGCAATTTATTTATGGTTGTGGGGACTTTCCATTCCTTAATGGCTTTAATTTTTTTAGGGTCTTACTTAACACCCTCGTGAGATACAATATGACCCAGATATTCCACCTCTTATACTCCAAAGAAACATTTGGATGTTTTTGCATATAATTGTTTCTCTTGTAATATTTTGAGCACTGTGTCAACATGTTGAACATGATCCTTCCAAGACTTGTTGTATATTAGTATATCATCAAAAAATAATAGCACAAATTTTCTAAGGAAGGGTTTGAAAATGGAATTCATCAACCCTTGAAATGTAGAAGGTGCATTGGTAATGCCAAAAGGCATAACCAAAAATTCATAATGACCCTCATGAGTTCCAAATGTTTTTTTCAGAATATCTTCAGTCTTCATTCTAATTTGATGATACCCTGAACAAAGATTCAATTTGGTAAAATAAATTTCTCCATGTAATTCATCCAATAATTCATCGATCATAGGAATGGGAAATTTATCTTTAATGGTGAACTTATTGAGCTCCCTATAATCTGGACACATGCGCCATGATCCTTCCTTCTTGTGTACCAATACTACAGGAGCAGAGAAAGAACTTTGACTAGGTTGAATTATACCCGCCTCTAAATTTTTTGCAATCATACGTTCAATTTCTCTCTTTTGGACATAAGGATATCTATAAGGGTTGATGTTTGGAGGAAAAATTCCTGGAATCAAATGAATAGCATGATCATGATAAAAAATAGGTGGGAGTCCTTTTGGAGTTTCAAAAACCTTGGAATGATTGTCCAAGAATTTTTGGAGATCTGCAGAAATAGATGATTTTGATGCTAGAACTTCTAGTGAGCATAATTGAGAAATTATTCCTCGTTGTTCTTTATTTAGAAGATTTATCATAAAATTAGAGCTTATTATCTTTCCTGGCTTCCCTACAATACCCCGTAATTCAACTTCCTTTCATTCTGAAAAAAAATTCAAGAAAAGTTGTTGAAAATTAAAAGCTACGATCCCCAAAGATTATAACCATTGTACTCCTAGTACAACATCAGCACCTCCCATAGGAATGGAAAGAATTGGACTATTAAATACATACTCCCCCATGGTTAGCTTGGTATTATGGAATTTTCTAGAGCAATTTATAGTTCCTCCAATTGCAACCATCACTTGACATTCTGGTTCTAGGTATAGGAAACAATTCAATTCCTTGGCTACTTTACAATGAATAAAATTATGGGTACTACCTAAATCAGTCAACACTATTACCTTTTTATTCTTGATATTTCCTTGTATCTTGAGAGTTTGAGGAGTGGTAATTCATTACACGATATGGTCAGACTCATTTCTTCTCCTTCTTGGGTTGGCTCCTGGTGTATTTGCTCTTCTTCTTCATTTTCTTCTTCCTCTTCACAATCTATGTAAAATAATTTCTTCTCATCACACTTATGAACTTTAGTGTATTTTCTATCACAACTGTAGAAAAGCCCTTTTTTCTTTTTTCTTCCAATTTTTGTGGTGTCAACCTTGTAGGTTGTGGAAATCTAGGAGTAGCAACACTTCCCTCTTTTTAGAAGTTAGTGGTAGGCTTCCTTGTCGCCATAATTTTACATTCCATTTTTCTTGCCAACTTGAATGCCTTCTCCAATGAATCCGGTTCCAAAACGCAAACTTCATGTTGGATGTTATCCTTTAAATTACATATGAAGAGGTCAATCCCGTGTTCCTCTGGAATATCAACTACCCTTATATTCAATTTTCGGAAGTCCTCAATGTGCTCCCCCATTAAACCCTTTTTTTTGAGATTTATCAATTGGCTAAAGAAGGTGTTTCTCTTTGTATCCTCATAATGTGCTATCATTTCCTCCATAAAAATTGACCAAGTGACGATTTTTTTATGGGAGCAAAGCCATCGATACCATACAAATGTATTTTTTTCTAAATGTAATGTTGCAATGGGTACCTTTTTTGTGTTTTGCACATTATGGAGATCAAAATATTGCTCCATATGTAGTATCCATGTTACAGGATCCTTTCCATCAAACTTCCTCATATCCATTTTTGGAATATGGTGGTTCTTCCCTCCAACAGTAGAGTTTATAAAATCAACTGCTAACATTTATTTTGTTCTTCATCATGAGTTTCCTCTACTATCTTTTCTAATTAAGCTTATTATGTATCAACTTTTCCAAAACTTCGATGTCTACTTTTAGATCCTTCTTCATGTTTTCCATGTTGTATTTCATTTTTTCATCGATCTTAGCTTCCATGTCATCCATCTTAACTTCCATTCCTACTTCCATGCCATCCATATTAGCTTCCAAACCATTCATCTTAGCTTCCACGCCTTTCTTCAAACCATCCATCTTAGTTTCCAAGCCTTTCTTCAAACTTCCATTTCATTTTTTGTTGCTCTTTGCGAGAGCGAAATTTGGTGCACTTGCTCTTGTAATTTTGATAGATCATGTTGCAATTCTTCATCTTCATGAGTCATAGTAGAGCCTTCTGAAGGCTTAATGGGTGTTGAATTCTTTTTAGTGGCCATTTTAGAATCCAATATTGATATCTATTCTACAAGATGCCCTTGGAATCAATTCAACTTGATTCTTAGCTCAGAACTCATGAAATTAATACCTGCACACTTTTTGGAGCTGGTGTGAAATTGAATTATTACTCTAGCTGGATCTTCATCAACATTAGTATACAATATCCTATGAAGATTCTTTCAAATGCCATAGGTCTTATTTGATTTGTATTCTTCAAAAAAAAGTTATGTCCAATCTCCTACAATGACCCAATTTTGGACTCGTTCAGTAGAGCGAACTTGTATGACTTTCCACGTGTCACTGTTTCGTCCTTCATCTCTGAAATTGATAGCCAAGAAACTACAGTTCATGTGACTGTGACACTTTTTACAGAACTCCAATCTGATGCTCAGAGAGAGAGTTATGAATATTTTCCCACAATCACCTCTTTGAGATGAAATTCAGGAGCCTGAAAAATCACTACATTCCACAGGTCATATCTCCGAAAATATTGTGAACCAAGCTCTAAATGTTTTTTATGACTTTATTCATGATTTCCTCTTCGCACCCTAAAAATTTCAGATTCTAAACCTTCGTAGAAAAAAATTTATAGCGAAAATTCCACGATGACCGGTTTAGAGCAGCGAAACCCTAGAATCCAAAGCTCTGATACCAAATGTTGTGAAACTAGCTCCAAAAAGGGAAGAAAATAAATATCAACGCCTTAGAAATAAGCCACTTTGAGGGAGAAACCTCCAATACATTACCTGAATGAAAAATTCTTGGATGATTCAAATTACAAAACCTCCTTTCTATATATAGGAGTCCATCGGGCTAGAATATAATCATAGTGGGGCGACAATGTAATCCTAGCCGACATAACAATAATAATTTAAGGGCACAATATGGGGAATACAAGGGTACAATAATAACAATAAGGGGGTTACACTAACAATAATAAGGGACTATACTAGTAATATAGGGACCTAACAGAACAAGACGAAGGACAGTTACTGTAATATATATCTTACAATAAACGTATTCAGACAAAATCGTAAAGTTTGTACTAATGTATTTTTGTGTGGATTAATGAAGAATTTGGCATTTTTGGAATAAACAACCTTTGAGTATTCCTTAGCAATAGGCTTCTAGTGGCTTTGGGCCTAGCCCTGGGGGTTCTCCTACTACTTCTGTGCTATATGTATATTTACAGAATTTGCATTTCCAGTTATTCATTGCATTTCATAACATTATCATTTAATTGGTTAATTTCACATGTGAGATGTCATAGTTTCCTTTTCTCTAGACTAGATTTATCATTCATGTCCTCTTATCTGGAATCAATGCTTTTACAAATTGTTAGACTAGTTTTAGCACGGTTGTTGTTGAATTATGTGTGCAGTTAATGTTTGGACCTTGTCATCATAATTATGAGTGCTTGGTTGATAATTAATTCTAAAGAATACTATTAGTTTATTAAAAGAGAATTCCATTGCAAAATCTAGAATAAATTATTGTTGTTTAATTTATTAGGATTATTGTTCAATTCATTAATGTACCTGTTCAATTCATCAAAGCATGTTGTTCAATAAAAATCTATTCATTTTAGTCTTGAGTAGTTATTTCTACATAAGCTTAGAACAAAATTAGCTCCTTTGAATATTCTGAAGTATTTGATAAATCCCTTTCAATTTGGTTTGATTGAACTTCGAGAATTAAATAATAATCCTTATAGAGATCTACAGTAGTTAACCCCCAATGTCACTTGCATATATTCTTCTTACACTCTTGAAATAACAAGACTTTCCCTTGGTTGATAATGAATGAAAAGCATTAAGGCTACCTTTAAAACAGTCACCTTCATGACCCAACATTTTGGCACTATTGCTGGGAAGAGTGTTTAAGATTAATGTCCTTTATTTCTTTTTCCTTTTTCTTTGAAAGAATTCGGTATTGAAAATGAGAGGTAAGAACCTGTGTGCGAGCAAGAAAAATGCTTGCTCTCTAGCTCGCTTCTTAGAAATTTTGCAGAGGTTAGTAGGATAGGTGTTATTGTTTTACGACTAGGAAGAAAAACGTATAATTAGATCAAAGTCCCCCACTTAAATCCACAAAACCAAATGGATCAATGGTCCTTAGCAGAACAACATATGTAGACAAAATAATTAATAAGGCTGAATATCAGGAATCTGTAGGACCTAGAAGTAGTCCTACTCAGAGTCCTACTACAGTCCCTTGGGTAATGGCATTACCATCTACAACCCACGCCGAGATTCATAGTGAAATAGAAGGGTCTGAACAAAGCCTTCAGACTGTTGAGCATGTAAGTCGTGAACCTTCAAGAGAGGGAAATTCTTGCAATTTGCAGGAAGGAGAGGGAGAAACCAGCATTGCAGTACAAGTAAAAACTCCAGAGCCTCGATCCCTTGAGAGAGTGGTTGAGACATATATGCCTAGTATCCCAGATCGGGGAAGTGCTGTAAGGCCTCCTCCAAACCCACTCCTTAATTCCACTCAAATTCTCCCCCCCAAAATAATAAATCTTTGAATATTATTGGCATATCTTTGACCATATGGAAAACAACAAAAAATAGAGGAAAAAATGAACATGGGAGTATCCCATTGTTGATCCGGCCGCCAATGCCCCTATGAAATCCATTCCACTACAAAACATCCCCACCTTCCATGGGTTGACCTTGAAAGATCTGGATGCATTTTTATTTGAATTTGATGTCTTATGTAGGGGATATGACTACACCACTGACCCTTAGAAACTGAAATTATTTCCCTCTACTTTTAAGGGGACAAAATTACATTGGTTTATAGGGCTTGGTGGAGGAACCATTAATAGTTGGGATCAGATAAAAAAATATTTTCTTATCTAATATCAAGACTACTTCCAGACTCGAGAAATAAAAGACAAAATATTTAATATGTATGCAAGAGATAATGAGAATTTAGAAAAATACGTTGAAATATTTCAATATAAATTGCAAAGATCTCCATATACTACATTATCTAAAGATGTCTTAAAAGCAACGATGATTAAAGGAATGAAGGAAGAATGGGTTGCAACACTTAATATAATGGGAAAAGGGGAAATATATCAAGAATAATATGATGAAATTATTGTATTGTGAATCAGGTGTTCTCGAGGTAGTACCCAAAGTAGGCCAACCAGGCGGGATTCAAGTACAAGGAATTATAAACAGTTCGGTGGCAATGTGACTAGAGAAGAATTCGGTAATATTTTGGAAGATTTTAAAAATGATATATTGGGCACCCTCACAATGCAGCTATGTCTTACAAGCCAAGTAGAAGAAATCTATAGCAAAACAGAACTTGGCTATCTTTTGTCCACATTGTCGGAGGAAGCAGAGCCAACGGGAATGTCCATTAGACATGGTCCAAACATGTGGTATTTGTACCAAGGAACATTCCACTGACCATTTCCCTTCAATTATAGGGCTGAAAGAATTTTTTAAAGAGGTAGAAGAAGAGACAAAAAAATTCTATCTAATAAATCAATGTCGGCAGTGGCAAGCAAAACCAGGTATGCCACATGACCTGGCTCAATTCTTTTCTCCTCCATAATTTAATCAATAGAACCTTGTAATAGCATGGAAGAGCCAATCACCATTTTCTACTTGGCCATCCCAATCATTTTCCATGCCTCTATGGCCAACACAACCCTCTTCAGGTAATAATTGGTCAAGTTTTACTTGTTGTACCCCTTACTGGCAAAACAATCCATAGCAGTCCCAGTGGCCTACCTCCACTTCATAGAATAAAAATTGGTCTCAAAACTAGTAGTGACCCTTGGGAGTGACCAATTTACCGATGGGGACAGGGGCTCAGAATCAACCTACATTACCAGCTCCATACCCGATCCAACACAATCCTAAGCCTATTATGCATCCTCAACTGCCAGCTCAATCGAATCCTAATCCTAATAACAAACCGGTTCAGTTAATCCGGATTTTCGAAAAACCAAACCTCGATATTGAATAGAAGCAATGCAATGAAGTTTGTTTGATATTAGGACGTGTTATTTCACCTGAAGAAGATACGGCGCTACCACAACTTGTGTCTGAAATTATGACAATACCTAAACAATAAACTATGATAGAAACAGAGATAGAGCATAGGAGGGACATAGTTGACCAAAAAGACCTTGAAAACATTATTATTTCCTCCCCTCCATTCCCTGAGAGATTAATATTGCATAAATCAGTAGTATCCTCATATTTTGATATCCTAGGGGAATTAAAAAACATTTGCACTAAAATTTCTCTTCTATATGCTATGCAAGACATTCCTATCTATGCCAAGACAATTAAAGAGCTGTGCAGAAAAAAATAGGCGAGGAAAGAAAATACTATACCAACTATTCATGTAGTGGGAGAACTGTCAGACTTACTCTTGGGTAAAGAAACACCAGTAAAATACGAGGATCCAGAGAGCCCCATAGTTACTATAGAAATCTTTGGCCACTCTTTTTCTAACACATTAGTTGATTTGTGGGCTGCCATCAATACCTTAACTACACAAATCTATGAGAAGTTAGGTATAACAATGTTGGAACCCACATCTACCTTGCTGGAACTTGCTGACAGATGTTTTATCAAACGAGAAGGTATATTATTGGACATCTTGGTTTATATGGACTCATGGGAGTATCCATAAGACTTTTTAGTTATTAACCGTAATAGTAGGTTAGATGGACACCCCATGGTACTAGGACGACCTTGGTCAGCAACATTCGATGCTTACATAGGCTGTCGGACACGCAGCATGAGCATTGCTAGAGGTGATGCCATAAAAAATATTCTCATATACCCACCTGCCAAACCAAGTCTTCCCACTGTAAATATTCAAAAACAACCACATACATACTCGGAAAAAAAACATTCGTTCACACTAAAAATATCTGAAGCACTCAAATTCAATGATCAAACTAAAACCGATGTAATCAATAACTTCATGAATCAGCCATCTACTTCTAAAAATTTAATTTTCCAAATGTTAAAATCAATTCTTGATAATGGAGGACAGGAAGACCCCTTTGCGGACATTGATAATCATAAAATACCCACTACTGCTATTCACAATAGCATTCCAATTGAAATTGAGCTAGGAAAGGTTTTAAATATCAGCATTAGTCTAAATAATAACAAACAACAAACTCTCATTATGGTTTTACAGAAATATAAGGGAGAATTTTCTTGGGACTACCTAGACATGAAGGGTGTCTAACCTCAACTATGTACACATCACATTTATACCGATAGGGATTCTCAACCTATTTGGAAGCCTCAGCGGATGTTAAAACTGCATCTGAAAGACATTTTAAAAGATGAATTGAAAAAGTTGCGAGATGTAAACTTCATCGATCCTATTTTAGATAGCAAATGGGTCTCTCCTCTAGTAGTCATTCCTAAAAAGAATGGTAAGTGGCGAGTCTGTGTGGATTATAGAGAACTAAATAAAGAAACTCAGAAAGACCACTTCCCCCTCCCTTTTATTGAATAGGTCCTTGATATATTAGTAGGAAAGCGGTTCTTCTCTTTTGTTGATGGTTTCAATGGTTACAATCAAATCCAGATAGCCCCTAAAGACCAGGATAAAATGACCTTTACTTGCACCTGGGGTATATTTTTCGATAGGGTATTGTCGTTCGTGTTATCAAATGCCCAAACAATGTTTCAAAGAACCATACTCATCATATTTTCTGATTTAATAAATGAAGGACTCGAGATTTACATGGACAAATTTACTCCATATGGAGATGATTTTGATCAAGCACTACAAACACTAGAAAACGTATTGGAACGATGTATTGGTACCAGATTGTGGTTGAGCATCAAAAGATGTCACATGATGATGACTGAAGGAGTAATCCTAGGCCACTATTAGGGTTTCAAGAGGGTGATTAGCTATCATTTTTGAAATGATTCTGGATCCGTTCATAGGGCGAGCAAGTGGTTACATGCATTGCATAATGCATAACTTGGTATTATACGTGGAGGGTGGTTGGGGATGATTATGTTCCCCTTTATTGGTCATTTTTCTGTTGATATGAAGAAAATGGACCTTGTATTTTCTTGTGTTTTCAAAATTTCCATAGATTTTGAAGTAAATATGTCTACTCTAGTGAGGTGTACTATTTCTTGGCCTAAACTATTTAATTTCAAACGTAATTGAAGGATATAGGGACAATGACAAACCAAGTGGTCACCTGAGAAAACCCAACATGAATACTAGACCGCTCGTAAGTCATTGTAGTATACTGGGTTGAAAGGATACCATCTCTGAAACAACTCTAGGGTTGCACAATCATCAATGAAGTGATCCTTCATCACAGAGTGCATAGAGCTAGATAGGAGCTTGAGGGCGATAACAGGGGGGAGGTGGTCGTTCAAGTGATTACCTCTCCTCAAACACATATAATATGGTCCTTGTTGTTTTCATCCCTTGAATGGTAGTGTTTTTCACGGATTCCGTGTCCGAGACAGATAAGTCATAATTTTCAGCAATGAATCATCACATGAAATCCAACATGGAATGGAAGCAATCGATGTGCGGAAAACAATGAACGTGAGGGTTACTTCGAAAAATATTACACCTATGTCGTTGATGTCAGACGAAATTTCTTTGGGAAATGTGAGAGATTTGGTACCAACGCATCAAAGCCCTTAATTTGGGACATTGTGTGACTAAGTGGTTAGGCTCGTCGCACAATGCACAAACTGGGTCTAGGTAAGTGGCCTCCATTTTTCGTATTTGGTTTGTTGGAGTGACTGTGTATGAGCAAGATGTAGGCTCCCCTCATAGGTACAATATGGTTCTAGTCTCTCCCTCATTCATTTGCATGGGTGGATTTGAGGGATCCTGCTAGTATGATTTCTCTAAGACTTGTAGGGCATCCCTATATCATGGCATATCTGGGAAATGATTGGTGTAAGGTCCATAATGGTCGCATATGGTGCATTTGTGGTTGGTGCATAATGGTTTCCTTTATTTTATCATGGACTCTTCCTTTTTATGGGAAATTGAGGCTACGACATTTCTTTTGGTTCTTAGAAGAGTTTTTAATTCATCTAAATCTAGGCAAATATTGGTAGGATTGCCTATGATATCACAAAATGTGCAAGGTTGTAATTCCCTATTTATGTTGTGGTTTTCAATTTTTTTTCCTTTTTTGCTGGGTTTATTCGTTGCATTATCTGGTGCTACTATGGGAGTTTAGTTAACTGTTAGAGCCTCCGGAGGAGTGATAGAGGTTATCCCTGTAGAAGTGATGCAAATATTTCCCAACATGGTTGGTGGGACCAAATACTAGCAAGGTATTGTGAAAGCCATGTTTTGCAATGTAATAGCTTCCAAGACTTTCTTTGACACAAAGCCATATGTAATATTCCTAATTAGCTTTCAGCTAGTTGGAATATCATTTTTTTCTTTTGATTAAAAAATAGGTAAATAAGTAGGTGGAGAGACCCATAAATCTCTTTAGTAAGAATAAAAAAACTTCTCATGTGAATGTGGATCATTGTATTAGCAGTATAAACCACCTTGAGGTGTGAACAAGGGCCAAAACATGTGGAAAAGGTCAATTTTTTTCAGATCAACAACGTTGTTATAGAGATAGTTGAGGATTAATGGAGGACAATGCAGTCATAGAGGAGGAGTGTATGCATGAGAGTAACTCCTTTAATGAGTGGGACCGAGGGTGAGGAAGATCACCGAGCATAAAAGGAAGAGGATGGAAATCATAGAACACATGATTTGAATTATTTATATTGTATTTGTCTTGTATGAATATTTTCACGGCTCAGATATTGAGCTAAGTCTCTTATGTTGTTTAGCACAAGGGTGTTTCCGAGCGAAAATTTGACCCTCGTCCTTGGGGGACTTCGAGTGCCTACTCAGGAGAGGTATATTGAGCATAATTTCCACCATTTGGCATTTGGCCAAGCTTCATCCATTATTCCCAGAGCAGTCTACGTCAGGATTGTGTTGTGTTGCAGGGTTGCAGTAGTGGAGGGTGGAGAAACCTAATTTCTGAACATGTTTTCCAGTGGAGGGAGTAGCCCTTCATTCGAGAGGCTATTAAGGAGGATCCTTGACATTAATTTCATCATTTAGCATCAGGCTAAGCTGTTTCCATTATACAAAACACAATTCCCTTCTAGAATTGCATTATTTTATTAAGCAGTTGCAGTAGAGGGCTTAGTGCCCCAGTTTGTGAGCTAGATTTCCAGTGGGGGGAACAACCCTTCAATTGCGAGATCTATTGGAGGAGTATCAGCCATTTATATATAAAATTAGTTGCCTCCTATTACTCTTCAGTTTCAGAGCAATATTTAGCCCTAGGACCACATTTTATATATTCTTCATTTTGAGTATTTCCAGAAACACCTTCTGGGTTATCCCAGAATATTGTTAGAAGGCCTAGATCTCTGATCCCAACATTTTCTAAGCACCCTATCAGAATATCCATGTGTTTTCATTTATAGTAGCAGTAAACCCCAGCTAAAACCGCATTGTCTTAGCCTCTGACATTCTTGTAAAATAGTTGTGCTTCATATTTCATGTACTTGGTTTATTGAGGCTTGTTTTTCCTAACTTGAGTGTCTTTTTCCCTCAAGATCTTGTACACTTTTCTATTATATTTTTTAATATGATGGATATATCATCTGCTTGTATTTTATGGGTTGATGTATCACTGAATTTTCCAGTTTATGTTCTATATTCCTGTCTTTTCAATTTTGGAATATTACAGTGGTATCATAGCATGATACTTGGCTCAACTTGTTGGCAATACATCTTATGACACATGAATAAGAGATCCATAATGATGGAGGGAATGCATTTTTACTCACTTATTTTTATATCTATGAAGGACATCTCCAAGGAGGTCAAGAAAATGAGAAGGGAGAGATACAAGGAGACCTCTAGAGCGTTTCAAGATGAGGAAGCTCCAAGCACTTCCTATCAACAGTAGAAGAAACCGACATTGCATAGAGCTCCAAAGAAATATATTGTTTCCACTTCCTTTGAATAGGAAGGTGAAAGGCATGGAGATGGAGAAAAATTATATCATGAGACTCTAAGTGATTATCTTCTAGAATACAACTCTCAATCAAGGGCTTTCAAGGAGAATCTAACTCACCAGCAGTTCATTCAGATCAAAGAAGAGTGGATACCTTGCAGCAGCAGTAGAAGAACAAGACACAATATATTTCTATTGTCTACTTTTTATGGGTCATCCACAAGCACAAATAAGGCTTGGAGGAAGAACTTAGATGAATTATTCCTGCTACATCTAGTAGCAGAAAGAGAATCTATTGATATTGTGGCACTACACCTTGAGGGTGAAGAAAATGTTTAGTGGTTCAACCATTTGAAACATGCAAGAGTGTCTGCTTCTGTAGATTTTACTCAAAGGATGATCAATAAGTTTAATACGATGAAACCAGAGGTAATTCCTATTGAGACATTTCCTGACATTGATGGGGATGCACATGAGGAGCCAAGGGGAGATGCCAACATTTTCACTTCGTAAGTGGAGAAAATTCCACCACCTTCAGCTGCAAGAGTACTTGCATCAAGAGAAGGAACACTTGCACCTTTGTAATATGGTCTTGATCTCTTGACATTGAGAGTCACATCCACTGTTCAGGAGATGCATGAGGAAGAGGAGGCACATACTAGTACTGGTGCACCGATAGAGGATCAACCATCACCATCACCAACAGTTGGAGGAGTCATTACACTGGTAGGAGGAACCCTTGTACTTATACAAGATGTTCCCAAGGATCAACTTATCCAAGGTATGCAAACATTTCCACCCCATATTATTTTATCACATCAGATAAAGAGTTGTGGGGACATTCCATCAAGGTAATTGCATGACCAAGGGTTGAAGCACATTGTTGATTTGGAGCAGCAGACTATCAATGTGAAAAGGACCCTTGACTGGTTCAAGGAGGAGATGTATAACCTTCGTGGTTTCTCATTGATGAGCTGCACACAACACTTTGGGTTGGAGTGTAGAGTTTTGGAGGATAGGATGAGCATATTCCTAATCAGTATAATGTGAAAATTTGTGTTCAACAGTGTGTATGACCTTAAGATAACAGATGCACCATCATGGAGATCATCGCTGTCACTAGGAAGTAGTGATGAATTGGGGTCCAAAATATTATTAGAGAATTTTGATGACCATTCTACTTATGTAGCATTGGATAGGTAGATGGTTGATGAGAGGCATCTTATGATGGATAACATCTCCCATTATTATAATGGATCCTTCTTGATGAGCAACTTAAAGCTCAATGAGAAGCTTTTGACTACATCATGTTTGGAACCTTATGGGTTCAAATTAGTCATTCATGAGTGGTATTTATGTAAATATCTCCAAGGGATTGAACTTCAACATGTCATGGAGTGCAAAGATTTTCATTAGATTTGGGAGGATGTTATTCTCCATGGGATGAGTACGAAATTGGAGCATGATGAGAGACACCCATAGTTGGATGGATGGATGAGGATGATGAGAAATGGGTTGGTAAGCCACTTGAAGATCTATGACACAGGGTAGAAGGAGGCATGCCTACACTGGTTACTCTTGAGAGAGTTTGGACATCAAATGACATATCCTATGTCAAGTGGTGTATCATTGTTTGGGACATGGCATGGTATTTGCATCATGGGGCAGCAAGGAGTTTGGTTATATTGGGCTGATGTGATATTTTTAATGTCAATCATTACTTTTTTACTCCATGATAAGTATGATGAAGATATGAGAAGGCAACAAGAGACATTGTTGCTTTGGTTACTCTTAGGAGAGTATGGGTTGACTTTCTTCTATACCTTGCATGATGTTTCAGGAGTAGATGATGGCACTATCATGGTGCAAAGAGGCTACTTCATATTTATTGAGGACCATAAGATACTTCCTCCTAGGAAGGATTCTTCCATATGTAACAGCATTCTGGCATGTGACTTTGGCATTGGGAATGTCAAATTTGGGAGTTATGAGATGACAGGAGCCTTATCACAAAGGCCAACAATGCTATCACTTGGGATTTTAGGTCTATTGATGGAGTGTTCCATGGATCACTTCACATATGTGGTACTTGGTGGGCAAGTAGAAGATAAGAGGTATAGGACGGTGGATGGAGTCATCTATTACCAGGACAAGATCTCCTTGACTTGGATTCCCAACTCAAGAAGACGACTCTTCATACAGGACATGACACATTCCTTTACCAAGCTCTCATGGAGACATATGAGACCATTCTAGAGAGATTCTCATGGGAGCACTCATATATGGACCTCTTCACTAGCTTGCCAAAAATACATGGTAAGGATTGTGTCTTTATTATTATTGATCAATTAACCAAGTATTTGCATTCCTTTTCCATTTATATATAGTGCATTTCTCCACAAGAGGGCAAGCCTCTCTTTGGACTTCCTGGTCTTCTTAATACTAGTCCATTTGTTGTATGGCTTTGGGCAAGTATTGTTCTATTCTTCATTAGGTGAATTTTGAGGTTTGAAATGGGCCTCCTAAGAAAAATGTACAACAATAATAAATTTTATAAGAACCAATAGGATTCAAGATGATGATGTCAACCATGAGGGATGGTTTACCATTTTTTAAGTAAAACAGTAAAAAGATAAAAAAAAATAATAAAATAATAAAAGTAAATTTTCAAATTGTATTTTCAACTTATCTCCCAAATTTTTTACTCAAATTTCAAGTGGGAGTACTCGTTGGATGAAAAATTTAATTCGTCATCCAAGGAATACCCATGTTGCATACTTTCAATGGACCTTGCTACATGAAAAATGAGAAATACATGAAAACACATGATTGCAATCATGTTTTTCATGTATTTATCATTTTTCATGTAGCATAACCCATTGAAAGTATGAAACATGGGTATTCCTTGGATGACGAATTAAATTTTGCATCCAATGAGTACTCCCACTTGAAATTTGAGTAAAAAATTTGCGAGATAAGTTGAAAATACGAGTTGAAAAAATAGTTTTTTCTTTTTTCCCTCTAAAATTTGATGATGTAATCAAATCTTATTTTATTATTTCCACTATTATTTTATAATTTCCTTAGGAGGCCTATTTTAGACCTCAAAATTCCCCTAATGGATATTCTCATTTGATACACAATGTCATTTACTACCTTCTAGTAGGTGAGGAAACATGCACAACTAGCTAATGGTTGGGAGCCAACTTGCCACATTATGATCAAAGGCACCAGGTAGCAAAACTATGATATGTCCACTGGAAAAACTATTGGCACCATCAATAATTTTATATAACACTCAATATGTTTCTCCTTTGGATATCATATTGTGATGATGTCGTATTCACCATGTGTGGAATGTCTTCGGCAAGAAAGGTTCATATAACGAAGGAGTGGACCCTTGAGAGTCAAATTGCCTTTTTTCCTCTTGAGGGAAACATTATTTCAGCCCAAAATGAGTAGTAGCTCTATACATATCATAAGTGGAGAGAGAGACAACCTGGGATGGACAATTTGCTCTATCATGTTCAGCCATACAACCCATCTACATTTCAGGAGAAAGAGATGGATTTTTTCTATGAGCTACCATTTTGGAGGGTGATCTGTTTTGTTTGGATGATAGATTGAGTATTGGAGCTTCTCATGGGGATTGAGGCTCACAACATTTTTTAGATCCCACGCCTCAAGAATGCCTCTAGAAACCATATAGTTGCCTCCATGGATATCCCACTTCTTCTTGATGAGAGCCATTTAGATTGATCACCAAAGGCTAACTTGTACATTTGGGAGCATCAAGTAGGGGGCAAATTGATGAGGGAGCATCTTGTTCAGTGGAGGAGCTTATCAAATGAGTATGTTATAGGAGGAGGAGAGGAGGTTTTGCAGTGTCTATGCTTGCAGTTTCTTGAGGAAAAGGAACATTTGGTAGGGTAGGACTGTAGTATTCCTAATTAGCTTTCATCTAGTTGGAATATTAATTTTTTCTTTTGATTAAAATACAGGTGAATAAGTGGGTAGAGAGACCCATAAATCTCTTTAGTATGAATAAAACCACTTCTCACGTGAATGTGGATCACTGTTTTAGTTGTACAAAGCACCTTGAGGTGTGAACAGAGGCTAAAACATGTGGATAGTGTCAAAGTTGACCAGATCAATAATGGTGTTATGGAGATAGTGGAGGATTAATGGAGGAAAACACAGAGTCATAGAGGAGGATTGAATGCATGAGAGTAACTCCTTTAATGAGTGAGACCCAAGATAAGGAAGCTCACCATGCATAAAACGAAGAGGATAGCAGCCATGAAAAACATGATTTGGATTATTGATATTGTAAAGGATTATGAATCATGCTTTATTTGTGAGTGATAAAGTTAATTTTATTTAAATATAACCAATCACATTCATTTTTAGAAATGACTAAATTTGTAATGCATTCAATTAAATTTTAAGTATTCCACATGTATTAGCCTCGGAAGTTCCATTATAAATCCAATTTTGCTCACTTAGATACACGAATCCAATAAAAATAACAATATTCCTCCTTGTGGAATACAATCACAGTCGGGTTGTTTGGAGGTTTTGTCATATGTGCCTCAAGTGAGAGGATGAAGATCTTGATAGGCGGTCCACGTAAGATGAAAAACGATCGAGTGAATTAAGAAGTGAGTATCCCAACTCACGAGTTGCCCACTACGTTCATGATCAATGAATATATCTTTCTCATGTAATATCTAGAGTCATGCTTGCGCGATGCATGACAGACAACACTGTCTATATATATATATATATATATATATATATATATATATATATAACGAACTTTGTATTTACGAACTCCGTACAATGAATAGTATGATTTTCATATTTGAAATATGAGATTTTATTAAATTTAATTAAATGATTCTATTTATTTTTTGAAAATCTATTATGGTAATTTTGAATATAATTTTAATCAAAAAGCTATTCACTTACATTATAAATCACAAATATGTTACATCTAATATTTTGTATTATTATATATAAATTGTTTATAAAAATTAAAAAATAAACTATAATCCTTAAAACAATCCTAACGAATCACTATTTTTTATAACATCAAAATATTGTTTATAAAGTATATATCAAATATGTCTAATTAAAAAACACCTTTACTCCAATTTTTCAAAATAATTTTATTTCCAGCCAATAGACCAAAGAATGACCACAAGAAATAAGTATCCCATCTAAATTATGTGGCTTAACCTCTATTTAAACCATTCACACCTCTATTTAAACCAATCATTAAAATTGATGACGAGCAACTTCGTAAATACTTTTGGGTCAAATTTACAGTTTGAAATTTCTTTTTGTGAATACTTTTAAAAGGGACAAAAAACTTTCGGCGTCAAATTAAGTTCACAGAGGTTATGACATCATGTGAGTTTGTTAGCAGTGTCGCGTACATCCAAATTGTTTGGATGATCCCATAGGTTATCCTTTTGGATGAATGAATGGATTTGTTTATGTGTATCCATAAGGGTTTTGCGATTGGTAAGATATCATCGTAGACCGTTGGAAGTGCGAGGCAGAATGTGAACGCATAGATTTCACAACGTGCCGCCCACGGCACGTGGAGATGTCGAAACCGTGTGTTTTTTTTGTTGGGAAAGGTAAACTTGTTGATTTAGAAAATTCATCTACGAAAATATACAAACAATTGAGTAAGATATTCCGAAAAAAATAATAAGTAGATTAAAATGATGTAAAGGATCTCAATGCTATTTTTATTTCAAGTCCCTTGTCACTTGTAATCTCTCACACTAAATTAAATGATAACAAAACTTTTAGTAGAAGAAAATAGGACGAAAGGAGAGAAATAAGCGAGTTCGCAGAATGAAATTGCTCAAGCATAGGATTTTGTTTTTATTAAATATGTCAATATAGAACTTTGAATCAAGAAATATGTATGTGTGTCAAAAATATTTTAAATGAAGAAAAATGAAAGAATCATGCAACGTAGATATCTCTAAATATTCTCTAAATGACTTTTTTTTTAAAACACTAGATTCATATAATCACAACGAATTCAATACAAATCCTTTCATGGTTTTCTAAAATATAATTGTTTTCTATGTATGTTATATATATTTATATATTTAATTTCTAGGATAGAGACTCAATTATAGAACATAATAAAATTATTTAAGCTAGTCATTTTTTATTTAATGCTTAATTATGTTTACAACTTGTTATAAATTCGTGATTCATATTGTACTTTGATATCCCAAAAACAATAGGTAGTGATTATGTTTGTGTGTTTAAGAAATTTCATATATGGAAAGGTTAGGTTGTATAATTGACTTCTTCCTCTATAACTATAAAAATAATAGTTCACTATATTTTGACAAATGGAAGTATGTTAATAGAGTGATTTAGTATCTAGACTATTTTTCAACGTATATCAAGAACTCTTAACCACTAAAAATATGTGATTGATGATAAGAAGCACATGTATCTTCAATGAATTAAATGGCACATAGTTTAGCAAGTTTTGTACTTAAAGAAAAAAAATTATACCTTGAAGGATTTTATGCCCCTTTATACATGAAAGGTATGGAATTAAGATGGTTCTATGTATGTACAAGGTACTTTTGAAAAATTCTTTAACTAAATAAAAATGCAAGATCCTCTCTCAAAATCAAGTACAAAATGTATTAATTACATAGTTGTTAAAGTGGATTCAGTTTTGTCATAATAAATAAGGGATAGACTTGAAGTAGGAAAAAGAAAAAATTTTGAAAATGAATTTCGGAGAAGAAAATATGGTGAATGTCATTTTGAGGGAAAACTATTGAAAATATTACAAAAGCTGGCATCCATTTTTTTTTCTCATTTATGAAGATTATTTCTTTACAATTTTATCACTAGATTATTTGATTTCATTATTATTATCCGATTTTAAGGTCATGGCCATGCCAGACACCAAATTGGTGTATGAGACCTCCTTGTTTGTGGGAAAAGGGACCCAACTCCGCGCAACCATTTGACCGCTAAGTATAGCGGGGCATACATACTCTACCCCCCTCGTGACCTCTTAGGAGGAAACACAAGCTCTTAACCATTAGGCCCACTCATACTCTTGATTTAGTTTGAATGTTAAAATTTTAACCAATTTAGAAAATAAGCTGTACGTTTCATTTGAAAATTCTCTAATTAAAATGAAATAAAAAATAATATAAGAATAACAATAACATTTTGAATATAATTTCTATAAAACATATATGAAATATGTTAATATAAAAAAATAAATTATGCAACCTTCTTGATCCATTGATCTTACTATAACTCAATATTTTAATGATTAAACATGTAGAATATATTAAAAATCAAATATTTAAAAAAGTAAGGTGCAAATTTATAGATATTTAAAATGGAATATCAATATTGACCATCATTTCAATCTATATACTAGAAAATATATTTTGATTGTGTTAATATCAATATAGACCATCATTTCAATGTAGACAATGGAAAATATATTTTGAATATCCAAATCAACATCTATTTCTTCTTTTCTCTGAATATTTTTTTTTGTGAATATCAACCTAAACCATCATTTCAATCTAGATAATTGAATGTATATTTTAATATGAAAATTAACATCCATTTTTTTTTATGAATATTTTAACTATTTTACTTTGTTTAAATGATAAAAGTATCTCAAGCTTAGAAAATAAACGTAACACTTTTAGATTATATATATATATATATATATATATATATATATATATATATATATATATATATATATAAATTAATTGATACTTTAAAATTAAAATCAATAAATGTGTTTATTGTAATTATTATATTTATAAAAAATATTACAATAAATAGATAATGTTTTTCATTGTATAAATAGAATATATATTTTTAAATAATTTATATACATCATATAATATTTATTAAAGAAAAGAACTATATATACTCTTAAAAAAATACAAATCATTATTTTAATTATTATAATTAATAAAATCCAGTGATATAATTTTATAATTATTTTAATTAAAATTTTATAATTAAATAATTAATATTTGATTTCTTATAAAATATATTTTTAAATAATTATTATTAAAAAAGTTTAATAATAATTATGTTGACATCTCTATACTTATACACACTATGCTAGGGTTATCACTCAAAATCCTTCATGTGAGATAGAAAAGTATAATAATTAATACTTATCTTTAAATAATATTATAAAATTTTCATTAACAATAATTTTATTAAAATATATATATTTTTAAATATAACAAACAATTATATAAATTATAATTATAATTATAATAATAATATTTATTATACCCAAGGTGTATTTTTTTGAAACACTTCACCAAGACACGAGAGGCCACTGTCTGTTTTTCATTTTTTCACCATAGTTACTAAGTTTGGATGTATCAAATTAATTTGCAAATTTTCCATTTTTTCTTTTTTTCACCACTGTTTTGGTTGTATCAAATCAATTTGAAAATTTTCAAATACAATTGGGTTGGCTGATTTATTCGTCAATTCTAATACAGTACGAAGCTTTTGATTACTCAAAAAAATTTATATTTGGTACATTTGAGCTTAGTTCCTCCACTAATATACGCAATATTGGGGAGTTCAAAGGATCTTGTGGTAGGCATGATTGCCTCTGTGTCTATTCTAGTGTTTTCTAAGCATCCTTGGGCATTTTCAGGTATAAGCTAATACATTTATTTACTCTTATTTCAAAACCAATTGCTAAGCCTTTTTCATTGTAGATTTCCTGAATATTTTAAAATTTGATATTTAGAAGATATTGTCATATTCCATAGTATTTTCAAAATTTTTCATTGACATAAAAAAGAAAAGCCCATTATTCAATAAAAATATGCTCCTGAATTTTTTCAATTGCTATTTTCTGATTTAATATTGTATGGAACAAGCTAGGGTCCATCATAGACCTACTTTCTCACGCAACTATAGTGGGATTCATGGTGGCCACGGTTCTGTCCCTTCAGTAGTTCAAAAGCATCTTTGGACTTCATCATTTTACTGATAAGAAAAACATAGTTTCTATCATTCACTCGGTTTCAAAATAAGATGGCAAGGTTTCCATGGATCAATAAATTTATTTGCTTCAATTTCTTTCTCATAAAGTTGCCACTCATCAGGCTTGCTGATATTGGAAAACTGTTTGTGTGCAATGGAGATGGGAAATCATCATGCTTGGAGTATTATTTCTGATTTTACTTTTGACAGCCTGCTATATCATCAACAATGCCTACTTTAAATCTCAAGAGCATAATTTATGATGAAAAATGAAAAGAGATATTTTATATTGATAAAAATTTATGAAAAATACTATTTCATATATATTCTTATTCAACATTGATAGATTTATGCACTTTCTGAAATAAAAATGATAATAAAGAGATTGTGTTGTGGTGATAGAGTAAGGAAAGGCCACGATTATTTTAGATCCATGCTACAACTCGCCTGATATCTGTCGCAGTCTACTAGTTTCTATCAAGCATGCAGATAATAATGGAGTGGAAATTGTATGAAAATGATCTAATCTGTCACAGTCACGCACAAATAATTTTCATACAGTAATAAAAAAATTAATCCTTACACCTAATATTACCACACGGCAATAATTTGGATAAAAACATGCCATACAACCCACTTATTATTCCTCCGGTATGACATAACATTATTGCAACCATAATCAAACTTTTCATAAACATATATTTTAAGTCTTACGTTTTGTTTTGAATTCCACATGGCATGAAGTATATGTAATCACGGTTGTGAAGTTATCACTTTTCGTTTAATATATATTGGTAGGAGAATTGGGTGTAAGACTTACCTTTTGTCTTTCTCGATTTCTCTGTGGCTTTACTCTTTGGATTCCCGTATCATACAAACCTTAATCATCCAGTCCTGTTGAATGTTGTCCTTGCCACTTGGCGCACAGTTCTTCTGCCAAGACGTGTGTCTCGACTTCTCTGCGATCTTTGTACATGGTTAATAAATTAACTTGACTGGTGTGATCAATTTCGTAGCATTTCTTGGTGAATGCGAGGGAAACACCCACGGATTTCTCAGGCCTATCGACTTGGAGAGTCATTGTGCCACTCTTCCATTTCGTCTACAGGCAGGGTTTTGTCCTATCTTGACTGAAGGATACCTCAGGAAATCTGGTAAGGTAGCCATGCTCGCCTCAATGAGATTTCCAGTTCCTTGACTCAGTTAGGGTTCTGCAACATTTGTTGAGTTTAATTTTCTCATACGCTGAAACGTTATATTGAGATACGGATGATTAATAGGATGAGAGTCACGAATCGCCTTGGCGTGGCCTTTTCCCGATTCTGTTCGTGGTCTTCTCCTTCAGCACAACTTTGTCAGTTAAACCTACAGGTATGGAGGCGGAATTAACCTGTAGCTTTCGTTTCTGATGCATTAATTTAAATTCTACTATAATATATCTGGGTTCAACTACCTACAGGGTTTCGCAAACCTTGTCTTACCCATTTTTGTTTATCTACAGTGATTGCTCAAGCTAACGAAGTCCGGTCCTCCAATCAACAGGTAAACGCTCGGAATTCTTCCCTATACCATTTATCACATAATTGTCTGATCTAGATGGTTAAAATTCCCTTTTTAATTTCTAATACCGGTCTATTTGCATTTACAAGTTTGACCAAACCCTAAGTGTTGCCCCTCGTGTCTTCGAGTTCGATCCGGCATTTAACTCGATTCTAACTGCACTTGCAAGTACCCTGGTCAGTAAATAGATAGAAGTCGTGGCTTCAAGGGGCTTGCATAGAAACATAGTTTGTTAACAGAGTTATTCTGCTAGGATTCTACTCCCATTCTTTCCTAGCTTGCTTTGCAGAGCTTAGGTTGTACTTAAGCAGTTCTTCCTAGGCACGGTTTTTAGTTATAAACAATGGGTCTGGATGATTTTTCAAGTTGTATAAATGATTAAATTATGCGCGGCCATCCTCATGGCTGATGCATTTCATTATACCAGTTTTAACTTAACGGAATACTCCGATCATAATATTGTTTATTCAAGATTCTTTTCCCTAGCTCCTTTTAATGTAACACATGTCATGCAGAAAAGTTTATAGTAGTTATGCATCTCTTTCTCATTGTGGTTATAGTAATAGTCCTTACTATTTTCTTTTCATCTGGCTTGTCTATTGACTGCTCCCATCGGAATAATATTATTGTCTTACATATGAATACTTTGGGAATTCCTCCTATGTGGGTTCGATTTTTCGGGAGCACTCTAGTCTGGCGTTTTCTTGCTGTAGAGTGATTATTTTGTACAGATTGATGGTGCGCAATTTGTAAATGTGTATGGTTACTAATATCCAAATAGTTATATGATTTTATCATTGTATCCTCCGTCATTATATGCACTGAAGTTTTTTTATACATTTATATATGTTTTTCGACTTATGAGTTGTCGAATTTGTTCTACAAGAAGACCTCTCTGCACTTCTCGAGTTATATCAGAGGGTATAATTAATATATTTCACTGCTATTCTGGTTATTAAGAAAGATGTTCAGTTTACATTTTCTTGTTTTTCTCCTAGGGCTAGCGACGCCAGTCTGCCAACTAAGGACAGAGTATAGTTTTATTT
Organism: Pinus albicaulis; assembly: GCA_034641835.2. Taxonomy (NCBI): domain Eukaryota; kingdom Viridiplantae; phylum Streptophyta; class Pinopsida; order Pinales; family Pinaceae; genus Pinus; species Pinus albicaulis. Next base: position 1,447,479,039 of record CM076580.1, read on the forward strand.
AATAATTGAACAGGAGCAGGGTAGGGCTTACGACCCAGACCCAGCCCCCACAAGTTCTGTTTGGGCTTAGCTCGAGGCTACAACCGTCACACTAATATTGTGTAAGGCTCAATATTCCTAATCTTTCAGCTGCCTGCATAATAGTCGCCTCTTTATATCTAATCCAGATCCAAAGTTCACTTTAGCTCTACATTCTTTTTCAATGTGCTACAACTTCTAATTTACCTCTCCACCCTATTATTCAAATTCACAGAGTTCTTTTCTTGTAACAGAATACACAGAATTTTCAGTTCAGTTCATACTGTAAACTCTTAAATTAATAGGGAAAGTAATTCTGTTCTAACGAAATTATAGTGTTACTTCACTTGCACTTTTACGGAAATTAAATAGTTAATTCAAGCTATTACGGAAACCTTTTCAGAAATCATACTGGTATTTTATTTCCAGGTTAGCTAGTAGCTACTTGTCTTTTCACAGAAAACACATACATTACTACCCAGCACAAAAAAATTTATTATTAGAACGACCTTTATTCTGTAGGAATCATAAACAGTCTAAGTTCCTTTAGCAATTTAATAACAACAGATAATAGACAGTTAACCTGTAATTTACAGAGTTCCAGCTTCTAGATACTTATCTGATTATGAACAAAATCCCTTTTCAAAATGTGGTCCTCCCAACCATCAAGAGAGGCGATGACATCCTCCTCTTGCCCCCGAGCTCCAGAATTTGGATAATGCCACGGGTAACAGTGGATAACCTACTTCTGTTCTGACCTCAGGATGGCCAATCCAGTCACCAGGCAAATATTCTGGCTCATAATGGTTGCAGAAGCTATTTTCAACTGGTTTTCCACCCAGCTCTAGAAAATACTTCACCCTTAGCTCCAAACTAAACAAAACCCCGACCCCTCTCCTAGGATTCCTTTTTATCCCAGAGGGTAGGTAACTTTTTTTCCAACTATTCCCAACCACCTCCTATTATTAGAAACCTCACCAACAGTTTAAGAAGTTTTTCCTTTTCATTTCCTGTTTCACTTGTTAACTCAATAAATAAATAAATAATACTTTTGTGTCGTGAACAATTATAACTAAGTTTTTCTTGTCTAGAACAATAAAAGAAAATAAAATAAAAAGAATAATTAAGCCAATAGTCTTTTAACTTGTTTTAACTAGTTTATCTCTTAATGAGATTGTCACAGCTTCCCCCCCTGGAAGTAACACCGTCCTCGGTGTTTCAGCCCTTCTCTGCAAAGAGTTTCGGGTATGCTTCCTGCATGAATTTTTCTTCCTCCCAAGTAGCTTCTTCCGATCCAAAGTGCTTCCACTGCACTTTCACCTGGATAACTACTCTTTTGCGGAGTTCAATTTCTCTCCGATCAATTATGCGTAATGCCTCGACCAGAAACTCTCCGTTCGGTTCTACCTGAAAATAACACAAAATGATTGCAAATCAGTACATTTAAATATATTCAAGCTTCAATCTAGGATTATTCTTATCCTTCTTCCTACTTGAATATTCTGCCAAAGAATTACATGTTTCTCATCATGTACATATCGCTTCAATAAGGATACACGAAATACATTATGCACTTGAATGTGACTAGGCAATGCCAATCTGTAGGCTACTGGTCCCACTCTTTCCAAAATTTCGAAAGGGCCGCAGTACCGAGGAGCCAGTTTAGCACAAGAGGTCCACCTCATAGTACTTCTTTTAGGCTTAATTCTTACATATACATGGTCTCCTATCCTGAATTCTCGGTAGGATATTTTTCTGTCTGCATAAACCTTTTTCCTATCTTGCGCAGCCTTCAAATTATGCCTTATTATTTTTACCTTTTCCTCCATTTCAGCCAACATTTCTAGTCCCAACAGTAATTTTGTTTCGGGACTGCTCCATTTTATAGGCGTGCGACATTGCCTACCATATAATGCTTCAAAGGGGCTCATTTTCAGAGACTCGTGATACCCATTGTTGTACGCAAATTCCACCAGGTGAAAGTAATATTCCCACTTGGTGGGTTGCTGCATCACATACATCCGCAGGATGTCTTCCAGAATTTGATTTACCCGCTCTATCTGCCCATCCATCTGAGGATGGTAGGAAGTACTAAAATGTATCTGGGTTCCTAATCTAAAAAATAAAGTTTTCCAAAAAGCAGATGTAAACTTAACATCCCGATCTAAAATCACAGTTTTAGGTATGCCATGCAACCTAAAGATCTCCTTCATAAATATATTCACAAGTTCTACCATATTGTAGGTAGATTGCACATGTATTAAATGGGTAGATTTACTTAATCCTTCCACCACTACCATAATAGAATCATTCTGCTTCCTTGTTCGCGGTAACCCTGTGATAAAATCTAAGGAGATAACTTCCCATTTCCATTCAGGAATGGGTATGGGCTGCAATAGCCCAGTAGGATGCTGATGCTCTGCTTTAACCTGCTGACATTCCAAACCTTTTCTTAAATATTCTGCAATGTCCTTACGCATACCTGGCCAATAATAAACTTTCCTTATTGCTATAAGCATCTTCTGATATCCGAGATGGCCAACGTAATTGCTGCGGTGAAATTCATTCAGGATTAACTCTTTAAGATTGGTGCAGTTAGGCACATATATCTTTCCACGGAAGGTCAACACCTGTTCTTCATTCTTTCCAAACTCTGTTGCTTTTTCATGCTTCTTATCATTCTCCATTTGCTACCACAGAAATTTATATTCTAGGTCTCTTTGAGATTCTTCCTTTAATTGTTTCAATAGTTGGCTTTCCAATTGGTTAAAGTATAGAGCAAACAGACTGTGCAATTTCTGGCTTAACACGTTGGCAATTCTATTTTATTTTCCTTTAACATGTTGAATGTCCATGTTGAATTCACTCAGTAATGCATTCCACCTCGCCTGTCTAGAGTTTAAGTCTGCTTGCTTAAAATAGTTAGTCAGGCTGCTATGGTCTGTTTTAAGCACAAATATTTTACCCAACAGATAATGCCTCCATACTTAGAGAGCTTGAACTAATGCTGTAAGCTCCAAATCATAAGTAGAATATTTATGTTCATGTTCCTTCAGCTTCCTTGATTCCTAGGCTATCACTTTACCCTCTTGAGTTAGTACTGCTCCAACTCCTTCTTTACTGGCATCCGTACAGACCTCATAGTATTTTTCCGAGTCAGCTACCTTCAGTATTGGAGCTGTAGTTAGAAATTGTTTCAGTTTTTAGAAGCTGTCCTGGCATTCTTTTGTCCATCTAAAAAGCTTGCCCTTCCTCTGCAAAGATGTGATGGGAAAAGAAATTTTGGAGAACCCTTCTATAAATCTTCTATAATACCCAGCTAGACCCATAAATGATCTAAAATCTGCCACATTCTGAGGTACTTGCCATTCCATGATGGCTTTGATATTTTCGGGATCAACAACTATCCATTCAGTTGTTATGACATGTCCCAAGTATTGGATTTCTGTTTTAAAGAAATCGCACTTGCTGAATTTAGCATAAAGCTGGTGTTTCCTTAGTGTTTCCAATACTATCCACAAATTATCCTTATGCTCTGCCTCACTTTTAGAATACACCAGTATGTCGTCAATAAAGATGAGCACAAAATTATCTAAGAACTGATGTAAAATGCCATTCATCAACCTCATAAAGGTTGCTGGTGCATTTGTTAATCCAAGGGGCAGCACAACAAATTCATAATGACCATATCGAGTGCGGAAAGCTCTTTTGCAAATATCTTCATCTTTAATCCGAATTTGGTGATATACGAATCTTAAATCTATCTTGGAGAATACTTTAACCCCTCTTACCTAGTCGAAAAAATCATCGATTCTTGGTAAGGGGTATTTGTTTTTTACAGTCAGCTTATTAAGCTACTTGTAATCCATACACATTCGTAATGTCCCGTCTTTCTTCTTAACGAAAAGAACTGGTGCTCCCCACGGTGACACACTTGGGCGGATATAGCCCTTGTATAGCAATTCTTGTAACTGTATCTTCAATTCTGTTAACTCCGACACACTCATTCTATAGGGAGCTTTTGACACCGATGAAGCTCCCGGTAGAAATTCAATAGTAAAATCAATATCTCTTTTGGGTGGTAATCCAGGAATTTTTTCTGGAAATACGTCCAAAAATTCCTGCACTACAGGAATATCTTTCAACATTGGGGCTTTTCCCTTAGAATCTGTGTATCCTACTTGTATTGCATACAACTGGCATCCTTTTCTGAAACACTTACCCATCTGGGATGCTGTTATTGGTCGTAATTGTATCGGATTTTTAATTCCTTGAATCTCTTTCCGTGTATCGTCTTGTAATCTGAAAGAGATGATCTTTTCTTTACAGTCCACTAATGTCCAATGTCTTTCCAAGAAATCCATTCCCAATAAAACATCATAAGACCCCAGTGGAAAGATATTTAAATCCACCTCTAACTGTTTTCCTTCCACTTCCAGCACACAGTTAGGAACTTTCGTTGTTATCTTGCGTTTCACCCCAGTGGCTAGCTATACTAGCCATGAATTCCTAAATTTATGTTCTTTTAATTTACATATTTCTACTAACTTGGGACTGATGTAACTCAAAATTGCTCTATGATCAACCAGAATTGAAATAGGTTTGGTTATTAATGTACCTTCAAGTTCGATCATCGTAGGCTAAAATTCAGCCTGTCGATATTCCAGGGTTGCATTCATGCGAGGTACGCTACGCGCCACGTCCCCTACTGTAGATGCCTCCTCCAAATTTGCTACAATTTCACTTTTATTCCATCTGGGACAGTTCTTATAATAATGAGCTTCCCCGCAGCCCCAACATTGTAGGGGAGGTTTAGAATTCTGCCCTTGCTCTAGCTTGCTTGATGCCTCTGTGGGCTTCTCCTCAGCTGGCCACTTGATTCTTTGATGGTTTTTTCCAAACTGCTTGCTTATTGAGTTTCGTGCTACATTCTTAAAGTTGTTGTTTTTACTTCCCTTAAATGTAGAGTTACTTTTCTGACCTTTCTTCGGCTGCTAGATCTTTCCTACATCACCCTTGGTTTTACTTTGCTGATAGCACAATCACGCTTTTCAGATAGCCTCATCCATAGTCTGGGGGTTAACGAATTCTATCCGCTCTCTCATATGAGTAGGTAAACTGCTTAAAAATCTCTATACCTTGGCCTTCTCTTCTTAGAGATAAGGTACGTATCGCAGCAGAGAAGTGAATTTTGTAACATAATCATCCATGGTCATTTTTCCCATCTGAAGATCATGGAATTCCTTCGCTTTGTCGTCATAAAATCTTTCTGTCAGGTATTTATCTTTAAATTACTACTGGAATAGTTCCCATGTGATGTCGCATTTATCAATGGCACGTACATTCTTCACCTCTTCCCACCACAAGGTGGCTTTTTCCCGTAACTAGTATATAGCCAATCTGGCCTTCAAATTGCTGTTGTATTCATAGACCTGGAAATACTTGTTTATATTTATTAACCAGGCTTCAACCACCTCTTCTGCTTCACCGTCAAATGTCAGTTGCTTAATCTTACAAAATTCCCCCTGCAGTTCCACTTTTCGTCTTTTAAGGTCTTGCTGGCCGGACAAATTGCCCGACTCCGCCTCATTATAATTCCTATTTTTACTCCTCTGGGAGAGGCTCTTTTCAGTTCTTCCATCAGTATTGTTCCAAGTTTGCTGGTCCTCTGGCTCTGTTGATAACTCTTTCTCAGCACTAGGGTATCTTGTCCCCTAATTTTGTCTATCTGACAAACTTTTCAGGATCCTCTCTTGATCCTATAACAACATCTCATTGTCCCTCTAGACTCTTATCATTTCTTCCTGAAGTTGTTGTACCGTATTTAATAGAAATTTAGTTTGCTGTCGCTGCTCCTCAAGCAATCGGCTAGTCTTTTGATGCTGCTCCATAGTTAATTGAACCCACATTTCCGGGTTCAAAACATTGGGGGATTGAGTCCCCTTAGGTTGTAATTGGGTTGCCATCGCTCTTGCTTCCCCTTTGTGCACTAATCATAAGCACACTGTTAGCAGACCCTTAAGATCCTAGTGTAGCAACTTGGCTCCAATACCACTTGTCACATTCACGCACAAATAATTTTCATACAGTAACAAAAAAATTAATCGTTACACCTAATATTACCACACGGCAATAATTCGGATAAAAACATGCCATACAACCCACTTATTATTCCGCCGGTATGACATAACATTATTGCAACCATAATCAAACTTTTCATAAACATATATTTTAAGTCTTACGTTTTGTTTTAAATTCCACATGGCATGAAGTATATGTAATCATGGTTGTGAAGTTAGCACTTCTCATTTAATATATATTGGTACGGGAATTGTGTGTAAGACTTACCTTTTGGCTGTCTCGATTTCTCTGTGGCTTTACTCTTTGGATTCCTGTATCATAAAATCCTTAATCATCCAGTCCTGTTGGCTGTTGGCCTTGCCACTTGGCACACAATTCTTTTGCCAAGACGTGTGCCTCAACTTCTCTGTGATCGTTGTACAGGGTTAATAAATTAACTTGACAGGTGTAATCAATTTCGTAGCATTTCTCGTTGAATGCGAGGGAAACACCCGCGGATTTCTCAGGCCTATCGACCTGGAGAGTCATTGTGTCACTCTTCCATTTCATTTGCAGGCATGGTTTCATCCTAGCTTGACTGAAGGATACCTCGGGAAATCTGGTAAGGTAGCCATGCTCGCCTCACCAATATTTCTAGTTCCTTGACTCAGTTAGGGTTCTGAAACATTTTCTGGGTTTAATTTTCTCATACACTAAAATGTTATCCTGAGATACAGATGATTAACAGGTTGAGAGTCATGGCCCGCCTTGGTGCCACCTTTTCCCGATTCCATTCGTGGTCTTCTCCTTCAGCACAACTTCGTCGGTTAAACCTATAGGTATGGAGGTGAACTTAACATGTAGTTTTCGTTTCTGATGCATTAATTTAAATTTTACTATAATATATATATCTGGGTTCAACTTCCTACAGGGTTTTTCCAACCCTATCTTACCCATTTTTGTTTATCTACAGGGATTGCTCAAGCTAAGGAATTCTGGTCCTCCAATCAACAGGTAAACGCTCATAATTCTTCCTTATCCCATTTATCACATAATCGTCTGATCTAGATGGTTAAAATTCCGTTTTTAATTTCCCATACAGGTCTATTTGCGTTTACAGGTTTGACCAAACCCTAAGTGTTGCCCCTCGTGTCTTCGAGTTCGATCCGTCATTTAACTCGATTCCAACTGCACTTGCAGGTACCTTGGTCAGTAAATAGATAGAAGTTGTGGCTTCAACAGGCTTGCATAGAAACATAGCTTGTTAACAGAGTTATTTTGCTAGGATTCTAATCCCGTTCTTTCTTAGCTTGCTTTGCAGAGCTTAGGTTGTACTTGAGCAGTTCTTCCTAGGCATGGTTTTCAGTTATAAACAATGGGTTCGGATGATTTTTCAAGTTGTATAAATGATTATCTTATGGGCGGCCATCCTCATGGTTGATGCATTTCATTATAACAGTTTTAACTTAACAGAATACTCCGCTCAGAATACTGTTTATTCGAGATTCTTTTCGCTAGCTCCTTTTAATGTAACGCCTGTCACGCAGAAAAGTTTACAGTAGTTATGCATCTCTTTCTCGTTGTGGTTATAGTCATAGTCCTTACTATTTTCTTTTCGTTTGGCTTGTCTGCGGACTACTTCCACCGAAATAATATTATTGTCTTACATATGAATACTTTGGGAATTCCTCCTATGTGTGTTCGGTTTTTCGGGAGCACTCTAGTCTGGCGTTTTCTTGCTGTAGAGTGATGATTTTGTACAGATTACTGGTGCGCAATTTGTAAATGTATATGGTTACAAATATCCAAATAGTTATATGCTTTTATCATTGTATCCTTCGTCATTATATGCACTGAAGTTTTTGTATACGTTTATATATGTTTTTCGACTTATGAGTTGTCGAATTTGTTCTACAAGAAAACCTCTTTGCACTTCTTGAGTTATATCAGAGGGTATGATTAATATATTTCACTGCTATTCTGGTTATTAAGGAAGATGTTCGGTTTATGTTTTCTTATTTTTCTCCTAGGGCCAACGGCGCCAGTCCATCGACTAAGGACTGAGCATAGTTTTATTTAATAATTGAACAGGAGCAGGGTAGGGCTTACGACCCAGACCCAGCCCCCACATGTTTTGTTTGGGCTTAGCTCGAGGCTACAACTATCACACTAATACTACGTAAGGTTCAATATTCCTGATCTTTCGGTTGCCTGCATAACATTCACCTCTTTATATCTAATCCAGATCCAGAGTTCACTTTAACTCTACGTTCTTTTTCAATGTGCTACAAATTCTAATTTACCTCTCCACCCTATTATTCAAATTCACAGAGTTCTTTTCTTGTAACAGAATACACAGAATTTTTAGTTCAGTTCGTACTGTAAACTCTTAAATTAATAGGGAAAGTAATTTTTTTCTAACGAAATTCTAGTGTTACTTCACTTGCACTTTTACAGAAATTAAATAGATAATTCAAGCGGTTACGGAAACCTTTTCCCAAATCATACTAGTATTTTCTTTCCAGGTTAGCTAGTAGCTGCCTGTCTTTTCACAGAAAACACATACATTACTACCCAGCACAAAAAACTTTATTATTAGAATGGCCTTTATTCTGTAGGAATCATAAACAGTCTAAGTTCCTTTAGCAATATAATAGCAATAGATAATAGACAGTTAACCTGTAATTTACAGAGTTCCATATTCTAGATACTTATCTGATTAGGAACAAAATACCTTTTCAGACTATGGTCCTCCCAACCATCAAGAGAGGCAATGACGTCCTCTTCTTCCCCCTGAGCTCCATAATTTGGACAGTGCCATGGGTAACAGTGGATAATCTACTTCTGTTGTGACCTCAGGATGGCCAATCGAGTCACTAGGAATATATTCTGGCTCATGAGGGTTGCAGAAGCTATTTTCAACTCGTTTTCCACCCAACTCTAGAAAATACTTCACCCTCAGCTCCAAACTGCACAGAACCCCTACCCCTCTCTTGGGATTCCTTTTTATCCCAGACGGTAGGTAACTATTTTTCCAACTGTTCCCAACCACCTCCTACTCTTAGAAACCTCACCAACACTTTAAGGGGTTTTTCCTTTTCATTTCTTGTTTCACTTGTTAACTTAGTAACAAAATAAATAATACTTTTCTGCCATGAACAATTACAACTAAGTTTTCCTTGTCCAGAACAATAAAAGAAAATAAAATAAAAAGAATAATTAAGCCAATAGTCTTTTAACTAGTTGTAACTAGTTTATCTCTTAATGAGGCTGTCACATAATCCTTTAGTATAAATCTACTATGTATTAATTTACCAAGATTTCTGCTCTAATTTTAATTCGGGCCCAGCACAAGTGGGCTCTAATTTAAAAAAAAAACAGTAATTTTTAAATAGAAAAAAATTAAATTAAAAATAATAATAATAATAATAATAAAATTGCATTAAAAAAATTTTGAGAAAAAGAAAAAAACAATAATATCTGAATTTATATTAAAAAAAACTCATATTAAAAAAAACAACTGACATTTTTGAAAAAAGGAAAAAAAAACAATTTCTAAATTTACAATATAGAAATTTCATATTAAAAAACAACAGTGGTTGAAAACAATAAGCTTATAAAAAAATAGTATTTATAAATAAGTTTCTTATTAAAATGAAATGTTTTTTCACTTTCTACTTTTTCGGAAGAGCCAAAAATACATACTCTTTCCTCTCACAATTATTTTGGCATGACTCTCCAACAATTATTGGCCCCTATATACCCTTTTTGTTAATCATTATGAGTAAGATTAAACTCTTCAATATTGTAACCACTGCTTTACCGGTAACAAATGATTAACTCTCATTAGTTAAGAGTTAAATTATGATTAATTGTTTTATCTGCTAAGTGAATATTTGAACAAATCAATTTTTGGATATTAAATAAAAAGTTACTGTGAAATTAGTTTTCTGAGTAAATATGATGGTAAAAGTAAAATCAAGAACTGGAGTTAGTTCAACAGAAAAACTGTCCCACAGTTACCCAGAAGGGAAAAACTCTGGAATAAAGGAGGATTTCCAAGGGAGTTTGGGGGTTCTTTTTTTTTTCCTGGAAAATGGAAGAAAGGGAAGACACTCTGTTTTGACTGAAAATAGAGAAAAATGTTCACTGGGTTGGAGAGTGAGACCGGATTGTCTAAGTTCTCCCCAGAATTATACCCCACTAGAGTTGGAGAGTGGACCGGATAGTCCCGAATCTCTCCTCCAGAACTATGTAGGATGCTCTAGACTTGAAGCTCGGGGGAGAGTGGTGGGACGTAATCGCCCAGCTCGTGGAAGGGAGGAAACGAGTACCATCAGTTGAATCGAATTTAAAGTAAGTAAGACTCTGTTAATCTTTGTCTTCTGCAAGGTAGGGAAGGAACTGTTAATTCGGCTATTCTACAATACCATTATGAAACAGCTGTGTAAAAAAAAAGATTGTTTTGTTTTCTGTCTACTGGTCTTGCTAGATTAACGAATAAACTGTTAGATGATTACCCTAGAAATTATTTATTTTGTTGCTGGGATGATAACTCATTAAGCAGGAAATATTAGGAAAAGAGTCTGAAAATATTTACTGAAAACACCGTTAACCCCAAGCCGGAGGTTCAGAGCCTGAGATTGGTCGTCTTTTCTCCTATGATACTTACACGGACGATGGGCGGTCCAGACGCCATACAAAGGACAAGAAACTTCTTTTGAATAGGAAATTTATGGACAAGATCTAGAGATCAAAAATTCCAAATAACCATTGTAAACAGTATGGCAAACAATAGTTCAACCCAAGAGATAAGTCGATACATAGAAAACAGTAAATCTGAAATTATCAACTGTAGAAAACGAGCATTGAAAAATTCGACCTTAAGCCAGGTAGTAGTAAACGGAAAGACGCATATAAACATTTCCTTTGCAGTCCATTTATAACACAGTATTCAAAATCTGAGACGCAAATAACTGTAAAATACCACGAAGCATGTATTTAAACAACTGGACTTTAGTGAATGAAAATATAGAAGCAGCAGAGTAAATCTCCATACAAAACCCCAGACTGTAATAGGTACAAAGAAATAGAGATGAAAACGACTGTATAATGGGTAGGAATGTTTTCCATAAAAGACAGCTAAAGCACATAGAGAAACCCCTTAGACTGGGGAAATGTATTTATACATATAGGGGCGCCGGCGAAAACAGACCCGGCCTTAAATTTCCTAAAGCAACACATTCGGAGTTCTGTCCAAAATCAAGAAGAACTGAAAACCTTGAAACAGAACTGAAACCCTCGAGGGAACTTGCCATATTCCTTCGGCCTGAGGCCGTGGATCGTGGCAACCTGAACAAACACAATCGACAGGGTTTCAGACTCTACCCTGTGTATATCGCATTTCGAACAGATGAAAAATAGCTCTCTGTCAACATTCATGTGTACCTGTAGGTCACGCTGTGAACCGGGCTGAATAGCCATTTGAATGCAGGAGGAACCGAGGCATCTCAGGCGCATGACCGGAGCATCGGCTGAGCCTATCCACACAGGGAACCACGTTAGATTATGAACTTAGGCCGCAAGAAAAAGAAATAGGTAAAACATCAATGCAAGAGAAAGAATACCTAGATTTGCTTGAGAGCATTTGCACTGATAACTAACTGACTTCTCGTCGCCAGCAACCCAAACAACTTGAAAATGAGTAAACTGTGAAAGAGACAGACCTCGCAGGAGGTGCGGCATTCCAAGGTTAAACTGTGTACAAACCCTAATACAAAAGGGGAAAAACATTATCAACTGGCCGAGTTCCAGATCCAACTCTGGAAAAGAAAGAATTCCGCTTAAACTCTGCAGTAGGAAAAAAAAACAAAGGCATACCACATACCTGTGTCCAAGGGAAAGAGCGAATGGGTCACTCTGTGTCAATTTCGACGGATGCAAGCAGAGCCATACTCATCCTCTGTTGCCGCAGCCTGACCACCTCCAGAACCCTCGGCGAAAATGAAAGAATGAATGGCCAGACGGTTATGACCCAAGGTCATAGCAAACCCTAACCCTTTTGCACCGTAGGATCGAGTTACATCGACGGACGATTCTTATGCCACGTTGGAATGGGTTATAGTTGTAAATTATCCATTTTAAATGCCACACAATCTCCCATCAAATTCGAGAAACTACATTGTATAGAGAGTTATGGTATTCAATAGGGTTGGGCACAGTAACGTTAATCAAAGTCCGGAAGGACATAGAAAATCAGTAGAGATATTAATCGACAGAACCGGATTCGTAGCACGAAACAAATCCGGAACCACAGAATTTAATCAATGTAACACATATGAAATCTGACAAGTACCGTAGATCAGAAAAGTATAATATTATTATTATTTTCATGGTAATAACATAGTTTTCAATCCAAAATTGTAATATGGTAAATGTTTTTTTTATTCTCTTAGTGATGACTGTGACAAGTGGTATCAGAGCGGCGTTACAACGCTGGGCTCTATTGGATCAACTGACGTTACAAATTGTATGATTTCATGTAAGACAGATAACTGATGGAACGACAACCAAGACGGACACCTTCACAACAGCAACAGCGAAATGTAGGGGAAATTCAAACTCCACTAGAAGGAAACCCCGAAATGTGGGTTCAGCTGGGTATAGAGCAGCATCAGCGATCCAACCGACTGATTGAAGAGCAGCAACATCAGACCCGCATTCTGTTACACACAGTACAACAGTTACAGGAAGAGATGGAGAGAGTACGCAAGGAGAATGCGAGGATGATGCAGGATCAAGAGAGGATCTTGAAGAGCCTCTCTGATAAACAAAATCAAAGGGTCGAAAAACCCAGTGCTGACAGAGAATTCCAAGAAAGAAACGAACAACAATCAGAGGAACAGGATACTGGTCGAAGGGAAAGAAGTGTGTCTCAGTGAAGTCACCCAAACATAAATTTTAATGAGGCTGAATCTGAGAACGAAACTGAACGAAAGGTAAACAAAAAGCAGAGGGTGGAGCTGCACGGAGAATTCAGAAAAATAAAGCCACCTACGTTCGATGGCGAAAAAGAGGAAGTAGCCGAGGCATGGTTGATTAATATGAAAAAATATTTCCAAGTGTATGATTATGACAGTGGTCTTAAAGCACGGCTAGCCATCTATCAGCTAAAAGACAAAGCCACCTTATGGTGGGAAGAAGTGAAGAATGTGCGCGGAATAGAAGATCAAGATGTGACATGGGAAAAGTTTCAACAGTACTTCAAGGACAAGTATTTGACTGAGCGTTTTTATGATGAAAAGGCTCGAGAATTCCATGAATTAAGGCTAGGACAACAGACCATGGATGAGTTCATCGCCAAGTTTACATCATTACTGCGCTATGTACCCTATCTAAGGGAGGAGAAAGCTAAAGTTCAAAGATTTCTGAGCAGTCTACCTGTCCACATGAAAAAACGCATTGAGTTTGAAACTCCTAAGACAATGGATGAGGCTGTTAGAAAGGCAAGGCTGTGTTATCAGCAAGCGAAAAACAAGATAGACCAGGGAAAAGGATGGAAAACAAAGAAGGACAACAGAAACAATGCTAGGTTCAAGAAAGGAAAAATTAGCAATTTCAGAGGTACCGCCAGAACCTCAATCAACAAGCAATTCGGTAGGAATCATCAGCGGATTAAATGGCCTGGAGAAGACAAAACGGTGGAAGCTTCCAGTAAACCTGAACAGCCGCAAAACCAGAGGCCACCACTGCAGTGTTGGGGCTGCGGGGCAGCACACTACTACCGAGATTGCCCACAGCGGGGTAAAACCGATGCAGTAAATAATTTGCAGGAAACCTCTATTGTGGGAGATATTGCTCGAAATATACCCAGAATTAACGCAGCATTGGAGGACCGGCAAGCCGATTTTCAACCTACCATGATAGAACTGGAAGGTAATTTATTATCCCAAACTGTTTCTGTTTTGGTAGATCCGGGAGCCAGTTTAAGTTACATAAGTCCTAAATTAGTAGAAAAATGTAAATTTCCAAGTCAGAAGTTTAAAAAGACATGGTTGGTCAAGTTAGCTACAGGGGCTAAACGAAACGTTGTTGCCAAAATACCAGACTGTGCACTGCAAATCGGTGGACAGCAGCTAGTAGTGGACTTAAATATTCTGCCTTTGGGATCTTATGATGTACTGTTGGGTATGGATTGGTTGGAAAAGCACTGGACTCTTATAGACTGTAAGGAGAAGGTAGTTTATTACAGGGATCATAATGGTGTTCACCAAGAGATTCAAGGAGTAAGGAATCCTATACATTTGCGCGCAATTACAGCTTCCCAAATGGGAAAATGCATCAGAAAGGGATGCCAACTGTACGCTATACAAGTGGGATTATCTGAGTCTAAGAGTAAAACAGCTGTATTGGAAAGTATACCTGTAATACAGGAATTTAAGGATGTATTTCCTGAAGAAGTGCCAGGATTACCCCCAAAAAGAGAAATTGACTTTACAATAGAATTGCTGCCGGGAGCATCACCAATCTCGCGAACTCCCTATCGTATGAGTGTGCCAGAATTGACTGAGCTGAAAATGCAGCTTCATGAATTATTGGATAAGGGATACATACGGCCCAGTGTGTCCCCCTGGGGAGCACCTGTATTATTCGTTAGGAAAAAGGATGGAACCATGCGCATGTGCATGGATTATCGACAGTTAAATAAGCTGATTGTTAAGAACAGGTACCCCCTACCCCGTATTGATGACCTGTTTGATCAGGTAAGGGGAGCTACTGTGTTCTCAAAGATTGATTTGTGGTCTGGTTATCATCAGATCAGAATTAAGGATGAAGATATACACAAAACTGCTTTTCGCACAATGTACGACCACTATGAATTCGTGGTATTACCTTTTGGTCTAACTAATGCACCAGCCACTTTCATGAGACTGATGCATAGTGTTTTTCACCCCTATCTGGACAATTTCGTGCTAATCTTTATTGATTACATACTGATTTATTCAAAGAATGCGAAGGAACACAGAGAGCATCTGCAAATGGTACTGGAATTGTTAAGGAAGCATCAGCTATATGCAAAGTTCAGTAAATGCGATTTCTTCAAAGAAGAAATACAGTATCTTGGACATGTAATATCTAAGAAGGGTATAGCGGTAGACCTGGAGAAAATAAAAACTATCATGGAATGGAAGGTGCCACAGAGTGTGGCAGATATTAGATCGTTTATGGGCCTTGCCGGCTATTATCGGCGATTTATAAAAGGATTTTCGAAGATAGCCTTCCCCATTACTTCTTTACAAAGAAAAGGGAAAATTTTCAAATGGACAAAAGAATGTCAGGAGAGTTTCGAAATATTGAAGCAGTTATTGACAACAGCACCTGTGTTAAGTGTAGCAGATCCGGATAAGGAATTCGAGGTTTGTACAGACGCATGCAAGGAAGGAGTTGGGGCAGTATTATCACAGGAAGGGAAGGTGGTTGCATACGAATCCCTCAAGCTAAAAGATCATGAGCAGCGATATTCAGCTTACGATTTGGAGCTGACCGCAGTTGTGCACGCTCTCCGAGTATGGAGGCAATATTTACTGGGAAAGAGATTTGTATTGAAAACTGATCATAGTAGTTTAACCAACTATTTTAAACAAGCTGATTTAAACTCCCGACAAGCAAGATGGAATGCTTTCCTGAGTGAGTTTGATATAGATTTGCAGCATGTAAAAGGTAAAGAGAACAGGGTGGCAGATGCATTGAGCAGAAAATTGCACGGTGTTTATGAGTTATATGTTAATCAAATTGAGACCAGATTTCGGGATCAAATCAGAATGGAAGCAGACAAGGATCCTGAATATAAATATTTGTGGCAGCAAACACAAGCACCTGAAGGCCAAGATGGACATGGAGAGTACGAGATCAACCAGGATGGATTGCTGGTTTTCAAGAAAAGGATAGTTATTCCAAACCGAATGGAATTAAAAACCATGATACTGGATGAATATCATAGAAGCAATTATGCGAGACACCCGGGATATCAAAAGATGCTGACGGCTATAAGGAAGGACTATTGCTGGCCAGGTATGAGGAAGGATATTGCAAGATATCTAGCCAAGTGTTTAGAATGCCAGCAAGTAAAAGTAGAACATAGGCACCGAGCAGGCTTAATGCAGCCTATACCCATTCCCGAATGGAAATGGGAGGTGATTTCATTGGATTTTATCACCGGATTACCAAAATCAAAATGAGGTAATGATTCCATAATGGTAGTTGTGGATAGGCTAAGTAAGTCAGCACATTTCATACCTGTCCAATCCACCTATAAGACAGTGCAGATAGCAGATTTATTTATGCGTGAAATTTTCAGACTGCATGGCATTCCTAAAACCGTTATCTCAGACAGAGATGTAAAATTTACATCAGCTTTCTGGAAAACGCTGTTTACCGGATTAGTAACGCAGGTACATTTTAGTACTGCGTATCACCCGCAAATGGATGGTCAAACCGAACGAGTAAATCAAATACTGGAAGACATGCTAAGAATGTATGTCATGCAGCAACCAGTTAAATGGGAGGAGTATCTTCACTTGATAGATTTTGCCTACAATAACGGTTACCAAGAATCGTTAAGGATGAGTCCGTTTGAGGCACTATATGGGCGGCAGTGCAGGACTCCCATTAATTGGAGCAGTCCCGAGAATAGGCTCATGCTGGGACCGGATATGCTAGCAGAAATGGAGGCAGAGGTGAAGAAGATTCGACAGAATTTGAAGGTAGCACAGGACAGGCAGAAAATGTATGCGGATAAAAAGAGGTCATATCGAGAATATGAAGTTGGAGATCATGTGTATGTCAGAATTAAACCCAAGAAGAGTACATTGAGATGGACATCGTGTGCGAAGTTGGCACCCTGATTCTGTGGTCCCTTCCAAATATTGGAAAGAATAGGACCGGTGGCATACCGTTTAGCTCTTCCCAATCACATCCGGGTGCATAACGTCTTTCATGTATCGTTATTGAAACGATATATTCATGATCCAAGACATATTATCCATTGGCAGAACATACAGGTAGTGGGTGAGCATAAGGTTAAATAGCATGAAGTTAAAAGATTTATAAGATTAATAGAAGCCTTTTTGTGTGCATGTAGAACCGGACGGAGAATTTGTGGTCGAGCCTCACAGCATAATCGACCGGAGGGAAATCATGCTCCGGAAACGAGCTATCACCTAGGTTAAAGTGCAATGGAGGCACTTCGGACCAGAGGAGGCCACCTGGGAGAACGAGGGTTTTGTCCGAAAATCATATCGTAAACTTTTTGCTAAATAAAGTGAGAACACCAGGGACGGTGTTCTCTCCCAGAGGGGGAAAACTGTAACCACTGCTTTAGCGGTAACAAATGATTAACTCTCATTAGTTAAGAGTTAAATTATGATTAATTGTTTTATCTGCTAAGTGAATATTTGAACAAATCAATTTTTGGATATTAAATAAAAAGCTACCGTGAAATTAGTTTTCTGAGTAAATATGATGGTAAAAGTAAAATCAAGAACTGGAGTTAGTTCAACAGAAAAACTGTCCCATAGTTTACCCAGAAGGGAAAAACTCTGGAATAAAGGAGGATTTCCAAGGGAGTTTGGGGGTTCTTTTTTTTTTCCTGGAAAAAGGAAGAAAGGGAAGACACTCTGTTTTGACTGAAAATAGAGAAAATTGTTCACTGGGTTGGAGAGTGAGACCGGATTGTCTAAGTTCTCCCCAGAATTATACCCCACTGGAGTTGGAGAGTGGACCGAATAGTCCCAAATCTTTCCTCCAGAACTTTGTAGGATGCTCCAGACTTGAAGCTCGGGGGAGAGTGGTGGGACGTAATCGCCCAGCTCGCGGAAGGGAGGAAACGAGTACCATCAGTTGAATCGAATTTAAAGTAAGTAAGACTCTGTTAATCTTTGTCTTCTGCAAGGTAGGGAAGGAACTGTTAATTCAGCTATTCTACAATACCATTATGAAACAACTGTGTAAAAAAAAAGATTGTTTTGTTTTCTGTCTACTGGTCTTGCTAGATTAACGAATAAACTGTTAGATGATTACCCTAGAAATTATTTATTTTTTTGCTGGGATGATAACTCGTTAAGCAGGAAATATTAGGAAAAGAGTCTGAAAATATTTACTGAAAAGACCGTTAACCCCAAGCCGGAGGTTCAGAGCCTGAGATTGGTCGTCTTTTCTCCTATGATACTTACACGGACGATGGGCGGTCTGGATGCCATACAAAGGACAAGAAACTTCTTCTGAGTAGGAAAATTATGGACAAGATCTAGAGATCAAAAATTCCAAATAACCATTGTAAACAGTATGGAAAACAATAGTTCAACCCAAGAGATAAGTCGATACATAGAAAACAGTAAATCTGAAATTATCAACTGTAGAAAACGAGCATTGAAACATTCGACCTTAAGCCAGGTAGTAGTAAACGGAAAGACGCATATAGACATTTCCTTTGCAGTCCATTTATAACACAGTATTCAAAATCCGAGACGCAAATAACTGTAAAATACCACCAAGCATGTATTTAAACAACTGGTCTTTAGTGAATGAAAATATAGAAGCTGCAGAGTAATTCTCCATACAAAACCCCAGACTGTAATAGGTACAAAGAAATAGAGATGAAAACGACTGTATAATGGGTAGGAATGTTTTCCATAAAAGACTGCTGAAGCACATAGAGAAACCCCTAAGACTGGGGAAATGTATTTATACATATAGGGGCGCAGGCGAAAATAGACCCGGCCTTAAAGTTCCTAAAGCAACACATTCGGAGTTCTGTCCAAAATCAAGAAGAACTGAAAACCTTGAAATAGAACTGAAACCCTCGAGGGAACTTGCCATATTCCGTCGGCCTGAGGCCGTGGATCGTGGAAACCTGAACAAATACAATCGACAGGGTTTCAGACTCTACCCTATGTATATCGCATTTCCAACAGATGAAAAATAGCTCTCTGTCAACATTCATGTGTACCTGTAGGTCACGCTGTGAACCGGGCCGAATAGCCATTTGAATGCAGGAGGAACCGGGGCATCTCAGGCGCATGACCGGAGCATCGGCTGAGCCTATCCACACAGGGAACCACGTTAGATTATGAACTTAGGCCGCAAGAAAAAGAAATAGGTAAAACATCAATGCGAGAGAAAGAATACCTGGATTTGCTTGAGAGCATTTGCACTGATAACTAACTGATTTCTCGTCGCCAGCAACCCAAACAACTTGAAAATGAGTAAACTGTGACAGAGACAGACCTCGCAGGAGGTGCGGCATTCCAAGGTTAAACCGTGTACAAACCCTAATACAAAAGGGGAAAAACATTATCAACTGGCCGAGTTCCAGATCCAACTCTGGAAAAAAAAGAATTCTGCTTAAACTCTGCAGTAGGAAAAAAAAACAAAGGCATACCACGTACTTGTGTCCAAGAGAAAGAGCGAATGGGTCACTCTGTGTCAATTTTGACGGATGCAAGCGGAGCCATACTCATCCTCTGTCGCCGCAGCCTGACCGCCTCCAGAACCCTCGGCGAAAATGTAAGAATGAATGGCAAGACGGTTATGACCCAGGGTCATAGCAAACCCTAACCCTTTTGCACCGTAGGATCGAGTTACATCGACGGACGATTCTTATGCCACGTTGGAATGGGTTATAATTGTAAATTATCCATTTTAAATGCCACACAATCTCCCATCAAATTCGAGAAACTACATTGTATAGAGAGTTATGGTATTCAATAGGGTTGGGCACGGTAACGTTAATCAAAGTCCGGAAGGACATAGAAAATCAGTAGAGATATTAATCTTCAGAACCAGATTCGTAGCACGGAACAAATCCGGAACCACAGAATTTAATCGATGTAACACATATGAAATCTGACAAGTACCGCAGATCAGAAAAGTATAATATTATTATTATTTTCATGGTAATAACATAGTTTTCAATCCCAAATGGTAAGATGGTAAATTTTTTTTTTATTCTCTTAGTGATGACTGTGACAAATATATCATTTTTTCTTTCTCCCTAAATTTTTATCCAAATACACTTAATATTGTTTAAAATATATTTTTAATTATAAATAAATTATTTTGCAAACAAATTCTATTATTTAGTCAAATTGTAATTTTATGTTTTTAAATTATTATTAGACATATTGTACTCCTTAGGTGTATCTTTATACTTTAGAAACAACTTCTAATATATTATTATATTTATTTTAAAAAAATAATTTGAAATGAATAATAATTTTATTTTTTTATATCTCTAAATAGGTATCCATGCTTACCATTAAAATTTCTCCCTTTATATGGAAAGGTCTAGTACATCTAGATGTCCAGTAGTTTTTACAAGTATCGTTCATGTTCCAAACACGGCCTAACTCACTGACTTGAATATTTTAGTTGAACGTACTCCGAGATTCGGTGGTATTTGCCTAACTCACTGACTTGAATATTTTAGTTGAACGTACTCCGAGATTCGGTGGTATTTGCCTAACTCACTGACTTGAATATTTTAGTTGAACGTACTCCGAGATTCGGTGGTATTAATCATTATTGACAATTCCAAAGGAAAACTGTATAGTAAGTGGAACACTATGATATCGATCTTTGTTTTCTGAAAGTAATTTGTGTCCTTAAGAATGGGTGGATAACCATCTCTCCATCTCTCTTATGGATGAAAATTGTTTGAGATTTGATGTGATATTTCTGTCGGGAAATATGGTAAATTTAAATCTTAGATATATAATTTCTAATTTTTAAAAATTAAGAAAGACTAATTAAGAATAAAATTTGAGTTATAAGAATTTCATATAATTGGTTTAAATATTATATGATAATGTATATGCAATTATTTTAATGTTATTTTATTTTTAATTAATTTATATTTTTAATAATATTTTTTTGGAAATTATATGTATGGAAATAGTTTGAGATTTGAGGTGGATATTTCTCTGAAAAAAATGGTAAATCTGAATTTTGGATAATTATGTCTTTTAGGCAATTATATGTATGGAAATTGTTTGAGATTTGATTTCGACATTTCTCAGAGGAAATATGGTAAATTTGAATTTTGAATATTTAATTTTTTAGTAAAAGTGTAGTAAAACTAGGTAAAAATAAAAATAAAAAATTTAGGATTTACAATAATTTTATATAACTATTTTAATAAAGCATATGCAATTATTTTAATGTCAATTTTTCTGCAACTTATTTGTCTCCTTAAGAATGGTTGGATAACCATCTCTTTTAGACAATTTGGAAATTGTTTGAAATTTGATCTAGATGTTTTTTAAATTTGAATTTTATATATATATATATATATATATATATATGATAAAAATGTACTAAAATCAGTTAGAATAAAGAGAAAAAAATTGAAGACTTACAATAAATTTCATGATGGTGGTGGTGGTGGTGGTGGTGGTGGTTAACGTCCACAAAGACCAATCTTTGGTCTATCGGACCTAAAGAAAAGAGTTATTTAGTTTCCATCACCATCACCATCACCATCACCATCACCACCACCACCATCATCATCATCATCATCATCATCATCATCATCATCATCATCATCATCATCATCATCATCAAATTTATTGTAAGTCTTCAATTTCTTTTCTCTTTATTCTAACTAATTTTAGTACATTTTTATTATTATATATATATTCCATTAAAGATGAATAATCCAAATAAGCATCCGAAGTTCGGTTAAAAGTCTATTTCCGCACTTAGATACATGAATGCAATAAAATAACAATAAGCCTCCTTGCGGAATAAAATGGAATCCCGATCGTTCAGAGGTTGAGTGATGTGTGGCACGACTGGGAGGATCAAGATCATGATACCGTGTCCACGTAAGATGAAAAACAATCGAGTGAGAAAAGAATCAGCAGTTGGCCACTATGTTCATGATGAGTGACCATATCATATGTGGAGTCATGCTTGCGCGATGCATGACAGAGCACCGTCTACATAGATATACAAGCCAGGCCAATATATATGAACTCTGTAATTTGGGCATAAATACCCTCTCATATTCAAAATATTCAGAATTTATTAAATTTTTGTCATAATTGGTATGTTAAATTTTCAAAATATTTAGAAATATATAATTTAGCTAAATTTTGCTAAATCGGGTTACTTATAAATGAATGGATTGTTTAACCGTTGGAAGTGCCTGAACGTATGGACTTCACGACGTCCCGTCCACGGCACGTGATGATGTTTTCGTTCAAAACCAATTAAATTTGTTTCGAAAAATTATCGTTGCGTGTATTGCATTTGGCTGCCAACCCTACTCTTAAAACATTCAGAAATTTTCAATCAACATAAGCTCAATAGAAGGTGAAAGAAATTTATCCATAACTTTAAACCTTACTCTTTAAACCACAATATGTAATTGTGTATCTCGACAGATCTAAATGGCCCAGAGTGTGATTTGAATAAAAAAATTATAATATTTCAACAGTTTAGAAGTTGCCTAAATCTTACCGACTGGCCGTTATACTACCCTCCGGCTTTGCCATCACAGGGAAGGTAATTTCTTCACGAGGACAGCTCCCATAAAAAAAAATACATAATCCTTCAAACATGAAATAACGAAAATGTGTTGTTAGGTAGCCTTATTAACTTAATAGATATTTAAGATTATTAAAGCAACATTGCATTATGGTTAAAGTTTACTTTATTAAGGGGAAAAAAATTTGAAGATATAATAATTTAGGAAAATGCTTAATTTATGAAAATAAAATATTAATAATAATAAATTATCAAGAAATATAATTTAAACAATGAAAAATTGTATATGGTTTATTTACAGAGACACAAAAGATTTATATAGGTAGATCAAATCCGTAAATATTTTTTCAAGTTTTGCATTCTAAAAAAAAATTGTATATAATGAGATTTTATCCTATAAATTAAATAATTGATAAATAGTTGATGAATACATCATATACTTATGTTGTGAGACAATTATAACAATATTATTAACCAAAATTGAAAGTTTAAAATTTGAAATATATTTAAAAAAGTAAATAATGGAAAATCATCATTAAAATAATTTAATCACTTATGATGACTAAGGATATTCTTTTAATTAAATGCTAAACATATATTCAATATTTCTAATAAAAAACTCTCAAATATTAAATCATACTTTAGATAATATCACACTCCCCTGTACATTATACTAATACACAAAAAAGAAAAGAAAAAATTATGTAATTAAATATAACCATACAAAGTCATTTATTGTATTTTGCCAAAAATTTGAATCACAGGTATGATTTGATTTTAGATTTAATTAAAATAACTTTGCACATATTACCATTGCCCTTATGCTTGTGGTTTTTCGTAGGGAGTCATATATTACCTTTGCCGATCAAACATTACCTTTGGCACTCAATGGGGTGAAAGTCAGAATTACATGCGTTCCATGGTGTAAATACTTATGCGTTAATTAAATAAATGGTACTTAGGGTTTCCATTGTATGTATACGTATTAAATCTTTGGTTATGGGATGAATTTCCCTTGGCACTAGAACTCTCTAGAGTTTGTTTTCACTTGTGAGGTAGGTAGTGTGCTCCAAGTGGAATGATCTTTGTGATCCATTCCTAGGGTTGGCATTTGACAGTGAATGTAGTGGATGGCAATTGTTTCACTCTGGGCTCCTCCAAGTACCCTAATTATGTTTATCGATATAGAATTTTTCACTGCTTCATTCTGGGTTCGGTACTACTATATTTTTTTCTAGAAGCAAGCAACCTCCCTTTTGCATAACTGTAGAGTCAAGTTCTGTGCTATTTTCCTTTCTAGAGGCCAGTGTGTACTTAGTTTCTATCTTGCACACGTGACTTAGAATGTTGTTGGTTAGTTTCCAGAGTACTAAAGGAATTTTGCCAAACTCTAGTGCTCCAGGTAATAATTTTACCATTTCTTTGTCGCTCTCATGAATCTGGGAATTGGTTTTAATTTTTATTTACCTCATGAAACATTGGTTCCTTTCTTTGTGCGAGGATGGTCCATAAGTAGTTAACTACTATGCTTTCCATAGGTGAGTAATTCGTTGATAAGGGTTTAGGAGGTTTTCTGATTTTCTTGGCTTCTACATTCTTAGACCTTGGATAACAAGTTCTCTTGTCTCCTGCAGCTCCGTATATTATGCCTAAACTCAAACACATTTCAACTTCAAAAGTTCAACCTACGTTGTCTGATCTTTTCTCACTCTCTTATTCCATGTTTTTACCAGTTACTTTGGTTTATTCTAATAGGGGTTGACTATACTCTATTCAATATTGTTGTCTTCAAAATGCTCATTTATGGTTTCACAACCTCAACCACAAAACTATTATAAATAGAAGGTTTTTCTTTGGAGTATGATTACTCGTGTTTTTTTTTAATGTATTTGGTTACAAAGGTAATCATGATAATGTGTTTCCATGGATGATAATTTACAATTTTATTTTGCAACTGTTTAGTCGAGGTTTTGACCTTTACTGTTCTTTCGGAATGTTTGGCATAGATTAAGGATTTATATTGTTTTGATCACCAATTGCTCCTTTTTTAATCTATATGAAATATATTACATTACATGTATGGTATTTTATATAGTTCCATGAGTACTTCTCGGCATCTGGTGTTTTACTATTTTTTTCCTCTTTCGATAAATTCCTGCGTCTTACTTTCTCTATAAATTTTGCATTATTTAATTTTACTATAATTATTGTCAAATGAATTTTATGGTCATTGTTTTCATTAGTTCGTGGAAACAAATAATAATTTCTCATTCTAGGTAATGGTTGCTTTGAATTTCGTCAAAAAATCATTCTCTAGTTTCAGTATTTCACCCTTCCCTTGGGAAGGGATTGTTTGAGCATGACCCTCAAGGTTAGAACAACGTTACCCATTCCGATATTTGGTTAATGGTTCTATTATAGTATTTAACCTAAAGTTCTGGTTACTGTTAATTCCCTTCTGTGGAAATGGGGTTACAACCCCTGCAACAACGATTATCCCATGTTACTAATTTAAGTGAAACTGCACACAAATATTATGTTTTTTTCCCGCATTAGATTATGTTATTATAGTTCATAAAATGATACAGGTTTCCTCTGTAAAGAAATGTCATAACCTAGCATAGTTTCTTCGATATGGAAGAAAAGTTCTTCTAGTTTTAACAATTCGTAACTTATTACAATTTCTTATGTATAGAACACACATTCTTTTAGATTTACAATTCATGAATTAATACATTTTCTTCTATAAAGTAAATAATTAGTTATATAAAGTAAATAATAGATACAACATCATCTCAGACTCTTCCCCTGCACCCTTATTGGAAATGCTGCCAAGTGTTACAATAACTTACCACATTCATCGATATAGGGTTTTCGTGGACCTGCATTTCGTCAGCACATAAGACAATGGAGTTTGTGGGGACGCACGAAGGGAAGTGGGAGGATTGGCCTCCACACTATGGAATTTTCTTTCTACAGGCCTCCCCCCGTTTTCCTGCTATCGACAACCAGTGGAACAAAATTATGAGCTCTATGTTCAGAGGCGAAGGGTGAAACAACCCCACTTTCTGCTGGACGAGACTCTGTATTGGCAAGCAACATTTGGGCTCTGGAACAATTGCTCCTACTATCCTGGCAGGAGGGTTTCTATCCTAGATAATTTTTTGACCTTGGGATTGAAGCACTACTTTCATGGACGCAAAATGCCCCTTTTGGTGTTTGTCAGAGGTGTGTGTTGTTGGTTGCTTGAAGTGGCAAAGGCGAAGCTGGACTAGTGGAACAGGGCTCTCGGCCCTCAGTGCATGGTTCTCAATGATTCTTTGGAAGGCTTTGCAGGTTCTCTGTCTCGGGCGAGGACGAGGCTGGTTGGCTATTGTGCGCAGATGTGGGTTGGAGAATTCTTCCATCTTCAACTATGAGAATTCCCTTGATACACTGGGGTAGGTGAGGGCCGGGGCTCCATGTCTTCCCCTTGGAGATTGTTCCTCTTTGCTTCAAGTACCAATGACTAGACTCCATATCCCATCGAATCCGACTGCACCTCTATTTCCAAACATGGAACAATGAGAAGATACCTTAACAGATGCAGAACTACTACAACAGGTAATGCCATTGTAGTTTTCAAATATTTATCAGACCCCCTGTCGGTAAATCTATTTTATTATGGGTATAATAATTCAACAGTATTATGCATCTGAAACAAAAAATCTAGGAGTTGATGGGTTACCCTGTTCCATTGCAATATCTAGTTAGTGGAAGATGATCTCTTCAAGACTGCTGGTCCTTGAAGGACCACTCTATTGTTTCAGGGGTGTCAATCTCCCTTAACCTTCATCTAAGAGGGGGTTTTATGGACTTGGGAACATCTAGATCTACAAGGGGGCAAAAGGGGAAAAAACCCACAAATCAATAACAAACAAAAGAAGGCCCATCCTACAAAAATATTGTACAAGGAAAAAAAAAGCCGCAACAAAACCTCCAGAACAATCTAGAAACACTCCTAGGCCATACATAGTAGAAAATATAGGTCAAACACCAGCACTAAAGATAGAAAACCCAGAAATAGAGGAATATTGCACGACATATGAACCTCAGGAATTAATATGTTGTTTTAATTGTTTCTGGCCTAAACCAATGTAGCACTTCCATTGGATTTTTACACACTGAACCACATACTATGAAATCCTCCTCTATTCCAAGGGGATTTTTGTTGTTTAATATAAATCCTGAGAGGATAGATATTTCATTATCAAAGATAGACCTTGGTTTTGGGGATCCACCAGTATTTTTATGACCCCTTGCTTCCCGGAATTTTACACAAACACTATGACAGTCACCAGAATGTTGGTTTGGGTGAGATTATACAATCTCACCCTTCATTTCTAGAATGACAAGGTCTTCGAAGATATTGATAATAGTATAGGAAATACATCAAAAAAGATATTGAGAGACTAGAGGAGAGGATCTATACGTTTGTATGGATTTGTGTGGAATTATATCTAAGAAAAGGGTTACCAAAGAATATCAGGATGATGTACAAACAAAAAAACTAGTTGCAGTCACCAGACTATGAAAACATCACTTTCAGATGCAGAATTTGTAGGCTGATAGGACACCTACAAAAAACATGTCCTGACGCAAAAAAGAAAACATAAAGAAGAAATAGAATGGGAAACATAAAAAGTTTGGAAATACCCCCCACCTGAGTTGGAGGAGGATGAGGTAGAAGAAAAGGATGAGATTATTCCTATGGAAAACAATCAGACTACAAAGGAACTAGAAGTACAAGGAAATGTTTCAACAACACACATTGACCAACAAACTCTTTCGAACCAATTAGATATGAATCCCGAGGACACTGGAAATGGTGGGATTAAAAGACATCATTCATCAGATACCTTAGGCTCAAAAAATGACAATGGTATTCAGGTGGTAGATAATTAGATTTTCCTTGCCTATTTCTTTCCATATCAAGGCGAATGGCACGAAGTCGAGAAGAAAAAGTGAAGGAAACTTAATTTTCCGGGGCTTTCTCTCCCACTCCAGTGGATGAGGATTTTTACTGTCGGTTGTATTTCCTTCATCCCTTTTTTCTTTTATTTTTTGGGCAAATATTTTTTGTTGTGCCTGACTTTGTTTCGGGCTTGCACTGGGTGTTTGTAACTCCCGCCCCATGGGGTGTTTTGTCATATGGAATGCTACAACATCTATGATGAAACTTTTACATTTTATACAAAAAGTTTTATTTTTTCTTGGGGAAAATAATAGATACAACATCATCATTTGAAATCCTTCTTATCATTATTCCAGTACTTTTATCATTTCTTGGAAAGAAAATACACAAATCTGTTAGAATAGTCATGGATTCATTGCATTCCATCTTCACAAAAAATTAAAATGCTAATGAGCTTATCTGGAATTTATTTTCCTAAAGATAAAATTGGAAGAGACTTCCTTTAGTCCTTCCAACCTATGAGGCTAGCAATGATGTCCAAACCTTCCCTCATGCTCTTCATTTTCCAAAACAGGTTAATACAATTAGTCTTCCAGAGCTTCAGGACCACCTATCGAGCTTGTAATTCCTTCGTTGCAGGGGTTTCCACAAGTTTTCACTAGTTGAAGAATACCCCTCTCCAAATATTAATTTTCTGACAACGTTGTGTCAAGCTTTCACTTCTTTCATCTTCCTTAGCTATCTCCTCTTTCATCTAATATTTTCTCTTTTATCTCTCTAGGGAGGGGAATAATTGTTTCTTTCAATTTTTTGGAAACTAAGATTTATTTTTTTATAAGTCTTTTCCTTTTCTCTCTCTAACCAAGTCATGTATTTTTCATAATTTTTTTTTAGTAATTATCAATTCAATTTTCATATTTTCTCCCTACATTTACTAATAGAGTTACTAATTATAATCATATTTAAAACAATAACACATAAAAATTATTTATATGATCAGGGGTGTTATATATTCGCCCTCTTGAGAAAAACACTGTCCTCGATGTTTATTCATGCCCTTAGAGCAGGTTTGGGTATCATTCCCACAATAATATTTCATCCTCCCAGGTATCCTGTTCCGGGCTAAACTACGTGCACTACACTTTAAACTGGGTGATGGATCACTTTCGTAATGTTGTTTCTCTCTAATCGATAATGCATAAAGAATCTACCAAGAACTCTCTATCCAGTTCTATCCATACCAACATCACAGGATATTAAAATATTTAAATACTATAGAGACATACAATTCACAACAATTGTACTCATTATCAAATACAATTGTTACCTGCACTTTTTGCCAGTAAATTATATGCCTAGAATCATTTATATATTTTAATAATAATGACATGTGAAACACGTTATGAACTCTGATATAGGTTTTTAATGCCAACTAGTGCACAAACAACCCTTTCCAAAATTTTGAAAGGTCTATAATATCGTGGGGCTATTTTTTCACATTATGTCCACTCCATAGTGCTCTTCTTGGGTTTTACTTGAACATATTCATGATCTCCTACCTGGAATTATTTTAAATTTATTTTCCTATCCGCATACATTGTCTATCTATCCTGGACGACTTTAAGATTATGCTGGACCTTTTTCATTGTAACTTCCATTTCTGCAAACATATCATGTCCCAACATGAATCTATCTTCCACCTTACTCCTGTTAATGGGATTTTTGAATTTCCTCCCATATAATACATAAATTAGACTCATTTTCAACAAGTCATGGTAACTATTATTGTATACAAATTATACTAGATGAAGGTACCCTTCTGATTTACTGGGTTTTTTCATTATGCACATTCACAACATATCCTCAAGGACTTAATTCACCATTTCTTTCTATCCATCGTTTTGTGGATGGTATGATGTACTAAATTGAACCTAATTTCCAAATCTAGTAAAGAGACTTTTCCTAAAAAATAAAGTAAATTTCACATCCTAGATTGATATCATAACCTTCGCAACCTATGCAACCTAAAAATTCCCTGCAAAAACACATCAGCAATTTGCACATTTTTTTATTTTGATTGAATAGGAATGAACTGGGCTACCTTACTCAATTTATCCAATACTACCATGATGGAATCATTTTTCTTCTTATATTTTGGAAAATTGGTGATAAAAATATAGTGTAATCACTATTGGGACAAGAAGAAGGTATGTTTCACCCCCATATTTACTGTGATTTGTCATGTACTTTTATATATTTTCCCTTAATCTTAGCAATAAATTAAAGGAAAATAATGCAAAAATAAGGCATAGTGGAATAATGAAAAAAGGAGTGTTTAATAAGTAAAAACTGATTTGTCACTATTTTTATTGATAGGGAAGCAAAACACCCAAACTGGTGACCGGATGACCAAAAGACAGTAGACAAGGAAGGAGAACGGAGTCATATCGAATCCTAAGAATCAACAGAAGATGTGGAGGCATGCCCACTCTTGGAGTGCTCAGTGGATAGCCACGAAGCAGCAGGGTCTCATAATGAGAAGGATCTGTTACTACTTTTGAATTCACCTTTAATCAATAAATGTTTGAAGATGAACAAGACGAAGGAAAATTACTGTAATATAATCTCCTGTAGTAAACACATTCATACAGAATCATCAAGTTTGTAATAATGTATTGCTCTGTGGATTAATGAAGAATTTGGCCTTTATGGAATAAGCAACCTCTAAGTATTCCTTAGCAGTAGGCTTCTAGTGGCTCTGGGTGTAGCCCTAGGGGATCTCCTACTACTTCTGTGCTCTATATTTATTTATAGAATTTTCATTTCTAGCTATTCATTTCATTCCATAACATTATAATTTAATTGTTTAATTGCAAGCGTGAGATGTCATAGTTTCCTTTTCTCTAGACTAGATTTATCATTCATCTCCTTTTATTTGGAATCAATGCTTTTACAAATTATTAGACTAGTTTCAGCACGGTTGTTGTTCAATTCTGCGTGTAGTTAATGTTTGGATCTCTTCATCATAATTATGAGCTCTTGGTTGATAATTAATTTTGAAGAATACTATTAGTTGATTAAAAGAGAACTCCATTGAAAAATATAGAATAATTTATTTTTGTTCAATTTATTAGGGTTGTTGTTCAATTCATTAAGGTAGTTGTTCAATTCATTAGAGCATGTTGTTCAATTCCAATCTATTCTTTTCACTCTTGAGTAGATATTTCTGCACAAGCTTAGAACAGAATTAGATCCTTTGAATAGTCTGAATTATTTCATAATTCCCTTTCAATTTGGTTTGATTGAACTAGGAGAATTAAACAATCTTCCTTATACAGATTTAGAGTAGTTAACCCCTGATGTCATTTGAATATATTTTTCTTAAACTCTTGAAATAACAAGACTTTTCCCATGTTGATAATTAATGAAAATCATTAAGGTTACCTTTAAAACAGTCACCTTCATGACCCACGATTTTGGTGCCGTTGCCAGGGAGAGTGTTTAAGATTGATGTCCTCTGTTTCTTTTTCCTTTTGCTATGAAAGAATTTGGTATTGAAAATGAGAGGTAAGAACCTACGTGCCACCAAGAAAAATGCTTTCTCTCCATCCCGCTTCTTAGCAATTGTGCAGAGGTTAGTAGGATAGGTGTTCTTGTTTTATGACTAGGAAGAAAAAGATATAACTAGATCAAAATACCCCACTTAAATCTACAAAACCCAAAGGATCAGTGGCTCTTGGCAGAACAACATATATAGACGAAATAATTAATAAGGTTGAATCTTAGGCATATGTAGGACCCAAAAACATTCCTACTCAGAGACTTATTATAGTCCCTTAGGCAGCAGCCTCACCATCTGAAGTCCATGCCGAGATTCAATATAAAACAGAAGGGTCTAAACAAATCCTTCAGACTGCTGAGCACGTAAGTCTTGACCCTTCGATAGATGGAAATTCTTGCAATTTTCATGAAGGAGAGGGAGAAACCACCAGTGTAGTACAAGAAAAAACTTCGAAGCCTGGATCCCTTGAGAGAGTGTTTGAGACATAGATGCCCAGTATCCCAGATTGGGGAAGTGCTCTAAGGCCTCCTTCCAATCCACTCCCTAATTCCACCCAAATATTCCCCCAAAACAAGAAATCCTTGAATATTATTGGCATATATTTTATTAAATGGAAAATAACCAAAATAAGAGGTAGACATCAACAATGGAGTATCCCATTGTTGATCTGACCGTAAATTCTCCTATGAAATCCATTCCACTACAAAACATCCCCACCTTCCATGGGTTGACCTTGGAAGATTCGAATGCATTTTTATTTGAATTATATGTCTTACGTAGGGGATATGACTACATTGCTAACCCTGAGAAACTGAAATTATTTCCCTCTTCTTTGAAGGGGACAACATTATGCTAGTTTATGGGGCTTGGTGGATGAGTCGTTAATAGTTGGGATCAGGTAAAAAACTCTTTTCTTAAAAAATATCAAGACTACTGTCAGAATTGAGAACTAAAAGACGAAATCTTTAATATGTATGCAAGAGACAATGAGACATTAGAAGAATACGTTGAAATATTTCAATCTAATTTTCAAATATCTCCATATACTACACTGTGTAAAGATATCTTAAAAGAAAAAATGATTAAAGGAATGAAAGAATAATGGGTCGAAACACTTAATATAATGGGAAAACGGGACATCTATCAAGAAGAATATGATGAAATTATTACATTGTGCATCATTTGTTCTCGAGGTAATACGTGAAGTAGGCCAACCGGGCGGGATTCAGCTACAAGGAATTATAAACACTCTGGTGGCAATGTGACCAGAGAAGAACTCAGTAATATTTTGGAAGATTTTGAAAATGATATCTCGGGCACCGTCACAACGCAGCTGGATTTCCTACAAGCCAAGAAGAAGCAAGCTATAGCAGAACAAAACTTGGTTGTCTTTTGTCCACACTGTCAGAAGAAGCACATCCAACAAGAATGTCCATTAGAAATGGTCTAGACATGTGCTATTTGTAACAAGAACCATGCCACTGACTGTTGCCCTTCACTTATGGGGTTGAAAGTATTTTTTAAAGAGGAAAAAGAAGAGATAGAACTGGTCTATGTAATAAATCAACCTCGGCAGTGGCAAGCATGACCAGGTATGCCACACAACCTACCTTTGTTCTTTTCTCCTCCACAATTTAATCGACGGAACCCTACAATAGCGTGGTAAAGCCAATCACCTTTTTCTGCCAGGCCATCCAAGTCATTTTCCATGCCTGTGTGGCCGACAAAACCATCTTTAGGTAATAATTTGTCAAGTTTTACTTGTTCTCCCCCTTACTGGCATAACAATCCATATAACTCCCAGTGGCCTGCCTCCACTTCACAGAATACGAATTGGTCTCAAAATTGGCAGTGACCCTTGGGAATGACCAATTTACCAATGGGGAGAAAGGCTTAGAATCAACCTACATTATCAGCTCCATACCCGGTCCAACACAATCCTAAGCCTATTATGCATCCTCAACTGCCAACTCAACCTAATCCTAATCCCAATAGAAAATTGGTTCAGTTAATCCAGATTGTCGAAAACTAAAACCCCAAAATTGAACAAAATCAATGCAATGAACTTAGCTTGGGATTAGGACGTGCTATTTCACCTGAAGAAGATACAACTGTACATCAACTTGAGTCTGAAATTTCGACAACACCTAAACAATCAACTATGACAGAAACAGATATAGAGCAGGGGAGGGACATAGTTGACCAAAAAGACCTTGAAAAACTTATTATTTCCTCCTCTCCATTCCCTAAGAGATTATAATTTCCTAAACCAATAGTCTCTTCATATTTTGATCTCCTAGGGGAATTAAAAAACCTTTGCATTAAAATTCCTCTTCTGCATGCTATACAAGACATTCCTATCTATGCCAAGACAATTAAGGAGTTGCGCAGAAAAAAACATGAGAGTAAAGAAAAATCCATACCAACTGTTCATGTAGTGGGAGCATTGTCAGACTTACTCTTGGTTAAAGAAACACTAGTAAAATACAAGGATCCAGGGAGCCCCATAGTTACTATAAAAATATTTGGCCACTCATTTTCAAACAAATTAGTTGATTTTGGGGCGACCATCAACACCTTAACTACAGAAACCAGCGAGAAGCTAGGTACAACAACATTGGAACCCACATCTACCTTGTTGGAACTTGCTGACAGATCTCTTATCAAACTAGAAGGTATATTACAGGACATCTTGGTTTTTGTGGACTCATGGGAGTATTCGTAAGACTTTTTAGCTATTAACCCAAAAATTAGCTTAGATGGACACCCCCTGATACTAGGACGACCTTGGTTAGCAACAGACGATGCTTACATAGGCTATCGGACAGGCAGCATGACCATTGCTAGAGGCGATGCCATAAAAAATATTTTCATATACCCACCTACCAAACCAAGCCTTCCCACTGTAAATATTCACAAATAGCCACATACATACTGGGAACAAAACATTCGTTCACCACTGAAAATAATTGAAGCACTTGAATTCAAAGATCAAACTGAAGATGATGTAATCAATAACTTCATGAATCAACCATCTACTTCTGAAAATTTAAAATGCTAAATGTTAAAAGAAGTTCTTAATAATGAAGCACAAGAAGACCCCTTGGTAGACATTGATAATCAGCACATATCCACGATTGTTTCTCGCAAAATCATACTAATTCAAACTGAGTAAGGAAAGGTTTTAAATATCAACATTAGTCTGAATAATAACCAAAAAAAAAAAATGTATTAAGGTTTTACAGAAATTTAAGGGAACATTTTCTTGGGACTACCCAGACATGAAGGCCATAGATCCTCAAATATGCACACATCACATTTATACCAGCAGGGATGCCTGGCCTATTCGGCAGTCTCCGCGAATGTTAAACCCGCATCTGAAAGACATTGTAAAAGATGAATTACAAAATTTGCTAGATGTAAACTTCATTTATCCTATTTCAGACAGCAAATGGGTCTCTCCTCTAGTCGTCATTCCTAAGAAGAATGAGAAGTGGCGAATTTGTGTGGATTACAGAGAACTGAATAAATAAACTCAGAAAGACAAGTTCCCCCTCCCTTTTATCGATCAGGTCATTGATACATTAGCAGGAAAGTGGTTCCTCTCTTTCATTGATGGTTTCAGTGGTTAAAATCGAATCCAGATAGCCCCTGAAGACCAGGCTCAAATGACCTTTACCTACCACTGTGGTACATTTTCCTATAGGGTATTGCCTTTTGGGTTATGCAATGCCCCAGCAATGTTTCAAAGTGCCATACTCATCATTTTTTCTGATTTAATAAATGAAGGACTTGAGATTTACGTGGATGAATTTACTCGATATGGAGATGATTTTGATCAAGCACTGCAAACACTAGAAAAGGTATTGGAACGATGTATTGCTACTAGATTGTGTTTGAACATCGAAAAATGTCACATGATGATGACCGAAGGAGTAATCCTAGGGCACTACATCTCTGCAGCTGGATTACGTGTAGATCCGGCAAAATAAGAGGTAATTTTTTTATTAGCTACACCTTGTACTCAGACAGAGGTACGTAGCTTCCTTGGGTATGCACGGTACTACCGTAGGTTTATAAATAATTTCTTACAAATTGTTGCACCCTTGTTGCACCATTGGTTTGATAAATGTGACACTGATTTTTTAGATTTGAAGAAACTAATCTCGACTGCACTAGTCTTACGCAGCTCCAATTGGGAGCTTCCCTTTCACATTTCCTTAGATGCATCTGACACAACGATAGGGGCAGTTCTTGTTCAAGAAGAATACAAAAATTCCTATTCTATTTACTATATTAGCAAGAATCTCACTCCTGCCAAATTAAACTATACAGTGACCGAACAGGAGTTCTTGGTTGTTGTTTATGTTGTTAATAAATTTAGACATTATATAACCGAATATCAAGTATTCCTATATACCGATCACTCTGCCATTAGATACTTAGCCAAAAAACCTATTACAAATGGAAGGGTGACTTGTTGGTTTTTTCTTTTACAGGAGTTTGACATAACTATCAAAGATTTCCCAGGGAAAGACAATGTAGTTGCAGATTTCTTGTCTGGAGTTCCATTTTAGATGACCCACTAGCAGTGGATGATCAATTACTTGATGATAATTTGTTCTCTATAGTAGTAAAAATGCCATGGTACGCAGATGTAGTGAATTATCTGGCAGTAGGAAAGTTGCCAAGACACTCGAAATCAAAGGAACGAAAACTGATTGTTTAGTGCAGTGCTAGATTCTCTTAGATTGATGGATATTTTTTCATAGAGGAGTTGATATGCATATACGCAGATGCATCCGAGAAGATGAGATTTATGACATCCTAAGGTTCTGTCATGATGAACCATGTGGTGTCCATTTTGCAGATCCTAGTATTGAAAATGGGTTATTATTGGCCTACAATTTTAAAGAGGCCAAGAAATATGTCGAAACCTACATTAATTTCCAAAGAATGGGTCACCCTAGCCAATATAACGAAATTCCATTAAAACAACAGTTAGTAGTGGAACCATTCAAATTATGGGCACTAGAATTTGTTGGACCATTCAACCCACCATCAAATCAGAAGGTCTACATACTGGTTGCCACATATTATGTGATGAAGTGGGTAGAAATAATGGCTTTATCAAGAGCTACAAAAGAAACTGTGATCAATTTCATTTTTTAGCTATTTGTATGGTAAGGCCTACCTCAGGAAGTAATAACTGATGGAGGGGTATGTTTTGTGGGAAATAAAATAACAGCCACTCTGAAAAACCACCATGTCACTCATAGGGTCACCTCTGCCACCCACCCGTAGGCGAACATGTAGGTTTAATCCACCAACAAAGTCCTTGAGTTAATTCTCACTAAAACAGTCTCAACACATTGTTCGAATTGGGCTACTAGACTACGAGAGGCCTTTTGGGCTTACTGCACAACATGGCGAAACACCACTGGATATTCTCCATACCATATGGTATTTGGAATGGAACTATTTTTTCCTATTGAATTTTAAATAAAGACTCTAAGAAAAACCCAGGAAGTGGGGTTGGATTTGATGGAGGCCCAAATTAGAAGACTCCAACAAATAAATGAATTATATGAAGCATAAATACTTTCTCTGCAACATACTACAATTATTCAACAACAATGAGCTAAGTGGCATAACAACCTCATAAAAAAGAAGACATTCTAGAAATGATATTGGGAACTCCTCTACGACTCCAGATTCCAAGACTTCCCAGGTAAGTTACAAACAAGGTGGCTCAGTCCATGCGAAATTCACGAAGTACACACCAATGGTACCATTACCATGACCACCATATATGGATCTGGCTCCACCTTTTGATTCAATGGACACCAGGTGTGCCTCTATCATAAAACACTTTAAAAAGAGTCTTTTTACCAGTAGGTGCGTGACAAACTGACCATCCAAATTTTAGCTGTAGGGGGTGATGGCCCCACAACTTTAAGCTCATAATTTTTTATTTTTATTTCCTCTTGTAAATATTGTATATATATTTCCTGCAATCTATATTTTTTCTCATTTTTGTACATTCCATATCTTTTTCATGCTCACAGTTGCATTTTTTTTATTTTTCTCTTTTCCTTTCTTTTGTATGTTTTGTTGTTCGAAACTTTGAACAATTGTTCTTCAATCCAATTAAAAAGTTATTGTTCAATTGAATTGAACATCTGGTGTTCAATTCAATTGAACGACTATGTTTTTTAGTGTGTTTATTTTTTCTGTTCAAAACTTTGAACAACTGGTATTCAATCCAATTTAACAACTATTGTTCAATTGAATTGAACAATTGCCGTTCAATTCAATTGAATGACTTTTTTTTGCAGGATTTTATTTTTTTCTTTTCAAACCTTTGAAAAACTACTATTCAATCGAATTTAATAGTGGTGTTCAATTCAATTGAACGGTTGTGTTTTTTAGTGTGTTTATTTCTATTATTCAAACCTTTGAACAACTGTTTTTCAATCCAATTGAACAGTCACTGTTCAATCGAATTGATGAACTAATTTCTTTTCTAAGAATTTTTTTTTCCTTTTGATGATTTCTTTTCGAATATCCACTCCCCATTTACGCATCCTCACCAAAAAATCCATTTTTGGAAATGATTTGGCATCTGAACATGAGAAAAGCAGTCATATTACTAATATTGTGATCCTTTGAAATTTTCATGGAAATGTTTACTCCAGAAGCTGACATGATTTATATACATAATGAAGGGTTGGATATCTCTTGTTCAAACATATTATTACCCAATTTATTTCCATATTCTTATGCTGGTATATCTTTCTACACTCTCAAGTAGTAATTCTTATTTACATGAGGATATAGGAATAAAGAGTACTAATTGTATTGGAATTATTTTTACTTCTCACACCATCCCTAACTCTTAAGGAGTTAATAAACCTCCCTCCATGGATAAATAAAAATAAAACATTATGCTTATGAGAAAAATTTTAAGAGATAATAGGGGGTCTCATTACGAGCCGGCCTGATGACTTTTTTACAGTTCTCATGAATGTCACTATGACTATCTGGCCACCACACCAGCACAGTGGTCTCTCCATAAAATAAGCAAAATGCCTACTTTTAAAAAAGAAAAAATATTATGTCTATGTGAAAAATTTTAAGAGATAACAGGGAGTCTCATCAAGATCCAACCTACCATGATCATAAGGGTTTAATAGGTGACATTCCCAAAGTGGCCAACACGCATGGGTAGTGACCTTCTCGACAACTAAAACTACTTGAAGTATAGAAGGTCTCATCACGAGTCGGCCTGATCACTCTGTTACAATCCCATTGAATGTCACTATGACTATCTAGCCACAGCACCAGCACAGTGGTCTCTTCATAAAATAAGAAAAATGTCTACCTTTAAATAGAGGATTCTGGCTCATTTCCAGGTTAAAATAGAAAACTTGTCGAGGCTATGAACGCCTGTTGGTAGAAGTAGCTCTGCTTGTGGTATTGAAGTATTTTTCTAGCAATAGCCAATTACTTTTATATGCCCTATTTCCTATTGATCCATTCTTGAAATAAATACACTACTTGAGTAAGTGTTATCACTAACTACCCACATAATTAACTATGATTGAATTATATTTTCATGTTGAATTTATGGATAACAACACCAATCGTAATTTGTCACCCATCATGCTTTCGTCATGCTACACCGTCAAAATAGGACATTATTTCGTAATAATTTCTGCTCCACTTTTCTCCCTTTCTTTGGTCATTTCCACCTGATGTACAGTTGTGAAGATTATCAACCTCTGACCTTTGCTTCATGTGCATTAATTATTGACACAATATTTCCTCTTTTCTTGAACTTCAAGGCTATGAACACCCTTCTCTCATACATTTTCGATGATTACCAATTTCTGACCTTTGCTTCATGTGCATTAATGATTTCTAAAATATTTTTGCTTCTCTTGACCTTAAGGCCATGGACACCCTTTTCCCGACCGAGGGGGTACAATTATCCATAGTCAATAAGCATGCGAATTACCCACGCGACGTCCTTTGGATACACTAATGGGACTAAAAGATCATTGCATTTATGAAATGAAGTTGCATATACATTTCAAATATAAGCGCATGCAGTGTTTATAATGTTTTAACCAATGAGGCCGAAAGAAATGCATACAGAAGAAGAAACCAATTTAGATAACACAGTATCCATGGGTGGAAATTCTCTCTACAATGAACCCACAACTTTCCAAGTCTCAGAATCAGCTCGCACCATTCTAAAACAAGTTGGTTGGCTTTTATATCTACATAGACTACAAGGGTTTAGTATAGAGATAGTAGTTGAATTCCTGCAAAACCTATAGGAAGGGAATATCATAGTCAGTGGAAGAATCATATCGGTCACCTAGGAAATCATTGGTGAGCTATCTGGACTACCAATAGAAGGAGAAAGATGGACTAAAAAACATGTCCTTCTAGAAGAAGCAATCTCAGTGTACCAGGACCAAGGTGAACCATTAGAACAAAAAGGGAAAGGTACTAATCTGGCATCCTTGCAGTAGCGTTGGAAATAATTGGCATTCTTCATTCAAAGATATATCACATGTGGTGGATGCCAAGATGTGGTAAAGTCCTGCCAACTTAAACTATTAGCTTTTCTCAAGCAAAAAATTTCAGCAAATTTTCCATTTTTTCTAAATTTTTTATTGCGCAATACTGTTGTTCGAATTAGAAAAGAAAAAAACCCCCTAGCATTTGCCAGTCACCATGGCTTGATTAAATTGATCATAATTCATGAGTTAAGCAAAAATCAGATAACTTGGGACAAATTTGTTAAACCTACCCTACCTACGCCTGAATAAAACCCTGACAAAAAAAAGATTGAACTCCCTAGAATAACCATACCCAGGAGAGCAAGAGGGAAGAGAAACCATGTTGTGACCATAGAACTAGGAAAATAGAGACAATCTGAAAGGTTGCAACTATGTCAAAGCGCCTCTGAATTTCTAGATGAGGCTAGACCATCCCATACAACACCTTCAAGCCCTAAAAATATGTCCTTACAAGACTATGAAGAAGAAATGTTCAAGTACTTGAGAAAATGAGAGCATCTTGTGAAATTGGGAGCCCATTTGAACTATCTGAGGAACATAGATACCTGTTGAACTAGTCTGTCGCTACTAGCAGCTTTGGCGATACTGAAATCCTACCTCACCATGATTAATTATAGGCTTTGAGGAGTTTATCTCCCTCTAACAATGAATGGGTGAGTAGGGAAGGCCGAGCAGAGAGAATATCTGAAGCTGGAAACCAGTCAGGGGACACTGTTCTATTAGAAAAAAATATAAGCATTGAGACATTTCCCTTAACACCTGAAGGAAATATTTTTTCACCCAGTTAGGACATTAATGTTGAAATAACCTCTTGGATGCCCGAAGAAAACACCATTGATGATAACCTTAGAACGGGCACAACCATTTCTGAAACCGAATCCACTTCTCTTCCTTCTCCTACCAAAACCTTGCTAAAAGAAAAATCAGTTGAGATTAAGTTAAGAAAAATTAGTAGGAAGTGCAAGAAATTGAGAAAGATGATAGAAAAACTAAGGAAAATTTTGGAAGAAGCAAACAAGGTTTGGAAGCCTGAGAAGAAATTGAATACCATGGGTACCGAAAAAGATTTTGTTACCCAAATGGTATATACTGCTGAAATTTCTGTACAGGATCATTTAATATACAATGTTTAAGCCTCTATACAGAATGATTTAATAGATATTGATGAAGATCGTGTACTGAAGGATCTAATGGACAATGTTGAAGCCTCTTTATAGACCAATTTGATAGACACCACTAAAATTTCTGTACAGAATGAGTTAATGGATAAAGTTGAAGCCTATGTACAAACGGATTTTATATACACTGTCGAAGTCTCTGTGCAAACTAATCTGAAAATTACAGAAGATAAGGGAAAGAAAACAAAGGTAACACCTTCCTATGCTCCCATAATAGAAAAAAATACCAATCATAAGCTTCGCAATGAACTAATTCAAGTCTCGCATGAATTGGTCCAGTGGAAAAACGAAGTAGTACCCTTACAGGAACATTAGGAACTACTAAAGTGATTCAAATACCTTTATGCAATTGAGGAATAAACATTTGCCCAACTCAGGGAAGAAAGGAAAAAAGTGAAGAAAGCACAAGAGCAAGTGGAACAAGCTAAAGAGAAAACCAGTATGGTTTTCTCTTTTTACTCAGATGTATTGAATTATAGGGATCCAGCCACTAACTATGCTTTATTCTTAGTGGAACAATATTTATTGTTGAAAATCAATGCTATTAGGGCAGGGAATCCCACTACTTTTAAAACCATTGAGGAATTTGTCCAGTGTTGCAATGAGCAGGATGAGTAGGTCCAAAATATTTTGTGTGAATTGTATTTACACAATTTCTTTCTAGAGGAGGATAGGGACAGTAACTCCAACCCCTTCATAGGGGACGTTCAGTTCTAGGAATATTTTTCCTTTACCAAAATCCAAACTAGATGGGCTAAGGCCTACAACACATTTCAAAAAAGAGAGCATGGCCTAGATCTATGAGTCAGAGGGGAACCTACTAAACCCCTGTACTTGTTTACCCAACACAATAAATTCAAGCAGAGAAAATGGGTGATATCCAAATTGGGACCTATTCATCGGGATATTATGCAGAATGGACGGGCATACTTCCAGGACATTTAGGAACAAGAATTAGTAGCATCCAAATAGAGATGGCTAGCCTATACAAATAATGTGAAGAACAGAGAGCCATTTGGGTAGAGGAACATCAAAGATGCTGCTTCAAGGTTCCTTCTATAGAGTAACCTAATTTTGAACATGGTTCCTACATGGATAGGGTACAGATACAGATGCCCCATCATCTGGAACCCCCCTGAAGACTATCATCATGATTATGAGTTACCAGATGGGCACAAAAAATCATCATTTGCAAATACTAAATAGATACATGCCTTCAGACTTTAAAAAGAAGAGATATACCCTGCATATTCTTTAACCCAACTACACCTCAACCATTTGTTTCCAGGAGGACCTGCAAAAAGGTAAGAAGGGGAGTATGTTGGGCCAAGAATAAGGTACATTTCACCCCCATTTCTACCATGGTTTGTCATGTAATTTTATATATTTTCCTTCATCTTAGCCGTAATGTAAAGGAAAATAATTCAAAAATAATGGAGAATGGAATAATGATAAAAGGAGTGTTTGATAACGTAAAAATTGATTTGTCACTGAATTTATTGATAGGGAAGAAAAACAACCAAATTGTTGATCGGATGACCAAAAGACAACAGACAAGGAAGGCGAACAGAATCATATCCACTCCTATGAATTAGAGGAAGATGTAGAGGCATGCCCACTCTTGGAGTGCTCAGTCGATAGCCACAAAGTAGCAGGGTCTCATAATGAGAAGGATCTGTTACTACTTTTGAATTTTCCTTTAAGCTATAAAAGGTCGAAGATGAAAAAGAGGAAGGACAATTACTGTGATATAATCTTCCTATAATAAATGTATTCGGAAAAAATTTTCATTTTTTCCTAATGTATTTCTCTGTGGATTAATGAATAATTTGGCATTTTTGGAATAAAAAACCTCTGAGTATTCCTTAGCAATATGCTTCTAGTGGCTTTGGGCCCAACCATGGGTTTCTCCTGCGACTTCTTTGTTATACCTTTATTTACAGAATTTTCATTTACAATTATTCATTGCATTGCATAACATTATAATTTAGTTGGTTATTTTCAAGCGTGAGATATCATAGTTTCCTTTTCGGTAGACTAGATTTATCATTCATGTCCTCTTATGTGGAATCAATGCTTTTACAAATTGTTATACTAGTTTTAGCATGATTGCTGTTCAATTGTGCGTGCAGTTAATGTTTCGATCTTTTCATCATAATTATAAGTGCTTGGTTGATAATTAATTCTGAAGAATACTATTGGTTGATTAAAATAGAATTCCATAGCAAAATTTAGAGTAATTTATTGTTTTTTAATTTATTACGATTGTTGCTCAATTCATTAAAGTAGTTGTTCAATTCATCAAAGCGTGATGTTCAATTGCAATGTATTCTTTTTAGTCTTGAGTAGTTATTTATGCTTAAGCTTAGAACAGAATTAGCTCCTTTGAATATTTTGAAGTATTTCATAATTCCCTTTCAAGTTGGTTTGATTGAACTTCAAGAATTAAACAATCTTCCTTGTAATGATTTAGAGTATTTAACCTCCGATGTCACTTGCATATATTTTTCTTACACTCTTGAAATAACAAGACTTTCCCTAGGTTGATAATTAATTAAAAGCATTAAGTTTTCCTTTAAAAAGGTGATCTTCACCTCCTACTTCCACTCTAGATAGGGTAGTGGCTTAAGTAATCCATCTGGATGTTGGTGTTCATCTTTAACTTATTTCCATTCTAGGAATTTATCCAAGTATTGTATGATGTATTTTCGCATACCAGGCCAAAAAAAAAAACTTGATAAAAGAGAATAACTTTTGGTATCTGGGATAGGAAAAATAAGCCTTTTTATGAAATTCATCCAATATTAGTTGTTTAACATCTACCTGATTTTGAACATATAATCTTCGTCGAAAAGCTATTAAATTATCATTATTTATGTCATACTGAGTTTGTTGTTTTGAACTGCCTACTTGCTCAGATTGATGCCAAAAAAATAAATATTCAGTATGTTATCTGCAAACTCTTTAATTAATTCTGAAAGATTAAATTCAACTTAGCTAAATGAAATTTCATAGACATTATGTAGTTTTATTTTTAATGTGTATGCCACTCGATTCTCCTTTCCTTTTAGATGTTTAATATGAAATTCAAATTCTCTCAAAAAGTCAAAATACCTTGCTTGACGAGCATTGAGATTAGGTTGCTTAAATAAGTTGGTTAAGCTGATTTGATCGGTCATTAACACAATTTTTTTCCATAAAAGGTAATGTCTCTATACCTTAAGCGCATGTAACACATCATTCAGTTCCAATTCATAAACAAAAAATATCTACTCATGCTCTTTT
Organism: Pinus albicaulis; assembly: GCA_034641835.2. Classification (NCBI taxonomy): domain Eukaryota; kingdom Viridiplantae; phylum Streptophyta; class Pinopsida; order Pinales; family Pinaceae; genus Pinus; species Pinus albicaulis. The sequence goes on from CM076580.1 coordinate 1,447,523,235, forward strand.
ATCGTTCGGTATTCATATGAAATAACCTTGCCTTCTTGCATCAATACCCTCCCTACTTCCTCTTGCCATGCATTTATGCAAACTACGAACTTCTTTTCTTGGTAATCTAGTTCTAGTACTGGGGTGCTGGTTAGAAATTTCTTCAATAGCTCAAAACTGCATTGGCACTCTATAATCCACTCAAAGACCCTTCATTTTTTGGTAAGGAGGTAATAGGATAGACTATTTTAGAGAATCATTTAATAAAACAGCAACAATGTCCTGCCAAGCCCATGAAGGATCAAATGTAAAAAACATTAGCTGACACAGGTCATTCCATGAGAGTTTTAATATTTTCTGGATCCACTGCTATTCCTTCCTTAGAGATAATATGGCCTAAATATTGAAAATTCTCCTTAATGAAATCACACTTATTGTATTTAGATTACAATATATGTTCTCATATGTTTTCAAAATTATTATCAAATGCTCCTTATTCTCCTCTAAATTCGTGGAGTATGTAAGAATGTCATCAATACATATTAAAATAAATATATCAATATAAGGGTGAAATACACTATTCATGAAACCCATGAATGTTGTGGGAGCAGTCGTTAGACCAAAGGGAAGAACCAAAAATCATAATGTCCATAACAAGTTCTAAAATAGGTTTTAGGAATGCACTCCTCTCGTACACCTATATTATAATATCTTGACCGTGGTTATATCTTAGAGAATATTGCAGCCCACTTGACCTACTAAAATAAATACTCAGTTCTTGGTAACCGGTATTTATTTTTGATTGTCATCTTATTATGTTGTGCATAATCAATATATAATATCATAGTTCTAACCTTTTTCTTGAAAAATAGAATTAGTGCTCCCCACAATGATGCACTTGGGTGAATATAGCACTTTTTGAGTAACCCTTGTAGATTCACTTCAATATCAGTGAGTGTTATGAAACTAACTCATAAAATATAATGAAAGATAGATCAACAACATAGAAATCAACCTCTCTTATTGGGAAGCCTCCTTTACATTTTATAAATGAACAATTCTTAGATGATACAAATGACAAAACCTACCTTATATATAGGAGTCTAAGGGGTCACAATATATTAATATTGGGACCACATGGGCACACCAATAAAAATAACGTTGCTACACCTATCGGGCACAATAATAAGAATATACGGACTACATCAGAAAAATAATAACAATAATTGGGCTACACTAAAAATAATAATAACGGTCTACACTAGCATTATAGGGACCTAACATGACCGTCTCCTTCAAAAAAATGTTGTCTTGAATTCTTGAGTATTTATGGATGCTTCTGTATAAAATTTTCATCCTCCCGTGGGGAACCTTTAGTGGGTAAGTTCTTCCAGTTGATGAGATACTCTGAAATTGATCAATTTTGTAGTTGTCGAGTCATTTTTTCCATGACCACTTCAGGTTCCAATATTATTTTCCTTCCGTGTCAAGTTCTGGAAATATTTTGTGAGATAGAAGTTTGTCACCTATAACCTTCTTTAACCATGAAACATGGTAAACGGGTGCAATCGAGAAGATGCAAGAATCTCCAACTTGTATTCTATAGTACCAACCTTTTTCAAAACCTTGTAAGGACCATAGTACTTTGGCGATAATTTATTATCCTTATTAGCTTGCTTAAGGGAAATTTGTTTGTATGGTTGTAGTAGTAAAAATACATAGTCCCCTACATCAATTTTTTTTTTTTGCGATGTTGATATCCATGTTGTTTCATTCGATTCTACATCAAAGTTAGGTTATCCTTTAAGAGTTTGAGAAGTTTTCTTTCATGCCAAATCTGATATTCTAGTGCTTTAACATAGAATTTTCTCTTAAAGATGATTTCGATGTTTGAAACTCTAGTGAGAATAATTGTTAAATTAAGCCATGTTGTTATTTATTTAGAAGATTTTTCATGCCATTAGAGATGATTATCATTCCTGGTTTCCTTCTGATACCCCTTAATCCAACTTCATTTTCTTCCCAAAAGAAATTTAAAGAAATTTTCTTGAAATAAAAGCTATTGTACCCAAAGATTGCCAGCATTGAACTCCTAGTACAACATCATCACCACCCATTGGAATGGAAAGCATTGGGTTACTCAATACATATTCCCCCATGGTTAGATTTATATTACGGCACTTCCCAAAGAAATTTATAGTTCCTCCATTTGCATCCATCACTCTACACTTTGGTGATGGATATAGGAAGAAATTAAATTCCTTGGCTATCTTAAAATGAATAAAATTATGGGTAATAGTTGAATCAATCAACAATATTACCTTTTTATTCTTGATATTTCTTTCCGTCTTGAGAGTTTGAGGAGTGGTAATTCCTCTGAATTAATTAAAACATATGGTCAGATTCGTTTATTATTTCTCTAATGTCGTTTCCTAGTGTACATCCTCTTGTTTTGAAGTTTCTTGTTCATTTTCTTCCTCCTCTTCAAAATTTATGAGAAATATTTTCTTCTCAACATACGCATGACCTTAGTGTATTTTCTATCACAACTGTACAAATATTTGGAAGGCTAGGAGAAGCAATACTTCCATAATTATAGTTGTGAGTGGTAGGCTCCCTTGTTGTCATATTTTTTCTTTCATCTTTTCTTGCCAAACAAAATGCCTTATCCAATGAATCAGGTTCCCAAAAGCAAACCTCAAGTTGGATGTTATCCTTTAGAGTCCCTATGAAGACATCAATCCTATGCTCATCTGGAATATCATTTACCCTTATATTCAATTTTTCAATGTCCTCATTGTGTTCCACAATTGGACCCTTTTCTTTGAGATTTATCAATTGCCTATAGATGGTGTTGCTTTTTTTATCCTAAAAATGTGCTATGATTTCCTTCATAAGAATTTACTAAGTGATAAGTGCTTCATGAGAAAAAAGTCATCGATACCATACAAACTGATTTGGTTACAAATATAAAGTTGAAATGCGTAACGTTTATGTGTTTTTCACATTATGGAGACCAAGATATTTCGCCATCTGTAGTATCCATGTTACCATATCCTTGCCAATTATGAAATCGTGATTAAAATTTATTTTTTCCTCATCATGAGTTTCATCTAGTACCTTTTCGCCATTAGGAATCATTTCTTGTAGCAAAGTTTTCAACCTTCCATGTCTGCTTTTAGACCACTCTCCATGTCTTCCATGTTTCCTTTTAGTTTTTCTTTTATACCATCGATCTTAGCTTCCATGTCATTCTGCAGACCATCAATGTCTTATTTTAAACCATTCTTCAAACCATCCATGTATGATTTGAAACCATCCTTAAAACCATCCATATTAGCTTCCATTTAATTTTTTGTTACTCTTTGTGAGAGTGAAATTTGTTGCACTTGGTCTCATAATTTTGATATATCATGTTGCACTCCTTCATCTTCATGCGTAATAGTATATATACTTATGAGGGCTTACTAGTTGTGGAATTATTTTTGGGAGGCATTTTAGAACCTAATACTTATATAATGTTTCAATGTTCCCTTGGAATCACTTCAGAATGATTTTTTGAAGAAAAGTTATGAAATTTTAAAAGAATACACACATTTTTCTTTCTTTTGAGGACCTTGATATTGAACCTAATTTATTTCTCTGATTTTGGATCCCAAATATTTTAACTTCAATCATATAGAGAAAACTTGTACATCATGCCACGTGTCATTGTTTCGACCTTAGGCTCTGAAATTGATACACCAAAAGCTACAGTATATGAAATTTTGGCAACTTCTTACAAAATTCATATTTGATGCCTGAAACAAAAGTTATGACGATTTTCCCTAGGTCACCTATTTGAGATGAAATTATCTAGCCTGCAAAAACCCTAGATTCCTTAGAAAAATCTTTGAAAATATAGTGAAATAGGATCTGAAATTTTCAAACAAAGTTCAGCAAGATGTCATCTCCACATGGTAAAAATTTCTGCTTCTGAAACATTGTGAAAAAAAAATTATACCGAAACTTCCAAGATGACCTGTTTGAATAAGAGAAACCCTAGAATACCAAGCTTTAATACCAAATGTTATGAAACCAACTCACAAAATAGAATAAAATATAGATCAATGACTTAGAAATAAACCTCTTCGACGGGGAAACCTTCTTTGCATTACATAAATGAACAATTCTTGGAGTATACAGATGAAAAAACCTACCTTAATAATATAGGAGTCTAAGGGGTCACAATATAACAATATGGGGACCACATGCGAACAACAATAACAATAATGGGGTTACACCTATGGGGAAAAATAATAACAATATGGGGACTACATAAGCATAGTAATAACAATAATAGGGCTACACTAGCAATAAAAATAATGGTCTACACTAGTATTGTAGGCACCAAACATTGAGCTCAGGAGTACTCATCCAATAAGGGGTCATTGATATAGGTTTTTCTCATGGAATCAATTCTGTAGTGAAATCAATGTCTCACTTAGGAGGTAGTGTGGAATCTATTTTAGAAACAGATTAGAAAAATATTCAATCATGGGTAATATTTCTGGGGTGGCCAACTTGTCTTTAGAGTTAATGAAACAAAGTTGTGCAACATAAATTTGGCATCCCTTCCTACGTAATTTTCCCAACTCTGAGGGAGTAATTACTCACAAATTTATGGATATTTTTACACCTTGGATTTCTTTTCTAAGACCCTCTTGACTGAGATATCTGAAAAATGTTTCTTTACATTTTTCTAACGACCAACACCCTTCCAACCAGTCCATTCTGATTAAGACATCATACGACGCAAAAGGTAACACATTTAAATTCAAATTAATTTACTAATTATACACCTCAATAGGACAACCAATTACTTTGGATTTCACCCTCCTTCTTTCCTCCGTTGTCAATTTCACTAACTAGGGATCAGTAAATTTGTAAGTGTGTAATTGACATTCCTCAATGATTTTAGGGCTAACATAACTTAAATTGGCTCCTAGGTCTATCAGAATGGATAGAACATGGTTTTGAATATAACCCTCCAACTCGATAACATAGTTATGTACTCATCTTGATGACCATCTAAGGCTGCATTAATCCTTGGTATGGTGCGAGCTACTTCACCCACCGTGGAGGCCTCTTGAATGTTGGCAACCTGTTGGATTCTAAAATGGTCAGGAAAATTTTTATAATAATGAGGCTTGCCACAACCCCAACATTGGAGTGGGGGATATTTTTTGTTAGTTAAACTCAGGTTTGATGGAAACTTCCATCTGCTTACTCTCACCTTGTGATTTTGTTTAAGTTTGATTCCTTCCAGTAAATTTATTGTATTGATTCTTATATATACCCCTAGTGCTTCCTATCTTCACATTCTTCATATTCTGAAATTTTTTCTGTGATTTTTGTCCAGCACAACTCTTATTACCTTCTCCTTTTTATTTCATTTGTCGATAATCAATTCATGCTTTTCAGATTTCCTCATCCATGGTTTTGGGATTTTCGAACTCCAACCATTATTACATGAATGCTGGTAAGTTTCTCATGAACCGTTGAATCTTCACGCTTTCCTCTAAAATGTGAGGTAGGTACCCTGATATTGACATAAATTTGGTTAGATACTCATCCATATTTCCCCAAGTGGAGATCATGAGATTCCTTCATCTTATCATCATAGAATTGTTGTCTTAAATACTCTTCTTCCAATTTTTTTGGAAATATCCGCATGTCACCCCTTGTTAGTTCATTGCATGGACCACCTTAACTTCCATCCATCACAGTGTTGCTTTTCCCTGAATCTGATTGATGGTTGACCATGCTTTTATGTTGTCATAATATTCGTAAATTTGGAAATATTTATTGATATTAATTAACCAAGCCTAAAAAACCTCTTCCTTCTCTCCATAAAAGTTATAGGTATAATTTTCTTAAATTATACCTTCAGCTCAATTTTCTACCTTTTCTTTTTATGGTAATCCATTGGATATCTTATTCCTCCTCATTTTCCCCCTTTTATCCTTCTAACCGTTGTGTATAGATTCCATCCAGGGAATTTTCACCCCTCTGTCTCGTCTCCTCATCTCGGTGATTAGAACCCGATCTAGGTATAAAATTCCAATGATTCTGGAGAAAAGTAAAACTTTTTAAGATCTTCTCCTAGTCATGCATCAACCTTTCTTTATGTACCTGTAAACTGGTAATTTCAGTCCTTAACTATTGAACAATATCCAACACCATTGTTGTGGGGTTTTTCTTCCCTGCATCCAGTTGTACCCACATTCTGGATTGGATCCTCAAGTAGGAGCACCTATAGTTCTTCTCTGCATTATTCCTGCTCTCTTTCTACCTTTCTCTCACTGTGTTCCAAACAAACATGTAATTATTAATCAATCTCTCAAAAATTACTCAATTTTATAACTTCCCTTTGATACCAATTGTCACCCTCCCCAATACATTGTACTAACTTACCCAAATACAAAATAAAGTAAAATAAAAAATATATATAATTAAATATAACCATATAAATTCATTTACTATATTGCCAAATATTTTCATCATATGTATGATTTGAGTTTAGATTTTAATTAAAAATAAATTTTCATATATTACCATTTCCCTTATGATTGTGGTTGTTTGTAGGGAATTATACATTATATTTTCCACTCAGTGGGGAGGAAGTCAGAATTACATTCGATCGATGACATAAATACTTATTTGTTAATTAAAGAAATTGTACTTATGGTCTTTAGTGTACCTATACGTATTAATGATTTTGTTATGGTACGAATTACACCTGGAACTAGAACTCTCTAGTGTTTGTATGTAGCGCATTCCAAGTGAAACAATCCCTACAGTCAATTCGTAGGGTTGGCATCAGACGGATCTGCTCGTAGGAAGGAGGTTCATGGCAACTGTCTAGTTTTGAGCTCCTCCCAAGAATCTCATTTTATCTACCAAGCAATGCTATGTAGCTATTGCATTCCAGGTTAAGTACTATTGTCTCATTTGTTGTGGGCAAGCTACCTCCCTTACGCTCGATTGTACAGTCACGTTCTGCACTATTTAAATTTTTGTAGGTCGGTGTGTACTCAGTTTCATTTGTGCACAGGTGACTTAGAAGGTTGACGGTTATTTTCAAAAGTATTGAATAAGTTTGGATGAACTCCATCACTCTGGGTAATAATATTACTTTTTTTTGTCTCTATCGCTCATATTCATTTGAGTTTTTATTTACGTCATGTAACCTTTTTTCCTTTATATTTTACAGGACGATCCATAACGAATTAACTAATATTCTTTCCACAAGTCAGTAAATCATTGGTAAGGGTTTATGAAGTTTTCTTCTTTTCTTGGATTTTCTGTTCTTAAACATTGAATAACTAGTTTTATTTTCTCCTACAAGTGCACATCTTGTCCCTAAATGAACCTACGTTTCGAATTTAGAAGTTCATCCTACATTTTCTAAGGCTTGCTCACTTTATTTAATACTGTTCTCTTTAAAATACTGAGTTAGGATTTCAAGACCTTAGGTTTTCACAGACTTCGAGTTTCACAAACTTGACTAGAGAACTATTAAAAATAGAGGGTTTTTCTTTGGAGTATGATTATTGGTATTTTTAGAATGTATTTAGCTACAAAGGTAATATAGAGATTTTGTTGTTGTGAATGATATAATTTACATTTTTTTTTGTAAGTCTTTGGTCTTTAGTGTTATTCAAGAATGTTTGGCATAAATTAAGGGTTTATATTTGTTTGAATCACCAATCAGTCCTCTTTTGATATGTATGCAACATACTACATTCCATGTATGGTATTTTATATATTTGCATGATTACATCCTGACATCTGGTGATAAGAATGGAAAGTGGCATCTACCCATGGTATTCAGTCACCCATGGTATATATCCACCCATGGTATTAATACGCCAATGGTATTTTAAGTGGAATATAACTATGGTATTATACCCACTGATGGAATTTATATGTGGTATTTTAACTAAAAAAACTAATAGTGACTAGTCACATTTTGTAAAAGGAAAGATTGTCCACCTCAATGTAGCTTTTATAGTTACTCTTTGTTTTAATAAAAAAAATTATTTCTTGTTTTACTTACTGTGTTCTCTCTCCTTTTCCTGACATTCTAATTTTTTAGATGTCGGGGGCCTCCCCGCCCCCAAGATCCATTTCAATTTTTTAGATCTTGGGGGCTTGTCTCGAACATCCACATTAGTTGTATCAAATTCAGGTAATGACTCCATGTGAATGAGGGTTTGAAGGATACTTCCGTTTCAAAGTTTTTTCAGCCAACTTCATACAAGTGTCATAACTTTCACATAGAACTTTCTTGGGCCACATAGGAAAGAGTTTCATTTTTTTCTTTTAAGGAAATGTTTTTGGGAAGTGAGTTTAAATATTAGATATGAAAATTTTGGTACAAATTTTACAAAAATAAATAACATATTTGAATTGACTGTGAAAAATTACCCAAATTAAAAAAAAATATCGAACGAATCGGAGGCCAAATGAGGGAGATATCATTGATTTAAAATCAATTGTGTTGCATACATTTTTCTGATCAAAATTCATGGACAGTGGATCTCCTATATTCTTTTCAAGTTTTATGCAGAAATTCATAAAACTTATTGACGATCTAAGTCCCTCTAGAAAAATAAACCAATTTAAAAAAAATGGTAGAATCGGAGTTCAGATGATGTTGATTTAAAATCATATATTTTTTCAGATTTTTTTATGGCACGACAGTTGTAGAGTGGACCTAAGTTTACAGACTGTCCAGATAAAGATTTCAAACATATGTGGATATGTAGAATGTTCATTAAATTTCCAAAAATATGTTATAATAACGATTCTGATTTATACTCGCCAAGTTATGCCAGTTTTAAATTGTATATATGGAGCAACACTCAGAGCGGGTTCCCTTTGGAGATGTGCCATCCCACCCTGCTTTAGCAGGCATCTGATTCACATTCATCAGTTTCATCATAGTATCATATGACTTGGGTTGTTTGGAGACGTGCCCTCCCACCCAGGCTATGTCGGCAGCTGCTACTTCATCAACAATGAGTGTCACGGTTACGGTCAACCACACAAAATCCTTGTCATTGAAGTCCATTTTATAGGTCGCACATTATTAGTATCACTGTTGGTCACAATCATTGCAAGGTATCTCTATCCTAAGATCTTCATTTTTCATGGATATGGGTCATCCACAAACCCACACTTCATTGAAGTCCACTTTCTAGGTCGCACATTGTTAGTATCACAGTGGGTCACAAGTATTGCAATATATATATCCTCGCATATTCGTTCATCATGGTTATGGGTTAACCACAGAAAATCCTTATCTTCAGTGGGTCTTCATATTCAACACATACTTCTCGAGAAGGAAATTCACACAAAGGGGACCATTGCTTCTTAAGGAGGGAGGAATTATATGAATGGAAAGTGGCATATACCCATGGTATTCATCCATCCATGGTATTTATCCACCCATGGTATTCATCCACCACTTGAATCTACCCATGGTATTGTAAGTAGAATCCACCAATGGTATTCATACACCCATGTTATTTATCCACCCATGGTATTTTAACTTGCATAAACTGATGGTATTCATTCGCCCATGGTATTTTACCCACCTATGGGATTTGTATGTGGTATTGTAACTAAAAAAAACTTTAAGTAACTCGTCACTTTTTTGTAAAAAGAGAGATTTTCCACCACAATGTAACTTTTACAATTATTCTTTGTTTTAATCAAAAATTTCCTTGTGGTTTTATTTACGATGTGTGTTCTGCTTTTTTTGGCATTATAATTTTTTAGATGTCGGGGCCTCTCCCCTGAAGATCCATTTCAATTTTTTAGATCTTGGGATCCTCCGCCCAAGATCATGATCATCTCAAGTTTGATTGTCATTTTCCTCTTTCAAGAAATTTATGCGTCTTACTTCCTTTATAAGTTTTTCATGTATTTAATCTTACTAGAATTATTTTAAAATGGATTTTATGGAGAAAAAAAAATCTTAGGGTTACTGTTTACATTTGTCTACAGGAAAAAATAATAATTTATCATTCTAGGTAATGGTTTCTTCGAATTTCTCCAAAAACACGTTCTTGGGTTTCAGTAGTTCACACATGTTTTGGGAAGGGACTATTTGAGCATGCCCCTCAGGGTTACATCACCCTAACCCTTTTAATATCTAGTTAATTTTCTTATTGCAGTATTTAACTGACAATTATTGTTATTATTAATGTCCTTATGTGGAAATGCGGTTACAACTGCTGCAAAAATAATTGTCCCCTATTACTAATTTAACTTAAAATGCACATAGATATTATGTTTCATTCCTAAATTATATTATTCTTTTATATTTCATAACCTCATATAAGTTTCCTCTATAAAGAAAATTCATAGTTCACACAATTTATTCGATATAGAACACAAATTCTTCTAATCTTTACAATTTGTAACTTAATGCATTTATTCTATATAGAACACCCATTATTTTAGTTTTACAATTCATGAATTAATCCAGTTTCTTCTATAAAGAAAATAGTTAGTTTTGGGAGGTAATAACATAGATGAAATAATCATTTCAAACCCTTCTTATCATTCTTCCAATACTTTCATCATTTCTTGGAAACAAAATACAAAAATATGTTAAAACAATGAGGAATTAACTTCATTCTATTTTCCTAATAAAATAAAAGGCTAATTCACATATCTAAAAGTTACTTTTCTATAGATCGAATAAGAAAAGACTTCATTTAATCCTCCCAACATATGAGGCTCACAATGACATCCAAACCTCCCATGTGTTCTTCAGTTTCCAAAATAGTTTAATACAATCCCTCTTCTACAGCCTAAAGACTACTCATCAAGCTTGGGATTCCTTCCTTCCAAGGGTTGCCACTGGTTTTCACCAGCTCAAGAATACCCCTTTTTAAATATATTCTTTTTGACAACATCATGTCAAAGCTTTCACTTCATTCCTCCTCTTAGGCTATCTCCTCTTCCATATGATGTTTTCTCTTTTAACTCTAGGGGGAGGGGAATATTTTTTTGTTTCAACTAACATTTGTAAACTAAGATTTTTTTTTAGAAGTATTTTCCTTTTCTTTCTCTAAAAAATTCGAATATTTTTAATAAAAAAAATTAATAATTATCTATTCATTTATCATATTTTTTTCCTGCCTTTACCAACATCGTTACTAAGTTTAATCAAAGTAAAAACAAGAACACATAAAACTTATGTACAAGATGAGGGGTGTAACACATAAAAACATGTTTATCGATAATATAGGGATATATTCAACATTAATAATAGCAATAATAATAAAAAATTGATATTTACTCCAACAATATTTTTTTTAGAATATAAAAATTGAAATAGAAAATAGTAAATAACATAAAATTTATATATTATTCCACATATTATTAATTGAAAAATGGTTCTTTCACTTCCCAAAGAGTCTTCATTCAACATTAGATCTTATAATCCATGGGATGGTGATATATTATTCTATTTCTAGACTCAAAAGTTTTAGCCTCAGCTATCATGTGATAAACCGAGTAAAAGAAAAACCCCATCACATCATGGCTATACGAAAATTGCAAGGCAAGGATGAAAACCACTATCGCACTTGAAATAATACATGACAGTGACAACAAGAGAACCAAATACACATATGTAGACACCATGCATATCAAAACTAGAAAGGAAATCATACATGCAACTACATACCTTCAAGTAATCCCAATGGAGTTGATTGATCAAAATATTCCTTTCTTGATATTTGCTTCCATTTTCTCACTTGTACCTCCTTTGTCTTCCATTATCCAAGCCTAGATTTCTCCAAGAATACTCTAAGTGTACAAGAGTATGAGAGTGAGAAAATAGAGAAAGAGCTACCACCTATCACTATCAAAAAGGGCATGAACTAATCCTCATAATCCCTTTTATCAATGAGGCCTATAATATTTCCAATTTTCCATTATTTTCCCTCATTTTCCTCCTCACATGGAACCTATGACCTTTCACCTTCCTTTTCTCCTATTTTCCATTATTTTTATAAATAAAATTCAAAATAATTCATCTTTTAATTTTAATGCCTTTGTCAATTTTCCCTAGCCATAAGAAACTAAATGAACACCAACTAGGATGTTTTTCCCAACATAAAACTTAGAATACGTGTCCCATAACCTTCATATTTTTTTTCCTTTATTAACTTTATTACATGTATTTTAACCGGGGAATGTTAGAGACCACTCCCACATAACGGAACACCATCCTCAGTGTTCAATGACACCTAAAACCAACAAAATTCTTAAAATAAAAACATAATTCTGATGGAGATTTATAACTTAGCTCGATGAAATAATTATAATGAACAACCTACTCAAAACATGGCAAACATATCGTCTAATAGATATTTATAACACAACTCATTACGATATTTACAATAACAACCACATATACTCATGCACATTTGCTTCAACCAGGAAATAACAATACTGTCTATGGAGATTTATATATCTAGCTGGATATAGCATTTACAATAATATACACATGTACACATATGCACATTTTCTCAACCAGAAAATAAAAGGATATGGTGCTTGCATCTGGAACAGGGGAATCTAGAGGCTCACACCTCAAAAATAAAAAGTATAACCATGATTTACCTCCTTCCTAGGAAGTCCATAATCCACTACCAAATTAAAATCTACATCCAATGTCCAGCACTACAATCATGCACCACTTTTCCTCTCAATGAATAATTATTGGCTCATTGTTCTAGGGCACACTCCCAATGTGCATATGATTCCATATGGAAATGATAATAAAAAAAAATGATATATTCCCCAAACTTCCCTTCTTTGCTACACAGTCCATCAGGAAATCTGGTCACCCTCTTTTATGTAGTCACTCACCTTCCAAGTTCTTTGGAATCCCCTTTCGTGGGTGATCGATTCATTGTCAAGTTTTCCTAGCATTGTAGGTTCCAAATACCAAGGCATATCTCTACCTGAAACCATCATAATTTTCATAGCATGATCATATAAATCAATGGAATTTTTTTGGTAAGAATGTCTCATAATGGCCCTTCTCCTTAATTATTTACTAGCATACTAGTTCATATTCCATTCCTTTTGTCATTGCTTCTAATTCTATGGTATTCAATCCAACCACTCAAACTGGGAATTTTCCATGCTTTCATGTACCAAGCACATAATTTCCATTAGACTCACTTAAAATTGAAATAAACTCAAACCATACCTCACCATGGTCGTTTAATAAGGTACACCTACAATTGTATTCACTTCCTATCACAACAATTCAAACTAATTGTTTGATCAAATCATGATGTATAAACATATCATATCTGGTTAGCTCAAAATGCAACCACCATAATCAAAATCATATATCACAAGTAAGCATCATAAAACATAATCATACATCACATGTGATCATCATAAACCAAAATCATAAACCACATACATAATTAAAACTGAAATAAAATATTGATACTTATCCTTTAATCGTCCTTAGCTTCTACCATTCTTCTTGTCATTTCTTTACTCACATCATATCAGTTGAAACACCCAACTAGAACCTAGTTCCTTCTATTCAATCATGTACACATACACATAATGTCTTTCATACACATACATCCACACATGGTGTACCACCCAACACGTACACCTACTCCTGGTCTACCCCAAAACACAATACAGACACCTAAAGTATGTGTATAATAGAACACATACACCTACACTCTATGTACATCACAACACATAACCCTACACCAGGAATACAACACAACAAATACACCTACACCTAGTGTAACCCACAACACAATACATACACATACACCCGGTGTACAACAAAACACATATACGTACATAGAGTACAACACAATGAATATACATGTCACGATACAAGGAGTACACATAACATAGTACCGCATGTATACAAAATAAAGAATATGATATGTACACAATACATTATGTACAACAACACCATGTGTACAACATGTACATGGAACCACATATACACTGCACCACCTTCACAATGTGTACACAACACCAGATGTACATAGCACCACCTACACAACATGTACACAAAACCACATGTACACAACACCACCTGCACAATGTGTATCCAACGCCAAATGTACAGAGAACCACATGTCTGATCTGTACACAAAACCACATGTATGACATGTACAAAACACCACCTGCACACAACACCCAAAGTACAACATGTAAACAACACCACTTGTACAATCATGCACACAACACCATATGTACAACATACACACCACACCATATGTTCACAATGCCATATATGAAACATGCAAAAAGTACCATATGTATGCAACACCATATCCAACATGTGCACAACACCATATTTACACAGTACCGCACATCCAATATGAAAAAAACACCATTTGTACACATCACTACATAAACAACATGTACACAGTATCATTCATACACAACACCCGATATACAAGATTTACATATAACCATATATACACGACACTTCATATACAAGTTGGACATATCAACATATGTACACAACATCGCATGTACACAAGATCACAGGTATAGCATGCACAACATGTGCAACATGTACACAACAATATTATTCCACATCTAGAGACCACACACTCACTCTACCAAGGAACCTTGCTTCTAGTGTCTTTCCACTATTCATGGTTGTTCCAGCATGTTTCAGATCATAATACTTTCATTTTGTCAATGTATCCCTAACCATTACTTGCAATAGAATTAACATAAACATAGTATAATCAGATAATATCAATTCATATCCACATTATACTGAACTCATATATTTTTTAGGGCTAATATTCGCACTTGATTCCTCATAAATAAGGAACCTCTTAGTGTCGTTCACCTCCATAAGTAATCATTCCTCCAAAATTATAATTATCCCTAATGATTGTGCCAGAAAATGACATACATACATTTATATACATATAAACATGAACATAAAACAATCATGATCCCTGGCAGCCCTGTCACACAACTACATACACATAGACACACACACACACACACATAAACACACAGAGCGATATATATATATATATACATGTGAATGCTAGGAAAAAAAAATCCTAACGACGCTATTAGTCAACGACATACATATATACCTACCTACATACATACATATATGCATATATCAACATCAACATAATAATAGTAACAACAAATTTACTACATATCACAAGGTTAAGTTTAAAATAATTCCATTTTTCCGTGCACAACATGCACAACATTGACAGCAACAATTCCGAACTTGGCCAAGGAATTTTTTACCTTATGCACATTTATATTAACTTTCCTATTACCTTTCTTATGAATATCCTACCACTACTCATTTACCCCAATAGACCCTCTGGTAGTGTATTCGGTGCATTTTCATATGAAATACACTTTGCTTAGTATGTGGGCTACTTACCTACATAAGAGTCACATGTAAAAATGATTTGTTAAATGTTAGTGGAACAAGTTCAACATGTAATAAGCTAGGTTATAGAGGAATCATAACATACTAAATAAAAAATAAAAAATAAACAAAACAACATGCAAAAGATACACTCTTGATAGAGAAAACTGACTAATAACTCAAAATGGAGAGCTTCTCCCTTTATTAGGTGGTGGTGGTGATAGAAGATATAATGATAAATCTCTTATAGTGGGTCGTTTGAGCTATGGAACTCAAATATCCAAGACAAGGAGGTATCTTTCCCTCAAGTCTTTTTCAAGCTTCTCTTACCTATCAAAGGATGGTAGATTGACAAAAAAATGGTGAACTCTTCTCTCTTGGACTGAGAGGTTGGGTTTCCAACAACTGAGTCCTTCCAATCGGTTTGTTGCTAGACTACACAAGCTGGTTTGCTATGGAGAAATTTAGCCAACATAACAATTTCTCATATTCTTCTTCCAAAGGCTAGCTTTTATAGACCATTTTGAAATTCTACCTCCTTCTCTTCGCTCAAGATGGATGGTGACACAAGAGTGGAGGTATGATTCCTTTGTGTGTTTCATTAAAGCCTCAAGGTGGCTCAAAGACGATTGTACTTGGTTAGGTTGAGTGAGAATAATTTTAACCAAGAATTCTAAGCGGTCCTGGATAGTGACATTCTCTCATCCCCAAAACCGCATGACTATGGAAGGGATAGTCACATTGTACGCGACTATTGAATAAAAAACCACACTATGTGCCAAAACTCCTTGTTTCCTGTGCACTTTCAATAAATTTTTCTTTTTAACTTAGGAAGAACTAGATTTTTTGGCTCTTCCTAATGTATTTGTTCTCTAGAAACTTTCATCTATACCTTTTTCTTGACCTTTTTAATGTATTTTTCCTATATGGTTTTCTATTTTTAATAGTTTCCCCCTAATGTACAAGTTCTAGGAAGAAATATATAGCCAAAATAAATTATGGTTTCTTTTCTATGTGATCCTTTTGAGAGAGAGAGAGAGAAAATTTATTTGGAACTGAATTGGGAGATTGCTTATCTTAAGTAAAAAAGGCACCATGCTCTGTTGGAAACCTACAAGAGATAGAATGAATAAAATATTTCCACGAGGCGGGCATGTCCCATGGTCATGATTTTTTGGCTATTTAAGATTATCTAATAGATAGTGGTTTTTTTATGTCACTTTTTGGTAGTGACCTGCGGCTGGTTGATGATGATGGTTGTCGATGCCCTCAGCGGTGTTTTTCTTTGAAATAATGTTTGATGTGGCACCCACATGGAAAATCCTACTATGGCACATTTGTTTAGAACCAGTGCTCATTATATGCATGTGTCTTTGATTGTTGGGGACCTTCCTGTGTAATATTGCTGAAAGAGATACTTATCAAGTCATGGGTCTTCGACGAATTCTGATAGAGTGAAACGGTTATGAATTACGATACCATCTTGACACGAAAGCTTATATTGAAGTCAAATTTCAAGAGGATTGATTAAATCAATAGGCAATGATGATTCCCATAGTTCCATCCAGGGATGCCCCTATTGAGGTGAGAAATCATCCAAGGTACTACCTCCTTGGAAAATGGTTGTTGTAGTCAACAAGAAGGAAGCATCAACTCATCGAAATGAGTATTGATGAAAGAGACCAGGGTTTCTAATGTGGCAGGGCATGATGTGTTAGGTTAGCTATGCATGATGATGAGAAATGGTTATAACTGATGATGGTTGTTAAGTGGCCCAAAGTCGGAGTTGTAAATGCAAGTGCCAACAGTCATAACAATTTTTGGTGAGGAAATCCCTGGAATCGGTAGGAAATCCAGGGTGGGTGTATGGTTTCTATGAGTGTCATGGTTGGGTGCGGTAAAAGAATGCGTATCTCTAACCAAGGGTGATTAGGGACTACTACCAAGTGATAAATTTAAATGGATGGGTGGGAGTGCTCTCCTAAAAAAATATTTGTACACTTTCCAAAAGAATATAAACTGGTTTTGGATGTAAAATCATAGAGACATATGTCCCTATAAATGTGAATAATCCTTCATTATGATGTGAGGAGTGTGTTTTGTTGAGGGTGGGGGACCCATTAGTTGGTTTTAGTGCAGGGTTTATGAGGAAAATGAAAAATGTCGTAGATGGGATATGCTTATGGTCGAGTGATAGGCCAAATGTGAAACCCGATGGTGTGTTTATTCTAATCTAATTCTGAGAATGGCAGCCTAAGAAAAGGGTTTTAACATGACACAGGTAAAACTTGACTTGATTTATGATGGATGAATGAACATGAAGTGCTTACTTGGCTTGGGGTTTTATGGCCATGGCTCTAGACCTTTGGTGTATGGCCTACATGAGTGATGGATGCCATGGTGGGTGAAGTTCTATCGACCTACAAGGGTATTTATCATGTGCAAGCTGGGGTGATCATAAACATGGTCGGGTGAATAAAACCTATGGTCTATTTATTTGAAGAAATGAACTTAGTATATGCAAAGCTTCTTGGGGAGCCTATCATGTTGGGGGTAGAATGATTCCTTCTCTTATACCCTTTTTTTCTAGGACATATTATGATTTGGCATGTTTGTAACACCTACAACCAATACCCCAAGTAAAAATCATCTTTTTCATACAAACATATTTGAAATAACCTGAATGTAAAGCAATAAGACAAGGCATATCTAAACTATATTATTGTGGATGTTATTCCTGAAAATGAATTTTTTTGAGGCATGGATTTATAAGGCCTAGTTTGAACTTGATGACATGTTTATCACAGTGTTTCTCACAGTTTTTCGATTGGGTACTTTGAGCTCCAGTTATGGTTTGTTGAAAATTGAGAAAATTTTGATATATGGGCCAATATGCCTCATTTAAACACATTTTTTTCATTTGAGAGTCCTTCGGCATAGCCGAGATCTTGTTCCTGAGATTATTATGTCATCGGTCAACCTAAGTACACAAGATTCGGGCTGTTAGTGTCAAGTAGCACCTTAAAGTTCTTGCTTTTCATTTTTGTCATTTTTTGCAATGGGAGGTCCCTAAAAATATGAATTTTTATGGACTTTATACCGATTTTTGGGTAAGTATACCATGTGGGAGATCAAGGGTGACCCACACGATCCACGCGGAAAAGGAAATTTTTGTGCAAGACCCTGTAGGTTATGAAAAATTATGCACGATGGACCGCACACGTGCTGAGCGTTGGAAAAGGTATGAATTCAGTATTTGTTTTCCCATTATTTTACTTTAAACATAATTCTTTTTACTTTAGAAAGGTGACTTATTACAAGAATTGTGGTAAAATTGAATAGACTTATGTTTATTGTAAAACGTAACTAAAAACTGCCTTTTATTGCTAAAAACAAGAATCAGGCGAGGTGAACATCTATACCAGAGGCGAGGCTAAAGTAAGTGCAACTGCTGTTCCTCCAGTGTTAGACCAAATCTTGCCAAAGAGAAGAAAATATGAACGCATTGCTAAGAGAATGCAAGGGACAGCTCGACTTCAGTCAAAGGAAATCAAGTGACAACTAAAGAAATAAGGGAAGCGAACCCCTCAGGATCCTTCGATCCTGAGGGATTGCTGTTCAAACCTTATCTCGTTCCTTGTCTTATCCGATGATTTTTTATATAAGGCAACGCCTTTAGAGATTGTAGCGAGTCGAATCATTTGATTAAAAACATTCCTTTTGTAATAATGTGTTTTATTGACTCTCGTGATCAGAGAGCGGTCACTGTAAATATTTTTATGTTCAATGAAGACAAAGACATGTTTTATTTCATCGCTCAAGCTTTGAAGTAACCCAGTAGTGTTTCACTAGTGCTAAGGGCTTAGCCCTGGTGGAATCGTTCTGCTATTTGTATTTCTATCCTCTAATTACTGTTGCGTGATAATTATGTTTGGTTTCATTACGATTGCATAGTTACTTAATTACTGTTGAATTTCTTATTGGATTGCTGTGTGCGCTAATGAATTGCATTGTTGTTCCATTTCTGCAAGGATCATGATTACTGTCTTATTCACCTTGTTATCACTTATAAAGCTTTATTGTTCCATACTTAGCTCTGTTTTCTATTCCATTGGATTATTGTTCATTTCGATTGATTACTTAATAGCATTTGCTATCGACAGGGTTGGAGTTTGATAGGATTTGTTATCTAATTTTGTTAAGTTCATGCCTGCTGTTCAGATTCATTAGTTAGCAATTTTTGTTCAATTCCAGCTTGTTGTTCATTTCTAATTTGTTTATTTCAAATTGTAAAGAGATTGTTTATTTACAGTTTGCTATAGATTACAAGTTGTTGTTCATTTCCAATTCTTGTTTTTAAAAGAAGTTTTTAGTTTATTTTCAAGAGCAGTTAGTTCAATTTCGATTTCACTTTGATTTCTTAAAGAGCAGGACTGTCAATTGTAGAGAAAATTGGTTATTGCTTCAAATTTCCTAGATTGATTTCCTTGTTCCAGTGTGATTTCAGTTGCATAAATTTCTAAAGTAATGAGTTATTGCTACTGTATCCTTGATTGATGTTTTGCAGAGTGAGTAGTTAAGATTTCAGAGTATTTGTATTCATGTTATTGTAATTAGATTTATTTTCAAGCATCCGTTTACTCTTGTATCCAGAATACTATACTACATCTCTCACAGCATTACTCTTATCTCAATTGCAGTCTCAAACAGAGTACACTCTTGAAATAAAAGGTCGTTCTCAGATTAATAATTAATGTAGGATAAATAGGTGTTAAAAATATACCTTTTATACCTCAACATTTTGGCGCCATTGCCGGGGAGAGTGTATGCCATTTAGAAGGAGTTGTTGGGGAGAGTGTATGCCATTTAGAAGGAGTGATGTACATTTGATTTTTTTGCTTGGGAATAATTGGGTATTAAAGACGAAAGGTAAGAACCTGTGCACTGGGCAAGGAACATACTTGCTCTCGGCCTGCTTCACAGCAGAATTAGGTAAACTTCTTTCTTTAGGTAGGAATTAAGGCTTGTTCTCTTGAATGAATAAACCAGCTAAAAAAAAAAATTCCTCCTAAACCCGAAAAACCTAAGGGACCGGTGACCCTTGGGCAAACAAATTTCATTGATGAAATCCTTAAGAATACTGAATCTCAGCCATCATTAGGACCTAGGAAATTTATCTCTAGACATCCTACTAGTTCCCTTCAGGCCACAGAGTCACCATCTGAAGCCTTTGCTTAGATACATAGCCAAACAGTGGGAATTGAGAAAGATTCCTAAGAAATTGAGAATCCCTGCCTAATTTCTCCACAAGGAGGGAACTCTAGAAATCTCCGTGAAGAAGGGGAGAAAGGATAATCAGAAGAACCAAAATCTCCTCTTGAAATAGTCCAAACATTGAACAGTCTGGATAAGGGAAGTGTTGTCAAACTCATTCAAAACAAAGGACCCGAATCTCCTCAAACTATAGGCCAGCAAGGAATACTTGTTGTTCCAGATCAAGGGAGTATTTTCAAGGCCATTCCTACTCCTTCCAGTCATCCTAGGAATTCCCTTGAGATCCCAGAAGGACATTGGCACATATTTGATCAAATGGTCTAGAACCAGAACCAAAATCAGAACCAGCAAACACCCCGACAAACTTCCACACTGCAATATCCTATAGTGGACACTACAGTTAATGCACATATGAAAGTCATTCCTCTTTAAAATATTCCTACATTTCACGGCTTGACATCGGAAGATCCAGATGCATTTCTGTTTTAATTCGATGTGTTATGCAAGGGGTATGACTATACCACCAATCCCCAAAAATTAAAACTATTTCCTTCCACATTAAAAGGAGCAGCCTTACGATGGTTTATGGGGCTAGGTGGGGGTGTTATAACTGATTGGGATCATATGAAAGCTGTGTTTCTAAAAAAATATGAATATTATTGTAGGTCTCAGGAACTAAAAGACGAAATATTTCAAATGACAGCAAAACCAAATTAAACCTTGGAGGAATATGTGGAACGGTTTCAATACAATCTCTAAAGATCTCCTTATGCATCTTTACCCTTACCTGATAATGTGTTGAATACTACATTATTTATGGGAATGAAGGATCAATGGGTTGAAACATTGAATATTATGGGAAAATGTGATATATATCAGGAGAAATATGCTAACATTATTGATTTGTGTATCAGGAGTTCGAGGGGGCAATACAAGGCTAAAATCAGTAGAACATGACATGATCACAAGGGATAATAAGACCTCCAGTGAAGGTGTAACTCGTGCAGAGATTGGCAATCTGCTGGATATTTTAAAAAAAATATTCTATGGACTCTAACAATGCAATTCCACATTATGCAAGCCAAACAAAAGCAAGGAGAAGCCGAATAAAATCTGGCAATATTATGTCCCAGATGCAGGAAGAAACACAACCACAAAGAGTGCCCACTGGATATAATCAAATTTTGTGCCATTTTCACAAAATGCCACCCCACAGAAGGATGTCCCTCACTTCCTGGGTTAAAAGAAGTCTATAAGGAGGGATAAGAAGAATCAGAGGTGGTATGCTTACTTAATCAGCGCCGACAATGGCAGCCACAAAAATTAGGTATGCCAACTGATCCATTTTCTTCTTTTCAACCTCCTCAATATAATGCTCAACAATATAATGGAATGTGGAAAAATCAACCACCTTTCCCCAATTGGTCACAACATCCATTTCCTATATCATCATGGCCAAATCAAACAAACAAAACTAATTGGAAAAAATTTCCTTTCTGCCCACCGTTTTGGCAAAAAAATGTGTATCCAACACAATGGTCCCCCTCTACTTGGCAGAGTCAAGCCTAGTAGTCAAACTGGAAAAGACCTACAAATCATCCAGTTGGAAAAATCACCCTCTCTCAACTTACACTGCCAGATCCCTATACATTACCACAAAACCCCCAGACCAATTTAAGACCACAACTCCCAGCCTAGCCCAACCCAAACCCAAATAATAGGCCAGTTCATTCTGTCCAAATAATGGAACCACCAAAATTAGAAACTAAACTGAGGGAGTGTAATGACCTTCAATTGAGGTCTGGACATATAGTAGAAATAGAGAGAGATAAAAATGTTCATATTGAAGATACGTTACATGTAGAAAAAACATCGCAAAAAGAGAAGGTGGTTCAACAAAAAAATCAACATCAAACTCCACAACAAGAAACAACCTCTTCCCCACCATTCCCAAAACGATTAATCATAACTCGCCCGTTCGAATATCCTGATTTTGATCTTTTGGGAGAATTAAAAAATTTGTGTATAAAAATCGCTCTCCTCCAGGCTATCCAAGACATCCCTATTTATGCAAAAACCATTAAGGAACTGTGTATAAAGAAGCTAAAGAGGAGAACAACCACCAACCCAACTTTCCAAATAGTCGGTACTCTATCTGACTTATTATCAAGAATGGAAACACCTGTAAAATATGAAGACCCAGGAAATCCTATAGTGACGGTGAAAATGAATGGGAAATTGTTCCCAAATGCCTTAGTTGATTTGGGAGCTGAAATAAATATCTTAACAACCACCACCTATCAAAAACATAGAATTACATCATTAGAACCAACACCAACCTTATTAGAATTGGCTGACCGATCGATAGTCAAACCAGAAGCTACACTACAAGATGTAATGGTATCTGTAGATTCCTGGGAATACCCTGTTAACTTCCTGGTTATCAACCCAAAGAACCGGCTAGATGGACACCCGTTAATTCTAGGTAGACCTTGGTTGGAAACTGCCAATGCTTATATTAGCTGCCGACAAGGCAACATGACAATAACAAGGGGAAACTATGTCAAGAATTTAGCTTTATGTCCCCAACCCAACAAGGCCTATCAATAATCAAAACAAGAAAGCAACGTGTATCATATCTTATGGAAAATATGAGATCACCTCTAACTATAGAATATGCTCTTGATTTTAAAGACCAAACGGAGGATGATATCATTATTAGTTTTATTAACAAGCCACAAATCAGATCCCATCTACAATGTCACATGATCAAGGCAAAATTTGATAATAAAGAAGAAGAAGATCCTCTAAAAGACATCTCTGATGAATTAATACCCACTACTTCTATGTACAATAGTAAGATTGTAGAAATTGAGTTGGGAAAAACTCTAAACATTAACAAAAATCTGACTGCTAAACAAGAAGAGAACTTGGTCCAATTACTACGAAAATATAAAGCTGCCTTTGCATGGGGTTATCTAGACATGAAGGGAATTGACCCCCAGTTATGTACACACCACATTTATACTGAAAAGGATGTGAAACCCATTCGCCAACCCCAACGAAGATTAAACCCTCAACTTAAAGATATCGTGAAAGCTGAATTACAAAAACTGTTGGATGTTAATTTCATTTACCCAATATCTGATAGCAAGTGGGTCTCTCCATTAGTAGTGGTACCAAAGAAGAATTGGAAGTGGAGAATATCCGTAGATTACTGAGAACTCAACAAGGAAATGCAGAAAGACCACTTTCCCCTTCCTTTCATTAACCAGGCATTAGACACATTGGCAGGAAAGAAATTATTTTCTTTCCTCGATGGCTTCAGTGGGTACAATCAAATCCATATTGCCCCTGAGGACCGAGACAAAACTAATTTTACCTATCTATGGGGGACATTTTCCTACTGAGTCTTACCCTTTGGCCTATGCAATGCCCCTGCTACATTTCAAATGGCCATTCTCAGCATCTTTTCAGATTTAATAAATGAAGGGCTCGAAGTATATATGGATGAATTCACACCTTACGGAGATGATTTTGAGCCAGGATTAGAAAATTTAGAAAAGGTGTTGCAAATATGTATTGACACCAGGCTTTGTTTAAGCCATGAAAAGTGTCATATGATGATGACCGAAGGACTTATCTTAGGACATTATATTTCAGCAGCTGGAATTCAGGTGGATCCTGCCAAAATTGAGATAATTTTGTTAATACCTACACCCACCACACAAACAGAGCTACGTAGCTTTCTTGGATTTTCTAGTTATTATAGGAGATTTATAGAACATTATTCTCGAATAGATGCACCTTTATATGCACTAATAGGAAATGTTGATTATATTTGAACAGATAAATGTGACAATGCTTTCAAGGATCTGAAAAATCTTGTATCAACAGCCCCAGTGCTGAGGGGCCCAAATTGGAATTTGCCATTCCAAATTTCATCTCATGCCTCAAACACAGCAATTGGAGCAGTGCTTGGGCAGGAAGAAGATAAAAGACCATATGCAATCTATTATATTAGCAAAAATCTATCTCCTGCGGAACTAAATTATACAGTGACTGAGAAGGAATTTTTAGCTGTAGTACATGCTGTAAATAAGTTTAGACATTATATAACTAGGTATCCTGTAGTTTTATATACCAATCACTCTGCCATCAAATTTTTAGCAAATAAACTTGTTAAAAATGGAAGGGTGACAAGATGGTTGATTTTATTGCAGGAATTTGACATTACAATCAAAGATCGACCAGGAAAATAGAACCATGTAGCTGATTTCCTGTCACGAATGCCAAAGCCAACAGATGCAACAGCAGTCAAAGATCACTTCCTAGATGAACATTTGTTCACTATTACTGTTAGAACCCCATGGTATGCTGATATAGAAAATTATTTGGCAATAGGTAAATTACCTAAACATCTAACCCTTAATGAACGATAGCAAATAATACAACGTAGTACTCGACTCTCTTGGATTGGGGGCTACCTGTTTCACACAGGGTCAGATATGCAAATTATAAGATGCGTCCGGGAGGACGAAGTATTTGATATTCTGAAAGCATGCCATGACGGGTTGTGTAGCAGACATTTTACAGATCGTAGAACCACCCATAAGGTTTTACAGACAGGCTATTATTGGCCTACCATTTTTAAAGATGCTAAAAAATTTGTGCAGGCCTGTGATAGCTGCCAAAGAGCGGGTCACCTTGGACAATCCGACGAGATGCCTTTGAACCCACAACTAGTAATTGAACCATTTTAATGTTGGGTGCTTGATTTTTTTGGCCCCATTAACCCCCTAGCAAACCAAAGAAAATATATCCTAGTTGCAACTGAGTATGTCACTAAATGGGTTGAAGCAGAGGCACTTTCAAAAGCTATAGAGGACTCTGTAATATAATTCCTTTTCCAAATCTTTGTGCGATATGGCCTCCCAAGGGACATAATCACAAATGGAGGACCGCAGTTTGTGGGTAATAAACTTGCTGAAACATTACAGAATTACCACATTCAGCACAAGATTACAACCCAATACCAGACACAGGCAAATGACCAAGTAGAGAGCACGAATAAAGTGATCGAGTCTATATTGACAAAAATTGTTGCCTCACACAGATGTGACTAGGCCTACAGATTTCCAGAAGCCTTGTGGGCGTACTGAACAACATGTAGAGCTACTACGGGATATTCACCATATCAATTTGTATTTGGAAAAGAGCCCATATTTCTAATAGAGTTTGAAATTCAGACATTAAGAACAACCCAGAAGGTGGGCCTAGATTTAAATGAAGCCCAGGCCAAAATATTATAGCAAATCAATGAGTTAGATGAAATCAACCTCTCTGATCTTCAACACACTGTGTTAATTCAACAACAGAGAGAAAAATGGCACGACGCCCTCATCAAAGAAAAAAATCTTCCACGAAGGAGATTGGGAACTCCTATATGACTCCAAGTTTTAGTATTTACCAGGGAAACTCCAAACATGATGGCTTAGACCTTACGAGATACAAAAAGTGCATGATAATGGCACCATTACATTAACCACCATTTATGGATCTGGACATTCCTTCAAAGTAAATGGTCATCGAGTATGACTTTACCATAAATCGCTTACTTGAGAATCCTTCTACCAGCAATTACGGGAATATTCTACCATGCAAATTCTTGCTCAAGGGGATAACCCCTCCTCGACACCCATTCATTAAATCATTTCTTTCTCTTGAAATTTTTACATAAATTTTGATCATTTACTTTGTTTTTTTGTATGGAATTTTGTTTCTTTAAAATATTTTTATCTCGCTTATTGTGAGTTTTTGTTGTTCCTTTCCAAAGGAACATCATTTTTTATGTTCCTTTTGAAAGGAACAACATCTTTACTGAGAGTGTTTTTGTTGTTCCTTTTGAAAAGAACAGCAGATGTGTTGTTAATTTTCGTTGTTTCGCAGATTGTTTTATTGTTCCTTTCGAAAGGAACAACAGTTTTGCATATTCTATTTGTTGTTCCTTTCGAAAGGAACAACACTTTTCACAGATTGTTCTGTTGTTCCTTTCAAAAGGAACAACAGTTTTGCAAATTCTTTTTGTTGTTCCTCTGAAAAGGAACAACACTTTTCATAGATTGTTTTTGTTATTCCTTTCCAAAGAAACAACATTTCCGTAGATTGTTTCTGCTCCTCCTTTCCAAAGAACAACACTTTTTGAGTGTATTATTTTACTTGTTTTAGAACAACATTTTGAGTATTTCTAATGACTCTTCTAAAGGAAAACATACTATTTACACAAGATCATACAAATTAAAGCTTACTAAAATCAGCAAATTAAAATAAATTGTCATTTTTTTAAGAAATTGTTTTGTAATGATAAGAAAAAGGAAAAAAGGACATAACCAACAATATTAATTTTTTGTCTTACTATCACTAAAATTACTATGATCGATTATCTTTATCATGTTGGTTCTTCCCCAAATCTTTATAAATTTCTTTGATTTTTACTTATTGAGTAGGAATAAAGGCATATTATTTTCTATTAAGATGTTTTTGACTTCTTCAACCATCCCTACTCTTAAGGAGTGTTGAGCCATCCTTTATATATAAGTAGGAAAGCGCTATATGAAAAAGAAAAAAAAATATTTATATATATCGCTAACAATTTTATGTTATGGCAGAGGGAGGATAGGGGGTCTCATCAAGAGCCATATTACCATGATAATAAGGAAGCAAGTGAAGTGGCATTCCCATCATGGCCACCACACCAGGGATATGGTCCAATGGACAATTGAAAAAAAAAAAACTAAAAAGTCCTTGGAACAGGAGGTCTCATCACGAGTTGGCCTGCCCACTTTTCACTTCTTCCCGGTGAATGGCATTGTGATTCATCTAGTTCCCAAGCCAGCAAAATGACCTTCGTTATGACAATAAACAACACTTCCCTAGGCATAAATAAAGGGCAATGGTTCAAAGGGTGAGAAATCAACTTTGTCAAGATTATGGACACCTGTGGGTAACAGAGCTCTGTTGATGGTATTGGAGTCACATTTTTACAAATCAATAGTAATATTAAACCCTTTTTCCTATATCTCTATCTAAATATCAAATGAAAGTATGAGTCATAAACCCTTGATTTCAAACCTATTATACATGAAAATCATCATAAATCGATCACATTAGTTTGAGTGGGTAATAAGCGCATTAGTACTTGTGTTCACATCAGCTGTCCCTTTTCCTTATCTTTAAATCATTACAAATGTTTCTATATCTATTTATGATTTAATCACACGCATCGATTTCGGTAAATGAAATAATTTGATTGATTGTATCATAATTATGCATGTTTTTTCCTATTGTAAAACTGCTTTGCAGTACTTTCCTCTCTTATTTGATGGTCAAGGATGACCTATCATACTCCAGGGGGGGTGCAGATGCCTCTTAATCACTGCATGCAGATCAAATCCCTATATTTTTTTACATGTACATGAATAAAATCCCTATATTCTAGGGAATAACAAAACTGAATGATATTATTCCAATTTACTGTGTTGTGCTGTTCCATTATACTACTGTGTTTTTGTAAAGAAGTAACATTGTGTAGAGAAAATGGGAGGTCGACCAACTCATAGCGAGCCACAAGTTCTAGTTGTTTCTGATGCTGCATGAGAGATTTTGGAAAAAATGGGATGGATTACATACTTCACAAGGCTGCAACAAGCCCATGAAATAGTGGCTACCGAGTTTCTACAGAATTTGCAGGAAGGATACTTCATGGTTAGAGGAAGACAGATAGCAGCAAGAGATGAAATAATTGTAGAGGTGTCTGTTCTACTAGTGCAAGGAACCATATGGACTCATAAGAAGTTCAAGCTTCAAGAAGACATGAATATTTTCTAGGAAGAAGGACAGCCATTGGTCGTCAAAGGCAAAAGAGTTCAGCTGGCATCATTGGGAGAACCATGGACGGAATTGGAAAAGGTAGTGTAGGCCTATATAACATGCAATGGAAGGAAAGATGTGGTAAGACCTCACCACCTTAAGTTATTGGCAGCATTAAAGCAAACATGTACTGTAAATTTTACTGCATTTTTAAATTCCTTACTGCATGATGTTTCCCATAGTATAAGAAAAGCTCGACACATAGACATGGTGGTAAGCCACCATTGCCTAATCAGGTTAATATTAAGTCATAGTCTTGCCCAATAACAGACTAGTTGGGAAGAATTGATCTTTTAGATTGATGGAGGATTAGCCTTACCTACCCCAAAATGAAAGAGAATGGCTAGCTCGGTAGCTGAGCCATCAAAACATAGAAAACCTTCTCATTCAAAAATAAGTATGGGAATGATAGAAGGCCTTCTGGGTAGCAGTAGCCAGCCCTTGGAATTTCCCAGCTCAGAGGATGAACAACCTCCATAATTGGAAGGAGGGAGTCCCCGTACTGATGAGGATGAAGAAGAAATGAGTCACCACACCAGTGGTGAGAAAAAAAGCATCTTATAAGAAGGAAATAATGAAGAAGAGGAAATTGAGGAAGAATAAGGAAGCACTCATACTAGTGTAGAGGGAGAAATTTGATACTCTGATGAGGAAGAAGGTAGTTACCATACCTGTGAAGAGGAAAAATATAATCATAGCAGTCAAAGAGAAAGAACAGAGCCTCCTGAAAACACTACTGCAATTTCACCATGAAGCCCTTTGCAAGAAGACCAATTGGCCCAAATTTTGGCCAATATGAGTGAATATGTGCAGCCTCACAGCCCACTAGACCTTAATGTTGATATCAACCAATTGCAGGAGTAATCTGTTTTCAATAAAGAAATGGCTGAGGGAGTACTAGATGAAACAGAAGGAGCAAACCCTAATGAAATGATAGAATCAGTTGAGGTTGCTTCCCCTGAGAAGTATGGACAGGAAAAGGAGAACACTTAGGTAGTGTTTCAAACTAAAAATTCTCAGGGAACTACAGAGTCAATTGAGGGTATTACCCCTGTAGAATTCAACCGGGGGCATATGAACACTGAAGAAGTGCCCCAAGAAGAAAACAGAGAAGTAGGCCCAACTAAAGGCATGGCTGATGAGGAGAAAAACCCTGCTAAGAAATCGGGTCCAGAAAAAGGAATATTTGTTCCATCAAAGAAAAGGAAGAAAGTAACTGAGCTTGAAAAACATCGGAGGGAATGACTGAAGCTTCAGATACTAGTGGAACAACTCAGGCAGACCATTAGGGTTCTTAAAATGAAACAAATTCCCAAACTAACCCCAATGAAAAGAAGCATAGTCACCAAACGAGCCCTGAAAAAGAGGAAAGTGGCAACTAAAATAAAGCCCCAAGTTGTAGAGACTATGGCTGAGCCTAATCATGAAGATATGGAACAACAGGTAGCTGTTCCAGAAGCATCTATTCCAGATTGAGCAACCTCAAGCGAAAATGCACAATCTTGTAGTCAAAACACTTTTAGTGACTCTACATTAGCTAGACTCCAAGAGGATTTGGCATAGGCTCGTCAGGAAAGGGAAAAACTTGAAGAATACATTGTTCCTAGAAGAAAATACCAGGAGTTGCAGCAGAAAATGAAGATCATCCATGTAGCATAGGATGAAGCCTATGAGAAGAGTCGAAGGGCAGAGGAGAATGCTGAAAAGGTAATGAATAAATTAAAAATAGCCCAGAACCAAATGAATACTCTATGCTCATTATACACATATGTTTTAGCTTGTAGATACCCTGCCAAGAATTATGCTTTATTTTTATTAGAGAGATATTTACAGTTGAAAATTAAAGCAGTTAGGGTAGGAAAATATATAGAGTTAAACACTATAGATGATTTTTTAACATGCTGCAAACTCTATGGGGTAAAGGTACAACGTCTCCTCTATGAGTTATATTTGTATAATCTCATCTTGGAAAATGATGTTGAGACAAATCCCAGTCCTTTTTTGGGTAATATCCAATACCAAGCATTTATTTCATTTGTTGTTAATCAGTTAAAATGGCTCAAAGCCTATAATGTTTTTCAAAGGCAGGAAAATGAGTTAGACTTGTGGGTTAGGAGTGAACCTAAACACCCGTTACAATTATGGGCTAGGCAGAAGAATTTGATGACAAGAGAAGGTGTTATCCAAGCATTGGGGCCTATCCATAAAGAAATTATCTTGAATGGGATAGAATATTTTCTATCTATTAGAAACCAGGAATACATAGTAGCCAAGGTCCGATGGGGAATTTCCGATTGGAACGTTCAAAATAGAGAGCCATTTAACTATAAAAATTTTGGATTAGCTGCAGAGCGCTTGGTTCTCTATAGAAACCTCATTTTGAGGGAAGGCCCATTCTGGCTAGGGTGTAGGTTTCGAAGCGCCACTGCATGGTATCCTGCTACAGACTATAAATCCATTTATGAAATACCTTAAGAACAAATAGGGCATGTCTTCAAAGCATTAGCTGCAATGCATGGTTTTAGGCCTTTTGATGAAAAACCTTCTCCAGCTTATTCTTTAACTGCTTTGCATGTAAAGTATGGTTTTCATGAGGACATGAAAAAGGGTAAGCAGGGGGGTATGTTGAGTGTTGGAAAAGGTATGAATTCATTATGTGTTTTCCCATTCTTTTACTCTAAACATAATTCTTTTAACTTTACAAAGGTGACTTATTACAAGAATTGTGGTAAAATTGAAGAGACTTATGTTCATTGTAAAACGTAACTAAGAACTACCTTTTATTGCTAAGAAAAGTAATCAGGAAAGGTGAAAAGCTATACCAGAGGCGAGTCTAAAGTAAGTGCAATAGTTGTTCCTCCAGCATTAGACCAAATCTTGCGAAAGAGAAGAAAATCCGAATGCATTGCTAAGAGAAGGCAAGGGACAGCTCAGCGTCAGTCAAAGTAAATCAAGTGACAACTAAAAGAAGAAGGGAAGCGAATCCCTCAGGATCCTTCGATCCTGAGGGATATCTATTCAAACCTTATCTCATTCCTTGTCTTGTCTGGCGAGTTTGTTATATAAGGCAACACCTTTAGAGATTGTAGGGAGTCGAATCATTTGATTAAAAACATTCATTTTGTAATACTGTGTTTTATTGACTCTCGTGATCGGAGAGCGGTCATTGTAAATAATTTTATGTTCAATTAATACAAAGATGTGTTTTATTTCATCGCTCAAGCTCTGAAGTAACCTAGAAGTGTTTCACTGGTGCTAAGGGCCCAGCCCTGGTGGAATCGTTCTACTATTTGTATTTCTATCCTCTAATTACTGTTGCATGATAATTATGTTTGGTTTCATTGCGATTGCAGAGATACTTAATTACTGTTCAATTTCTTATTGGATTTATTTGTGCGCTAATGAGTTTCATTGCTATTCCATTTCAACAAGGATCGTGATTAATTTCTTATTCACCTTGTTATCACTTATAAATATTTTTTGTTCCATACTTAGCTCTATTTGATGTTCCATTGGATTATTGTTCATTTCGATTGATTACTTAATAGCGTTTGCTATCGACAGGGTTGGAGTTTGATAGGATTTTTTATCTGATTTTGTTAAGTTCATGTATGCTGTTCAGATTCATTAGTTAGCAATTGTTGTTCAATTCCAGTTTGTTGTTCATTTCTAATTTGTTAGTTTCAAATTGCAGAGAGATTTTTTATTTACAGTTTGATGTTCATTTCCAATTATTGTTTTTAAAAGAAGTTCTTCTTAGTTTATTTTCAACAGTAGTTAGTTAAATTTTGATTTCACTTTGATTTCTTAAAGAGAAGGACTGTCAATTGTAGAGAAGACTGGTTATTTCTTCCAAGTTCCCAGATTGATTGCCTTGTTCTAGTGTGATTTCAGTTGCATCAATTTATGAAGGAATGAGTTATTGCTATTGTATCCTTGATTGATGTTTTGTAGAGTGAGTAGCTAATATTTCAGAGTATTTGTATTCATGTTATTGTAATTAGATTTATTTTCAAGCATCCATTTACTCTTGTATCTAGAATACTATACTACATCTCTCAATGCATTACTCTTAGCTCAATTGCAGTCTCAAACAGAGTACACTCTTGAAATAAAAAGTCGTGCTCAGATTGATAACTAATGTAGGATAAATAGGTGTTAAAAAGATAGCTTTTATACCTCAAAAACATGTATTTGCTACAGGAGTGCGGTCACCATGCGTAAGTTTGTCACAGACATGGGGAAGTTATTTTTCTTAAAATGAATTTAATATTTTTTGGTAAAAACTGATTTTTGGTTTTTTTTTTTTTATGGGAGGATGTTTTAGTGGGAGAGAGATTGGCATGATATTCATGTGGCTGTGGCCCAAGAACCCCATGCTTGCGGGATTTTGGCTCAGTATGGTTTACTAGAGTTGTTAAAGAACAACATATGGAGGTCCCAGGATGGGTTATTGTGATAGCTGGTCCAATGATGGAACAAGAGACGATGTGATATGGTCCTCCATCGTAGAGACGTTGTGATCCATTTTTAGACCGACATATATTTTTTGACCAATCTATTGCCTCAGTGGGAGGCCCTTCCCTAACCACTTACTCTCGGGGGATTGAACATCCATCATTGGTCCGAGGATGAGGAGAACTGTGGTCCTGATCTGATCACTCGTGAATGTATCCATTTGAGCTCTACGATGGACTTGGTTGAGAGAGATACCTTGGGAATGATAGTTCACCTATCTAGGTCGACAGTGACCCATTGAGTCTAGGTCAGAAACTTGTGGTTTTACATTAGATTCAATTCGATAACTTTTTAAACTAAGATTAGTACATTTATCAAGGCATGGTCACTCAAATGGCCAAGGCCTAGAGGGGGGCCATTACGGCCTTTTGTTATGAAAGCATCCTTTGTAGCATCACGTATGAGAGGGTTCTGATGCTTCGAATTTTTTTTTACGATGCCCCTGGGTTCTTTGAGGGATCCTCGGATGCATTGGTGGGCACTTGTGATGCCCCGTGGTGGTGTAGGAGAGGCATCATGTTTCTGGTATGTGATAGTTAAGAAGTGGTTCATGTCTAATAGGAAAATTTTCCTTGACTTCCCGTATTCGAGGATGGATTTCCACGGGGACCCAGATATGGGTCTTCCTGTAGGCTATGTAGGGGGTCTCAAAGGTATGAATTTTGATGTTTTCTTCATTTTGAAGGTTTTTATTGTGTGTGTGTGTGTGTGTGTGTGTGTATTTGATGATGACACTGATACTATTTTTTTTTCTCTTGCAGACATGGTTTTGACAGGGCATCCTACTACTCATTTGGTTGGTCACCAGCCTAGGAGGAGGGACCCACTTAGGGTTGTTCAGGCCCAAATTGGGAGACAGGATGGTGCAGGAGGTCCTTCAGAGAGGGTAGCAGCACTACAACTATTGGTGGGGATACTGCTTTTCTTTCGCGTGTTAAGTCTGTCGAGGCATGGGTGGCGGTGATCGAGGAGATATTGGCCACTATCGACATTAGAGTGCTGGTAGCAGAGGCTTGAGTTGAGGCTTCTTATGTTCGTGTTGTAGGTTTATACGGTTCATGGAGTTGGTTGGAGAGGTTAACCCAAGGCATGTTGGCTAGGGGTTTTGCTTACCTGGACTGAATCTAGCTGGATATAGTAATGGCTTGAGAGAGGGCACATTGCTTGACTTTACATAGGTTGGCACTTGCAGTTGTGACTACTGAATATATTCTAGCATTGGTTTCTTTTGTTGGTCTAGAGGACCCACTAGGTGGGCTTCAGCCCTAGATATTTTTGTATGGCAAGGGAAAGAACCCATTATGAGGATGCTTCCCTATTTTAATGACATGTATATTTTTTATTGACATGATGGGTAGTGTTTTGTTTTGTATAATGGGACTCATATATTTTTTTGTGTATATATACAAGATGTATATATTTTTTTTGGCTCTTATGATGTGTCTATGTTTATTACTTTGTCTATTTTTGTATATGTCTATGATGGATGTTATGTAACTATGATGGATATTTATGCTTTATGCCTTTTATTTTTATGGATGATCATTTATACGAGATGCATTCCAGTCCAGGATATGGTTAGTTATGGGATAAAATGTTTGACTTTGATTTCTTGGTATATTTGTAAATGTAAATTGATCAAAGTGATGACTCAACCATTGTGCATTCAATTATTTCCCAAATAGGTGTGAATCATCTACTTGAAAAGCTTGGTTTAACTGTGATACCACTAATTGGGAATCAAGAAAGACTTATAGATGGAGAATGCCGTGGTTGGAGGCATCACTTAATGGCCCAATGACTGCATCACATTCTTCTTGATTATTGGTAGCTAAATTTATACATACTCCATTGGTGAGGAATGGTGACGAGTCAGGAGAGTATATGGCCCAGACAGCTACTGTTAGATTTTGTAACCATCAAGAGGCTCCATTAGCAAATCAAAAATAGTGGATGGGGGAACTACCATATGTGACACAAGAGAATTTTTTATAACAAGTCCACAATGATTGTGATTGTCTCAAAAATTTATGTTACATTCATCTTATCTCTAAGGCTGAGACTTCTTGCCCTATGGGTGGAATTTTTTGAGGTAGAGCTCATTGACGGGATTAGCTAGGAATGTACCATCAGTCTCTGACATAATGTATTCTCCTTTGAGTAGTGAATCTTTGATTATGTAAATATTGTTCCATAATGTTTCAAACTTCCCAGGTCCTAAGGCTTTTTTTCAATGTCGTAGTAGAGGACTAGCTCTCGCTCTGAAAATGAGCGAGGGGTGATGTGGTGGATGAATGATTGTTTTACCCATTTCTTGTGTACCTTAATATTTTGGAGAGACTCTCATCGAATTTCATTGACAAGCTCTAACTATACCAACCATTGTTCTAAAGGTTGGGTATCATCGAGGAGTTTGATAGTTGTGTGTAAGTTGGAAAGTTCGCCTTCAATGGGAATCACGACCTCCCATCTGTATACCAATTTGAAAGGTGTGAATCTTGTTGAAGATATAACCATTATGCGATATGCCCATAACGTTGAAAATATCATAGGGTGCTAATTATTTTTATGGTTTTTTACCATACGTTGTAACATCGCTTTCAGTACTTTGTTAACAACATATATTGGACCATTGGACTGGGGGTAGTATGTTGACACAAGCTCATGCATAAATCCTTGATAATGGGATATCTCCTAGAATATTTCATTCTTGGAATGATTTACATGGTCGGGTTGATATTCATCTAGTAGTGAGTCGTTAACTAGGGATCCTTGACTCAGACATTGAAGGTCAGTGATGAACTCATCTAGGATTAATGATTTTTGGCTCTTGGGGGTGTTGAACTACAGGTCAAATTCCTGTAGTATGAATACCCATCGAGCATACTTATGATGTTAGAAAATAAAATATTACAGAGTAATGTAACACATAAAATATGTGAAAAATACAAGCACAAAAAACACATAAAACCAGGGAGACACAAATATACGTGGTTCACCTAGTTTGGGCTACGTCCACCCTGAACAGGCAGTCCTTCCTTTCTATTATCCAGAAAAATGAAGATACAAAACCTACAGTAGATCCGCTGTAATATCCTCTATTCTCTCTCACAGTCTCGCTATCTATTTCCCGCTCAGAGAATACACATGCAATACACATCCGCAGTACAATACCCTCATAAAAGCGAGGGGTTGCCTTCTAGGGAAAAAAACCCTAAACTAAACATAACTTCTGCCGTGAGATCATCTACCTAATGAATGATCCCGATTGACCGGAAATTACTATACTTTTACAAGGTCATCTTATATCTATTTTTGGCTTCGAGGGCGCTGCCCCCGAAACCCCCGCTGGGGGACCACTCGCCCCCGGACCCCCCAGCCAGGGGGGTCAGCCCCCCTGGACCCCACGGGGGGGACAAGTCCACCCCACACCCACCCGCGTGCAAGGGTGTACAATTTTCCTAGGGTATACATCCAGCTAAAAGCAAGGATCTCTGAATTACGAAGAAAATCATGCTCCTCACCCAACAATCTCCCACTTGGAGACTGATTGTAGCAACTCCACCGCTACTTCATTTGCTGGACAATGACTCCTCTTTGGACCTGGTTGTTCCTCATCTTCATCATCATACTTGAAGACCAATTGAAATTGAGCACATTTTCAGTTTCTCCCTGGTTACAACTTTTTTTAGCATATTTGCAGGATTCTGGCTAGTGTGTATCTTTTCCAGCTTCAACTCTCCATCTTCCAATACTGACCATATGAAATGGTACTTGAGATGTATGTGTTTAGTCTTGGAATGAAATGTTGAGTTCTTTGCAAGATGAATGGCACTTTGGCTATCACTGTATAACGTGCCCATATCATGCTTCTTACCCAATTCACCCATAAGCCTTTGTAACCAAATCATTTCTTTACTAGCCTCTGTAGCAGCAACATACTCTGCTTCTGTTGTTGAAAGTGCAACAACACTTTGGATTTTTGAAACCCAACTGACAGTTGTTCCACCTACAGTAAATACATATCCTGTAGTGCTCCTCCTGTTATCTCTGTCACCTGCCATATCTGCATCAACATATCCCTGTAGAGCAATGTTTGAACCACCAAAGCATAATGCTTGCTTTGTGGTACCTCTCAAATATCTGAGAATCCATTTTACTTCCATCCAATGTTCTTTTCCTGGATTATTCATGTACCTGCTTACAACTCCCACTGCATGTGCAATATCAAGCCTTATGCAGACCATTGCATACATTAAGCTTCCAACTACTGATGAATATGGAACTTTAGACATGTAATACATGTCTTCTTGGGTCTTTGGGCACATCTCCTTACTAGGTTTGAAATGGATAGAAAAAGGTGTACTAACAGGTTTTGCATTGTGCATATTAAATCTTTTCAACACCTTTTCTATGTAGTCATTCTGAGACAGTGATAATTTGCAATTTTTCTTGTCTCTAGTTATCCTCATACCAAGGATTTGTTTTGCAGCTCCCAAATCCTTCATTGCAAATGAATTTCCAATTTTAATTTGAGCACATTTATTTCCTGCGTGTTAGATCCTGCAACAAGAATGTCATCTACATACAATAACAATATAATATAGCTGCCATCATTTTTCCTTTTTAGATAAACACAACGATCAGAGTGACATCTAGTATAACCTTGTTCAGACATAAACTTGTCAATTATTAGATACCACTGCCTTGGAGCCTATTTTAATCCATACAAGCTCTTCTTTAACCTGCACACCAATTTTTATTTCCCTTTGACCTCATATCCTTCTAGTTGCTGCATGTATATCTCTTCCTCCAAATCTCCATGGAGAAATGTTGTCTTTACATCTAACTGTTCAAGATGTAAATCTTCCGCTACTATAAGACTTAAGATAGTTCTTATTGAAGTCATCTTAACAATAGGAGAAAATATTTCATCAAAATCAATACCTTTCTTCTGTGTAAACCCCTTCACCACAAGTCTAGCTTTGTACCTCTGTTTTCCTCCATCTTCTTCCTTCAACTTGTAAACCCATTTATTCTGCAATGTAGTTTTACCTCCAGGCAACCTAACTAAGTCTCAAGTTTGGTTATGCATTAAGGAGTCCATTTCTTTTTCCATGGCTAGCTCCCATTTCTTCCTGCTTTCAACCTACATTGCTTATTCATGACATTCAGGTTCACTAGAATCAGTCAGCAATAAATAATATAATGAAGGAGAGTATAGTTCAGGGGGTCTACTTATCCTGGTAGATATTCTAACACCACTTTCAGGTGTTTGAGGTGCATGTTGCTGTTGTGGTGGTTGCTGCTACTGTGGTTGTTGATTATTATCATTTTCAGGCACCTTTACTTTTTCAGTTATCTCATCAAGAATCGCGTATTCCTTGCTTTCTTTTTCCTGTTTCTTTTCCTGCAACTGATTCTTATACAAGACCTTTTCATTGAATATTAAATCTCTACTCCTAATGATTTTGTGATTTTCATAATCATATAAGCGATAACCAAAATCATTAGCACCATATCCAATAAAGGTACATTTCTTTGAATTTTCCTCAAGCGTTGTTCTATTTTCTTTATTAATATGGACAAAGGCCTCACAACCAAATGGCTTTAAAAAAGAGTAGTTTACCTTTTTACCTGTCCATGCTTCCTCTGGAATACCACCATCCAAGGAACTTGAAGGCCCTCTGTTTATTAGATAAACAGCAGTATCTACAGCATCTGCCCAAAATTGTAAAGGCAATCCTGCATACAATCTCATGCACCTTGCACGCTCCATGATTGTTCTGTTCATCCTTTCTGACACACCATTTTCTTGTGGTGTTCTTGGAACTGTCTTCTCTCTACGAATTCCATGCTCTGAACAGTACCTATCAAACTCTTTGCTGTAATATTCACCTCCATTGTCTGATCTGAGACACTTCAACTTCTTTCATGTCTCAATCTCAACCAAAGCTTTCCATTTCTTGAAAGTATCAAATACATCAGATTTATTTTGAATACAATAAATCCAAGTTTTTCTAGTTGCATCATCAATAAACGTAACATAATAGCGAGAGCCACCGAGAGATGATACCTGAGCAGGTCCCCATACATCTATATGCACAATCTCCAGTTTTTCACTCTTCTTTTCTTTCCCAACTCTGAGAAATCTGAGTCTCTTCTGTTTTCCATAAACGCAATTTTCACAGAAATCCAAATCAACATTCTTCAAACCTAGGAACAAATTTCTTGAGTGAAGAATCTTCATCCCCTTTTCACTCATGTGTCCGAGCCTATGATGCCATAATGTTGCATATTCTCCTTTGGAAGTTAAAGCATTAATAGAGTTAGAAATACCATTGCATAAATACAATGTACCAAACTTTCACCTTTTGCTATTACCAAGGCTCCTTTGGTGACCTTCCAAGTTTTATCTGTAAAAGTTGTCACACAACATTCACCGCCTAAATGGCCTATTGAAATCAAAATTTTCTTTAGATCTGGAACATGCCTTACCTTATTTAGTAGGCATTGGTTTCCATTCTGTTGTTTTACAAGAACCTTAGCCATTCCAACAATTTTACAGGGTTTATCATCATCCAAACGAACTTGTCCAAAATATCCTTCAACATAGTTATGAAAATATTTCTTATCAGGTGTGGCATGGAATGAAGCCCCTAAATCTACAACCCAAGAATCTGTAACGTTTTCGAAATAAAGAATCGAAGCATCTTGTAACACATCACCTGTCACATTTTCTTCATGATTGTTTTCTTGCTGTGCATCTCCTTCTTTTCCCTTCCGAGATCTACAGTCTTTCTTCAGGTGTCCTTTCTTTCCGCATTTCCAGCACACTATCCATGATTTGGAGTTGGATATGTCTTTCCTTGATTTACTACGATATCTCGAGCTCTTTCCTCTTTCCATTCTTCTTCCCCTAGACTCTGCACTCAAAGCATTACCTGATGTCTCACCGGAGATTTTTCGTCGCATTTCCTCACTAAGGATAGCACCGACAACATCATAAAACTTTAAAGTACTAGATCCAAAGACAGAGTTACTAATGGCCATAAGTAAACCATTCCAGCTTTCTGGAAATGAGCACAAAAATAACAGAGCTCTAACTTCATCATCAAATTTTACACCTACAGAACTTAATTGACTGGTAACTGTATTAAAATCATTTAAATGATGGATCCCAGTTGGGGTTCGAAACGTCGATACATGTTCTTCAACACTGTGGATAATCCGGAAAGCATCTTGAAAAATCATTTAAATGGTCTACAACAGATCCACCTTCCAACATCTTCATATTAAATAGCCGTTTCATAAGAAATACCTTGTTTGAGAACAAGGGTTTTTCATATAATTTCGCCCACGTCTGCATCAAACCCTCTGTTGTTGTTTCCTTTGAAATATTGAAGGCAACTGATGCCGCAAGGCACAACCGTACTGTTCCGAGTTCCTTTCTATGAAGAATGTTCCATTCCGCGTCTGTCATGGCCACTGGATTCTTTACTTTTCCGCTCAATTGTGGGTATAGATCTTTCTGATACAGATAATATTCCATATGCATCTTCCATAGAGAGAAGTTTTGGTGGTTAAATTTCTCGACCCTAAACTTAGCATCTTCTGCCATTGCTCCCACTTGAACCAGGAACCCTTCTTTCCTGCGAGTTTATCAGCTAAATATACCTTCGGCTCTGATACCAGTTGTTAGAAAATTAAATATTACAGAGAAATGCAACACATAAAATATGCAGAAAATACAAGCACGCAAAAGACATAAAACCAGAGAGACACAAATATAAGTGGTTCACCCAGTTTGGGCTACGTCCACCCCGAACAGCCAGTCCTTCCTTTCTATTATCTAGCAAAATGAAGATACAAAACCTACAACAGATCCATTGTAATATCCTCTATTCTCTCTCATAGTCTCCCTATCTGTTTCCCACTGAGAGAATACACATACAATACACAGCCGCAATACAATACCCTCATAAAAGCGAGGGGTTGCCTTCTAGGGCAAAAAACCCTAAACTAAACATAAATTCTACCATTAGATCATCCACCTAATAAATGGCCCAGATTGACTAGAAATTATTATACTTTTAGAAGGAAATTTTATATCTATTTTTGGCTTCGGGGGCGCTGCCCCCCAAACCCCCGCCAGGGGACCGCTGGCCCTCGGACCCCCCAGCCGGGGGGGTTCGCCCCCCTCGGACCCCGCGGGGGGGACAAGTCCCCCCGTACCCCCCCGCGTGCAAGGGTGTACAATTTTCCTGGGGTATATATCCAGCTAAAAACAAGGATATCTGAATCAGAAAGAAAATCAGGCTCCACACCCAACATATGATTCATCATACAGTGGGTTAGAAGATATCTCATGGGGTTGATAGTTGTTATGATTGTTGTAGTCCTTAGGACGATGTAATTCCAAAGTTTTTTTATTGCATGTACTAGTGCTAGGGCACCTTTTTCTTCTAGTTTTTGTTTTAAAGTAGGGATAGATATGTTCTTGCTAACGTAATAGATTATGTGCTCTTTATTACCTAGTATGTCTTCCACTAACACCCTAGATATGGATATGTCTGATACAAATAAATATAAGGTGTAGTCTTTGTCATAATTGGGTGGGGTACTCAAGGGGGCTGAAGACAATGTGTCTTTGGGTGCCTCAAACTACTTTTGAGCCTCATCATACGATTTGAACGGAATTTCTTGATGGAGTAGGTGTTGGAAACCTTATGCACAAGTGGCATAGTAGGGGAAAAAGCGTCGTAAGAACTTGGATTTCCCCTGCAAGCTTTGAAGTTTCTTGAAATTTTTAGGTGGTGGTACTTATTTTATTTCCTGGACCTTCAGGGGGTCAGGTCTGATCCCTTGTTGGGATATGGAGAATCCTAATAGTCTGCCTCCATTAATGCAAAAGAGACACTTGAGGGGGTTCAAATTTAGGTTGTAGTGTTGGCACCATTGGAATACCAACCGTAAGTCCTCCAGATGATCGCCTTGTTTCTTGGATCGTACGATGAGGTCATCTAAGTAATCTAAGATGAGGTGAGCCAGATCATGGAAGATATAATTCATGCCCCACTTGAAGGTGGCTCTAGCATTTTTTAGACCAAAAGGCATAACTTTTTATGTGAATGTACCCTACGGGGTAGCGAACGTTGTCTTGTACTAATAAGTATGTTGGATTTGAATTCGATTGTACCCTAAGAATCTGTCCATGAAGGACAAGGCCTCGTGACTGGTGCAAGAAACAATGAATTGGTCGATAAAAGGGGTAGGGTAGTTGTGCTTGGGACAAGCTTTATGTAAATCTTGAAAATCGGTGCAGACTCAGACGGTGCCCTATTTTTTCTTGACGGGTACAGGGTTGGAAACCAATGATGTGTAGGTGATTAGGTAGATGAATCCGGCTTTATGAAGCTTGTCAATCTCTTGTTTGATTGATTTTTCTTTGGATGGGTGTAATTGAATCTGCTTTTGGTGGACTGGTGATACGTCAGGCCAGGTGTTAATGTGGTGTTCTACGATGGTGGGGATTAGCCCTAAAATTTACGAATAATCCCATGTGAAGATATCCCTGTACTCCTGTAATAATTTTTTATAAGTGAATACCTCATATGGGGAGCATGCTACCCCTAGAGAAATTTCTTCAGTTCTTCCTGCTTTTCTTGATATATTCACCTTAATGGTTGGTGAAATATTCTACATATTCCCTTCTTCAAACACATCGGGTGCTAGGATAGGGTTTCTAAACCAATCTACCATCCCATATGAAGCAAAGTATATGGATTTAGTGGCGCATATATGTTGATATTGTGGGTTTCTAGGGAGGAACATTGTTTCTAGAACAAAAAATGAGCAGTGATGCATTAAGTCCCACGAACAATCTAGTTTTGTCATGGCCTCTAGAATATCTTCATCAAAGTGAAACAAGATGTATAAGTGGGAATAGTGAGGCTGTGAGGAATTGGTTAGGACTAACAGTGTCGATCGATAGAAATGAATATGATTTTGTAGTTGATTTCATAGAACCAAACGAGGTTGATAGGGTGAAGACGGGTTGGGTTTGCACTGTCCAAGGTACTACTACCATTGTGGTAGTTGCAGCGATCTTAACACCAAGGAAACATGAGTAGACATCACAATTCATGGTTTGCATGCATGATGACATGAATCATATATGGTGTTGAGTGTTGTCAGTGTTATATGGTGGAAGAATTTTCGTTATGTTTGTTTGTTTGAGAGAAAATTCGTGCTCTTTTGGTGGTGTACTAAGGATACGCGCACCTTCCTTTTTTTGGGAGTTGTGTTGAATGCAAATATTCCAAAATGTTTTCATCATGGGGCACATCTCTGTTTCACGGTTATGGTTTGTGAAAATGGTGAATGGAGTAAAATTACCTAATGGGTAGATGGTGTGAGAACCAACACTACTCTCCCCGCTATATGTGGATGCTTAGAGATGGTTGGGCATTGGTTCATTTTTGTGCTTCTACCACATCCGAGCCTTCGGTCTTGGGTGGTGTGGTTCCTTTGGGGAGTCTTGACTCAATGTTTCTCTTGTTTCTCGTAACCTTGGGAGGTATTCACAACTCACAATGAGGTGAAATTATGAGGATATCCTGCAATAACAACATGTGATCTTCTCTGGATTAGAGAGATGGATATTTGGTATGGTTGTGACCATGCAAAGACTGTCAGTGAGTTTCTTGAGTCATTAAAATTGATTAAAAATGTAGTCCTCTATAGCACACAGAACACATGGTATTATTGGTTGGTTTTGTGCCTTGCTAAGATGATTTTTTGCCTTAGCTTTGCTATGGTTTCAGTCACGATGGGGGGAAGACCACATTTCTCTTGGCTTCCTAGGTTCGAAACTAGTTACATCTAAATATTTGGTGACCAATGAGCGTATAACATCTAACAAGGGTTGAAATTGTGGGATGTAAGGACAATGTCAAGTGTGATGGTTGTGTTGGAAAATAAGACAAGATTGCTTCTCTTTGGTTTTCCACTCCCTGTGGACCACCTGAGAGATCAGGTACCATTTGTGAAAATATTGTAAATATGGTCATTGAGCGAACAAATTATTCTGTGTCACACAATGCGTAGGCTAGGATTGGTTGTGGAGGGTGGTTGGGGGTGGGAATCTACCCCCTTATTGCCCATTTTTATTCAGAGATGAAGAGGATGGACCTAGTTGCCTCATAATTTCTGGTTTTACAACTTTATAAGAGTCTCAATTCGATCCATATTCTGCAATGAGATTGGTTATGGCCTACCGTAAACAATTTAACACTGCACAGA
The DNA here is from genome assembly GCA_034641835.2 of Pinus albicaulis. Lineage (NCBI taxonomy): Eukaryota > Viridiplantae > Streptophyta > Pinopsida > Pinales > Pinaceae > Pinus > Pinus albicaulis. The sequence continues at coordinate 1,447,567,723 of CM076580.1, forward strand.
AGTGGGGGATGTAGGGACAACGATGAACTAGGTGGTTATTTGAAGACACTCGGCAATAATATTGTACCACTCGTAGGTCATCATAGTACACTGGTTTGACTGGATACCATCTTCGAAATAACTCTAGAGTTGCACAGCCAACGATGAAGTGATCTCCTTCATCACAGAGTGCGTAGGGCAAGAATGGAGTGTAAGGATGATTATGGCGAAGAAGTGGTATTTCAGGTGACTGTCTATCTCCTGACACATACAATATGGTCCTTATTTCTTCCATCCTATGAGTTTTCGTTTTGTTTGTGGATTCTGTTTCTGAGTCATCTAAATCGGAGTTTTCAGCGACAAAGCATCGTATAAATCGAACATAGAGGGGAATCGATTGATGTCGAGACAACGTCGCACGTGGTGGTTGCTTCAAATAATCTGACACATATGTTGTTTGTGATGAACTAAGTTTATTTGGGCATATTTATGGATTTTATATCAATGTTAAACACCCTTAACTCGGGGCACTATGTGATTAAGTGATCAGGCTCATTACATAGTGCGTAAACTGGGACATGTGGTATGGGCTCCATTTGTTGTCTCTGGGCTATTGGGGTAATTGTATATGAGAAAGATGTAGGTTCGTTTCATACGTACAATATGCTTTTGGGCTCACCCTTTTCCATTTGCATGGGTGGTGGTGAGGGGTCCTCTTGGTAGGATTTTTCTAGGGCTTGCAAGGCATCCCTATATCGCGGAATCTATGGGTAGTGATGGGTATAATGCCCATAATGGTCACAAATAGTGCATGCATGATTGGTGCATATTATTTCCCTTGTTTGTTCATGGTCTATTCACTTTTATGGCAATTCAAGGTCATGGAATTTATTTCAGTGTGTAGAAGTAGTTTGAATTATTTTAACTCTGGGAAATTAGTAGGATAGCCTACAACATCGCACAATGTGCAAGGTTGTAATGCCCTAGGTAACTTCGGGGTTATGGTGTTTTTCCCTTTTTTGTTTTTCTTGGTCGTGTGAGTTGGAATTCCTATACGTTTTTCTTTAACTGTTATGACCTCTTGAGGGGAATTAAGGGTTATTCATGTAGATATGATCCCTTGACTTCCTAACATGGCTAGAGGAACCAAATCCCACAGGGATACTGAAAAAGCCATATTCAAAAATTTCATACTTTCCATGACTTGTTTTGATACAAAGAAACAAAAATGTCAAGCTGGGTTACACTTTTTGCCCTTTTTAGAGAAAAAAATTTCATTTTTTTCGATTCCTCAACTTTCTGCAAACTATAACAAATTTTCTGTGTAGAATTTCATTTTGCGATAAAAATAAAAGTTGTGAGAAATTTTGTTAGATTTCTATTACTTATTTTTTGAAATTTTTTTATGCAGATTTGATATGTCAACTTAGCGTTTCTTTGAGTGTGTGTTTCTTAACAATCAAAGGATTCATAAGAAGTCATGTTATGACGCAATGTTGTATTCATTGAAAATTTGTGTTTTTGAAAAAACAAAATATGTTACAACAATCTAGACAGAGTCTACTTTGTTTTCGTCATATTTACGAAGCTAATGGATGCATATCATAATTACTAGAATTTTTTGAATTGGTTCAATACGAAAAACTGCGTATTTTGGATATGTTTCGCGTCGCAAGAAATTTCTTAACATATAAGTTATAAACTAAAAATCTAAAAGCTACCCATTAGAGACGACGGAACAATGTAATGCCCCATAATTTTTTCAATTTTTTTTACAATTTTTTTTGGGAGATACAAAATTTTGATTTCACTGAAACACAATGACCCTCAAAAATTGTTTGCACCCATTTTACTAGAAAAATAATTAAAATTAATAAACGTTTATGAAATTCCATAAAAGTTATATTTCCTGAAAGTAGATTCAATTCTGAAAATGCTTGTCTTGGTTCCGACAGTTAATTAACAACCTTTCATGGAGTTTAATCAGTCCAAAGTTGCAGAACCGTTTTCAGAGCCTGGTTTTTGCGTAATTGGTGACGCGTTAGTTCGGCCGAACTATGTTTTCCGCTTAAGGCTCGTTAAATCTAACGTCTTAATAGTTCGGCCGAAATTTTGACCAGAAGTTCGGCCGAACTATTGTATAACTCTCCGCCGGCCGGAAAATTTTGCGGAGCCCCCTACTAAAACACATTTCGCGTCAATATAAATTGCCGCGAAATGATTCACAATTTTCGCACATTTCGCACACTTCATCTCATTTTATAAAGATTTTGGTTTGGGTTCAAAAACTTTTCTTCAAAGTTTGGGTTTAAGAACATTTCTTGGAAGCAAATTGATTTTTTGGAAGACATTTCTTGGAGGTATGTACGTGTTTTGAGTTGAAGTAAATCTTTTGAGCTTCGTTTTATTTTTATAAAACATTTTTCTCTCGAATTTTTAAAGTGTGTGTTTTGGATTGGGGTATGTATTTTTTACAAAAAATTTACACTGAATTTTTTAAAATTAAATCTTTTGTGATATTTTTTGTAATTGAGTTATTCTCTAATTTTTTGAAGGAAATTTTTTGAGCTTCATACCCTATTATCATGGGAAATTGAAGAACTTGTGCAAGAAAATATGATCGAAAAAGAGACCCTGAGGCACGTAGAGAAGAAAAGAGACAATCTCGCAAAAGAAAGTTAGAAGCCCTCTCAAATATTGAAGAGGAAAATCAACCTCAAGCAGAAATTGAAGAAAGTATGTAAATGTAAATATTATGATCTATTGATATATTTTTAAAATTTTCCCAATGTAAAATGTGAAGCTTAATTTTTATTTGATGAACTAGTTTGAAAAATATTTTGTTTAATGTAAATAGACAGAGATACTACTCAAAATATTGAAGAAGAAAATCAACCTCAAGTAGAAATTGAAGCAGGTATGTAAATGTAAATATTATGATCTATTGATATTTTAAAATTTTCCTAATGTAAAATTTGAAGATTAATTTTTATTTGATGAACTAGTTTGAAAATATTTTTTTTAATGTAAATAGACAGAGATACTCCTCAAAATATTGAAGAAGAAAATCAACCTCAAGTAGAAATTAAAGTGGGTATGTAAATGTAAATATTATGATCTATTGATATATTTAAAATTTTCCTAATATTTATTGACATAGTTATTAATTTAGTGATTTATTGAATATGTACTATTTTTTTGAATATGTACAGATGAAATCACTATCGATAATGAGATGTTAGAAAATGTTGACACTCACACATATGGAGATAAAAAACCTGACCATGTTATACTATATCGTGTCAACCACATTTTTGAAGAGTATTTCTTAAATGAGCAAGTGACAATTCATGCTCAAATGTTGAAAGGTCTCCTATCATTAAAGAAATTAAAAGAAGCGACGACACTATTGGGTATTTGAAAATCAACCAAAGATAAAAAAATGAATGAAGAGGTGATAAAAAATATGAGTAATTCTATAAACTCAATTAAGAGATCTAGAGATAAAGATGTTTCAAATATACGTAGAGGAATACAGATGGAAATAGTTTCACCAAGTACTAAAGAGAATCGTTTGATAACATCTATGGCACGAGCACTGGGAACCTCACGAAAAACTCTTCACAAACATCGAAAATTTCGACTACAAATAGATGTAAATGATGAACTCACTTGTTGGAGAGCTATTTGTAGGAAACCATACAAAGATAGACTTGAAGAAAATGTTAAAAAAATAATATATGAATATTGGAAGAACAATTCGCGTGTTTCACCAACTGCAAGACATGTGATGCAAAGAAGAATAGCATGAAATCAGTACGAAGAACATGAAAAACATCTCTTGGAAACCACTCTAATAAATTTATTCAACAAGTTCAAAAAAGAGAATCGTCAAATTCATGTTTCACTCAGTGCTTTTGTTCAACAAAAACCATGGTATGTAAAACCTATCACCGTATGCGACACTTGTTGTTGTCGTTATCATGTGGAATTTGAGTTATATTATGACACATTCCTTGATTTCGGTAAAACATTATGGAAGGATTCACCTCCTCCTTCCACTATTCGTGAATTCATATCTCAAATTCTATGTGAAAGAGAAAGCGATGAACTATTTTACACAAAAAGATGTGTTGGTGGTAAAAAATGCGATGATTGTGGAAATTTGACTAAATTTCAAAACAAATATCGTATTGATATAAATGATCAATCATTGTCCAACATGAAAGTGAAATGGAATAGATATGAATATATCGTTACATCGATTCAAGGTGCAAATAGTGTTAAAAGAATCAAATTACGAGAAGATGAAATTTTTCTGATAGAATTTTTGAGAAAGTTTGAGACAGAAATTTACAAATACACCAAGCATTCCCATAGAGCTCGATGGCAAGACTTGAAATTCAAAAAATCTTTTGAATTTTTTCCACCAGGGTCCATTTTGTCAGTGATTGATTTTGCAAAAAACTACACATTTGTTCCACAAAAAGAAATTCAGAGTGAATAATATCATTCTGACCAAGTCTCCATGCTCGTCCATATTCTATATAGACATGTTGAACAAAATGTCGATCATATAGAAAGCACGAGCGAAAATTGACATATAATTAAAGAATATCACTTTTATATCAGTGACGATCGTACACATGATACATGTTTTTTACAACATTGTTTTGGAAGAATTTATGATTCATTGAAAGATCATGGAATAACATTCAATGAACATTGGATATGGTCAGATGGATGCGCAGGTCAATTCAAATCTGCACGATCATTCTTTTGGTTGTTTTGTCTTCATAAGAAAACATGCATTAAACATTGTTGGAATTTCTTTGAGATTGGCCATGGAAAAGGAGAACATGATGGTGCAGGAGCATGCATAAAACGAGTACTTCGAAGATATCAAATGAACAACTCGACACGCTGACTTGTGAACGCTGAAGAAGCTGTTCAATGGTGCATCACTACTCTAAGCCATGAGAAAAACCCATCAAGAAAAGTGTGAAGGTACATTCAATTTAATTTATATTGGAAATCTAATTTTAAACATTGTACATTTATCATGAAATAATTATTTTTAATTGTATTTTGATATCATATTTACAAATTCTTTTTCTAATTTTCCATATAAAGGTTTTTCTGGCATATTGGAATTGGAGACGTAGATAGATCAATTGGGAATGACGTCGAAACAATAAAA